>VXBJ01002118.1:285667-403852 GCA_013400055.1 Nycticryphes semicollaris | reverse complement strand
GGGGGGCTGCGGGGGCCGGCCCGGCGCCACCGCCACCCTCCCCGCCCCGCGCCCGCCGGGGCCGCGTTCACCAGGTGAGCGGCGCCCGGGAGGCGGTCGATCTCGTTTGCCGGGGTGAAAACGAGGGGGGCCGCGGAACCAGGTCCGTGCTTTGGCGGCCCTGGCGAGTGAGCGATAAGGAGCGCTAAGAAGACTCTGGTTGAGTCACCCTTGGTTTAGTTATCGCGAACTGCTCTTCTCTAGGATAGGTTGGTGCAAGGGTGCGTGCCGGCGCCTACCGGGGCACGGCTGATCACGGCCATACCTTGGGCTCTCCTGAGAACGTCTCGTTTACTGGAAGTGCTCCGGACCGCTGGTTGTTGCGGGTCCGGCCCCCGGCCACCCCTTCCCTCTGCTCGGCCGGCCGCTTCACCCCGCTACTGCAGCCCGAGGGGCTCCGCAGCCCCGAGGGACCCGGACGGGACTTGCTGCCAGGAGGTCTCTTGGACAGGACAAAACCTCGACTAACCCTCAGAAAGCCTGAAAAGAAGCAGCAGTGATCGGACTGGTAACGGTGGGGATAGTCTTGTTTTGTGAGAGTGTGCGTGAGTGTCCCGCTGCCCTCCACCTCTGTCGGAGCAGGGAACGGAGGAGAAGGGCGAGCCCTGATTCCGGCGGCGGTGACTTCGTGGGCTGCTGGAAATGTAGTGGCAGTAACTACTGAGATGTTTAATCCAGAGCTTAGATTTTACAGGAATAAATCTCATGGAAATCTATTACATATTCTTTAAGTATAAAACACAGGTGTACTCGAGATGCTGAGATACTGCACCGTGTAGAGAGAAAGGAAGCGCTATGTCTTTTTTCTTTCTTTTTTTTTTTAATTATTTTTCATTTTTTGTCAATTAGAGGAGTGTATATAAAAGCAGTTATTTCTGTCCAAATTTGTAATTTCCACAAGTCCATTCTTAGTTCAAAATAACCAAGTGCATTCTTACTGCTGAAAAGGTTTTTAAATACTTAATTTTCAGTTAGAGTGGGTTGTTTGGTTGGGTTTTTCTTCAGTAATGTCGTGGGAACAGAGAAGCAGGCAAAATAATACATTACTTCCTATGCTAGGGGAGAAACAAAAGCTTGTATTTTGAAGCATTAGCTGAAAAATGCTTAGATTTGACTGTAACCTTGGTGAAGTCCTCTATATCTGCCAGCAAAATGGGGAGAGAATGTTTCTTTCAACTCAAGGCTTCATACCATTCAGGATTACTCAGCAAACTGGTTGGGCACTTAAGTTTCTGAGATCATTTCATAGTATAGGCTAAATGAGGAGGTCTCTAGTTATTATTGAACCTTCTTCAGTGATCACTTTTACATTATATTTTTCATAGATATCAAGGCATTCTACAAGTGAAACTTCTCGAAGAGAAGTGTGGGCTTTATCTGTTTCTCTCATCTTGAAACAAAAATTTCAAAGTTAATTTACCCTGGCTTTCTGTTGAGAACAGTAGTTAAAAAAACCCAAACATTTAAAACAGATTGTCAGATTATAGTGTAAGGATGTATGAGGGGAGTGGAAATGGTATGACATAAGTAAAAGGAGAGAAAGAGAGCACAAATGTTTGGATAGCAATTCAAGACCCTTTGGAAGCACTGATCTGGCTGTAATCTTGTGGGGAGTTTTTGATGTTTGACAGCCTCATGTTTTTTTCTGATAGTACCTTAAAGCCTTTGAACTATTGCGTCTGCTTTCTCAATCTATTTTTCCTTATCATAACAGGCTGTAGGTTCTTGAACCTTAACATTCTTCTCAAAGTCCTATGACCTGTTTGCTATAGCAGCTACTGCATCACTTCATCCTAATTTTTAAAAAAGCAGAAGATAAAGATTCTAGAAAGTTGCTTCTAAACTATTTTGGGAGCAAGAATCCTGTCTTCTTGTTGTTGTTATACAAATTAAGAAAACTATATTGCTTTTAGGGAGACTATTAATATGAAATCTACCTTGAATTTATAGTGGCTATAGTTTTAACTGTATTTCTTCCTATTATGTGTTAACTTTAGTGGCTTTTCAGTAATTACTTTTTCTGTTTCTCTAACTTATTCTCTAATTACACAAAAAATAAATCTGAGGAAATTGATCTGGCTTTTGTCCTGGACTTGACTTTCTTCACCATTAACGTTGATTAGTTTTCCTGTGTGCATCTGCATACTAATGTGCCAAGTAACTTAGCAGAGAAATGAGTAATATATCTCCCACTCATCCTAATTTATTGTTACTGGTTTTGAGGGAGGGAGGATAGGTGGGTGGGAGAAGGCTGTGAGGAGATTAGCTGTGTGTCAGAAGTAGGGTTTTCACAGAAGTTAACTCCATCTTGTAAAGAACTGAGAACATAAGGCAGTTGCTCTTCAATTGGATGTATTGTACCGTGTTCAAGCCCTCTTAGTTTCACAGCATATGTAATAATGAAGACATGGTAAGACTTGGCATGAAGTATTTTACCATTGGTGGTATGCTAACACCAGGTATAGACTTCAGAGACTTTGATCTAACGGGGAGAATCACCCAGACTGAAGATCAGTAAGACTTGGAGGGAAGTGTGAATCTTTACATGTCCAAAACTGGTTTAAATATAACTCGGAGTTTTGGAATAGCTTGGTTCAGAACTCTTAAATTGCTTTTGTGTTTTCTTTTATGAGGTTGCCATTAGCATAAGCATATAGAGCCTTGGACTGTTTGTCATGCCATTCCTGAATCCCTGAGGCCCAAATGGAGATTCCTCATTCCCTCACTTCCCCTCCTCCAATGTATTGAAGCAACAGAGTAGCAGCCATTGCTACTAGTGTTACATTGTGATATGGAAGGGACCCTTACTCATGTACCTGTATCAGGTTGACTGAACCATCAGAACACTTCTTCAGACTGTGTGAACATCAGACAGTTTTCATGAATACAGGCTGAGCCAGAAAGTTTGTACTGCGTCCCAGGCCGGGAGACAATGAGTCTAAGGATATTTTATGTGCTGTTTTGAGGAAGCAAAGTATTTGTTTAATTGTCCATATGGTTCTTTTTTGTTTTGAGCAATGATGTGAAGAGATGCATATCCCCTTGGATTAGAGCTTGGTGCATGTTTGGTCTTGCCTATCAGATACATATTTTATTTTATGCCCAATCTCATACTGTTTTCCAAATGCCATATTGATTTTAAAGACTTCTTTGTTTGTATTCCCTCACCCTCCTTCATAACTTCTGATATGTTCTAGGTTTGGTTTTTGTGTTATCTGGAAACCTTCCATGCCCTCCAATTCTCTGAATTCACAGTCCCACCAATTCCATTCCCATATATTTTCCCAAATTACAGACCAAAGAAGGAGAAATGCCACTCTCTCTATAAATAAAAACTCAGTTAGCATTTTTAAGATTATATTGGCATTACTTAATCTTGTTTGCATCTAATTAGAGGAAACTTGTATGGCTTCTGAAATGCTCCACTTTGTTAGATGCTGCATTTTGAATGTGTACAAACAGGAATGTGTACAATTAAATTTTGGTTCATTTTGGGCTATTGTTCTATAATTGCTACCATTTCCATTGTTGATTGCATGATGGCAGATGTTCAAAGCACATTGTCTCTTAGGGAGTGAAATTTTCAGGGTTTCTATATCTAGTAAAGTCAAACATTCCTTGAATTATACGCCAAAGTATTTGAGGCATTCCAGAGTTTTCGGCTGCAGAGGCTCCCTCCTTGCAGTGTTTACATTCAATATGAGAAAAATGTATGGATAGTTTGACAGGAGTTCAGTTACTGATCTAATTGTTGTAGTTCTTAGTATGTGTTTATGAACAATACATAGTACAGTAGCACATAGGCAAGCAGATAAATTTATGGGTAGAAGTTAGTAGAAGTGTTGTTTTGGGGGTTTGAGGTTTTGATTATTTTTTTTTGTTTGTTTGTCTTGAGGGGTTTTGAAGGGAGGATTGCTCAAAAGAGCTCATAAGAGCTTCTGTACACACATAATTGTGGCTGAGTGTCTTGCAAGTTCTTGAATGTAGGTATTTCACTCTAACTTTGGAAGTCTTAACTTGATTCCTCAAAACATAACTCAGGTGTGAATTTGAACACTGGATATTGAATTTGTAAATCATGGGATGTTACTGATAGCAACTTAAAAGGTGCAATGATTAGGCCATAGCTGAAGGAGTTTGGCTTTCTTTTTTAGGAAGGGCTTCTCGGGGGTTGGGGGCAGGGAGGGGGTGTAAATGGAAAATGCTGTGCTTCAGAGGGTCTTTGTGTATTTGTAGAAAATTCTCAGACTGTTGGATTGAAAACCTACTGGATTGCTGTAGTAATTATCCTGTGATTTGTTTAGGAGAGGGAACTCTCCTCTCTTTAAGGGTCCTCAAACAGGAAATGCTTTACAGTTTACTGTCATTGTAAGCCTATCGTGGAGTGATCTGGTATCAGCTGTTAAACCAAAGCTTTTGTCGGTTATATTTATACCTGCTTGGTCTTCATACCTATTTGCATGAAATGTCATGTGTTACATTTCAGCATAGTAGTGGTAATCTTGCAGGAGAGTCTAACTTAAGTCTCTCTGAGTGGATAACTTGCACTTAAATAGTCAGAATTCGGAGGTTTGGAAGAGGTTTTTGTAAACCAATACGAAAGTACAGAATTAAGTACAGAATCCTAGCAGTCCCTAAAAGAAGCGTAACAATGTGTTTATGCTGTATGAGTAAGCTAGCCTACAGTTCTTCAGGCTCTTTACAAATGGTATATGTTGCTTTACTCCAGTAAAGACATAACATTGAGCTTTCAAATGATTATGTGAATTTTAAGAAGCTTCCCCCTCAATTCTCCCTCTATTGTTTGAGGTAATTTTTATCATTCCTGCCTAATAATAAAGCTAAATTTACTGGAACCAAGTTCTGTCAGTTTGCTTTAGCTATAGGAAGTTGTAGCTTCATGGTGAACATTTACACTTTTTAGCTTCCTTACTGTGGACCAGTTGTTTTGTGTAGAACAGTTGTAATGCAAAACTAACTTTACAGCACTCTTTAAAAATTATTATTATTTTGAAAGCAATTATATGATATTTTTAATATTAGCCAGTGGAAACTCTACCCTCAAACCACATGATAAATGGAGAGGTGATTTAGTATTTCACTTCAGGAGCCTGTATGATAATTTATGGCAGATTTTTTTCTGAGTGTGTAGTTTAGTTTCTTTAGGATTTCAAATTATACTCGGGTCTGTGTGACTAAAAGTATCAGTTCTTATTAACTGCTCTTCTCTTTTCTATTCATTTTCAACAAGAAACCTGACAAAAGTCAAACAGATTCTCTCTGGGCAGAGAAGCTGTTTCCAAAAGTTTTTCTGCAGTAGTGTAGCTGTGTTCGACCAGGGTCTTGGCAAACCAAAGATTTTAAGAAAAAGTAAATCTAAATACTAATTGTCATCTTTAATTAATGAATATTTGTTGTAGGACCTTCAGTAAGGTAGAAGCAAGAAGGGATTAGCTGTTGATGTCTGGAAACCTTATCCAGCCTGTGACATAGCATTCAGGGTGCTACTTTTGTTTTTCAGCATGAAAATTGTCCAAGGTCAGAACAGATTCTTCCTGTCCATAACTCTTACTTCCAAAAGCTCTTCTGCTTTCTGATTTCATATCAATCTCTGTTGCCTCTGTTGCTTTTCCAGTTTTTGTAGGAGACACCTGGTTAACTGCTACCTTGGTTAAATAATGTAGGACTGGTTGACCTTTAGGTCTGTGGGTATGTTCTGTAGAGTGGCTTTTGCAGGCTAATATAACTGGATAGGATAATGTAGCCTGTCTTCTGTAATACAGCACTGTAAAATGAGCATAAGGCAGCATTTTTTGAGGAACAGAGCAGCAGTCTGTTAATGTGCCTGAAGTGTTTGTCTCATGAAGTTTTTTGCTCACAATAACAGAAGAACCTGTACTATACGGCAGGCTGTAATTGCTTGTACAAGGGACTGACAGCTATGCAAATCCCTAATGTCAACAACAATTTGAGCCAGTGGTCTGTGCATGCTGAAGAAGAGAATTCCAGTTATCTGCTCCTGCCCTTATCTCTTGGGCAAAGCCCTTTAGTTTACAGCCTGTTAGAAATATGTGGCCAGTTCTCTGCTAGATTTATCACTTGAGCAAGACTCTTCAGAAACAGTTTTTTCCTTCAGAGCGTGCCAACTACTGGGGTTAGAAACATATTCTTCCAAACCAAGCTGTAGAGTGTCCTTTATTTTTTTGTCAAAATGTTCTACATTGATGTCTAAGTCTTCAGAGGATATGAAAGAGCAAAAAAGAGAAACTTAGTGGATAAAAACAGAGAGTTGCTCAGGGCCTGCTCTTACATGTGTGCCCAGAGGTGTTGGGTTTTGGTGTGGCTTTTCACATTTGTAAGAGTTAATATACGTGTGTTTGATATGCAGTTGGGAGCAACGTGACTGGATTATAATACAGGCTACATCTTGAGGGACCCAACTGCCTCAAAATAAAATAGAAGTTCAACTCTAGATGCCTTTGTTAATCATGCTATTTAGCTTCCATTAAAGTGGGGGCTTTGTGGGTTCATGCACATTGATAAATCTTTTTTTCACTTTTCCAGAACCAAAAATGATAGCTGCAGGAAAATTTTCAAGTCTTCCCAGAAATGGCCCAGTGAACCACCAGTTCTCATTAGCTTCTTCCATGGACCTTTTGACCACTAAACCTTCGCCAACTGAGCGTCGCACAGATTCCTTTCAAGATATCTCTATCCATGGCACCCTCCCTAGGAAGAAGAAGGGGACAATTCCCATCAGGTCTTGTGATATGTTTAGCCACATGGGAACATTGCCATATACCAGAACACACCGACAGCAGCCACCTTTGGTACAGGATGTCATAGAAGAGTACCCTCCACAAAATGGGAAGAGCAACAAACTCCATGCCAGGTACCTTGTAAAACCTTAATTTGCATATGTTTGTGGCATAGGTTTTTCTAGACCTCTAAATGTCCAGTTATAGGTGCAGCTATATAGGTATTTATTATAACTCTGCATTCTGACAGAGGTTGATTTTTTCTCCCTAGTCCTCAATTTAGGTTCTTGATGGAAGAAGCCAAAAAAACCCAGCATGAAACATGTACTGTGGGGAGGGGGAGGAGTGAATCTCATGCATAGATTTCAGGAATTTTCATAATTTCTTCTTCTTTTTTTTTTTTTTTTTGACTTACAGAATAGCTCAGGCTTCAAAATAATTTTCTTTTTGCAATAAGATCAATCAGTCAATTGGTATATGAGTTGAATGGTCTGAAGTTGCAGCAGGGGACGTTTAGACTGGATATTAGGAAGAATTACTGAAAGAGTGATCAGGCGCTGGAAGGGCCTGCCCAGGGCAGTGGTTGAGTCATCATCCCTGGAGGAATTTAAGAAACGTGTAAATGTGGCACTTCAGGGCATGCTCTAATGGCTGAGATAGTAGGGAGCTGGTTGTGGTTTTGTGTATGGTTGGACTTGGTGATCTCAGAGGTCCTTTCCAACCATAACAATTCTGTGATTCTGTGAGCTCTTAATTACTCATGCCTGTTTAAAATGTCCTTCTATCCTACTCTTTCAGTGGGATCTCGTGATTGGATTTTTAGTCCTCCTTTTGATATCTGTGTGGTTTTTAAAAACAGTTTTTAAGGATTAGGTCTCGACTTTGAATGTTTAAAAGGTACAGCATTGCATGTACTATTCCTATAGAGGAAACTTTTAAAAGTCACTGAATTGCTTTGAAATTACCTTTAGCATTGTTCTAAGAGAATGGTTTTAACCAAGAAGTCAAAGTGTTCAAACTTTGCCTATTTTGTATTCTATGCTTATAGGATGTAGTGCAGAGGAAAGGAAGAAAGTGGTGTCCAGTTTCCTCCAGCCTAGAGCTACGTATTAGCTGTTTCTCTTGAAGACTCAGTGGAACCCAATGTACACTGAGCTAATGGCAAATGATCCTTTTTGAATTATTCTTGCCTCACTTCCTGGTTATATCCATGACTCTGGAGAAAGAATTATACACTCTTATCTAGCATTTCTTTTGGGAATCTATTATCATCACTGATATTTCATTGCTTACAAAAAAGTAAATAATCTTGCTAATTATTTTTTGTTGGTTTTTGTTCTGATCTCGGGGTCTATAAAATGGGAAAAATTTTCTACCTAATGCAAGAAAAATGCAGTTTAATGTAAGTTAAAGGCAGTTAAAGATCAGTTAAAGGCACAAATATGAGAATGCATTAGGTTGCTTGGGTGACACAGTTAAATGTTGAGAAAAGATAACCAAATGACAACTTTTGAGTTAGGATGGGTAGTTTTGCTGTGTCCATCACTATGAGAGTTCTTGTTTTTAAATCCTGTGAGGGAAGGACAGTTCTAATTATGTGAGGTTGTGTGTATAGAGTGTTTTTTTTATGCATTTGCTTGCGGCATACAGGATCAAGCTTTCTAGTCACTTGAAAATAAGTCTTTCTTCTCTATGCCCTACTCACTTTAAAAGAAGAAAGGGCCTCTGTGTGTTTAGTATACCTCTGTCACTGATCTCTGAGATGTACCTGCTTACATGAACTGGCTTTTTAACGTAATTTGCTTCTTTGATCTGCATATTTTTAGAGAATGCAAGCATCTAGGGCTGCTGTCATAAAAAGGATATGGTGGTATACATCTTAAGTTTTATTTTATGTCTTCCTTCTCAGGAGCAGTCACTAAGTGTGATTTGCAAGAGACGTTTTCTTGTATTCAGAAAAAAAGAGCCTCCATATTAAATATATTTGTACTTGCAATAGGTAACTTTCCTTGTCCTGTGAAAACCACTTTTTCATAAGCAATAAGAGTAAGAGCAGAATGCTTGAGAGGAAAATGTCAAGAAGTTCTGCCTGATCAGAATTGAAACATGATGTTTTTGAACTAGTAAGAGATTTGAAGGTTGTTAGTGCAGCCCATTAATAAAATTTTTGTCTTTTGAGTCATAGCAGCAAGTGCTGTTTCTGTGTTTGTTCTTCCAATTACTTTGATAAATACACATGGAATGCTATAGTAACATCTTCTAGCTTTTGCTTTCCATAATTTTTACAATGGATCTTTATACATTCTGCTCCATGACCTGACAGCCCTGTTGTATTAGAGCAGAAGACAGTACCAACTTGACAGTCAGCAAATATATCACTTCTTGAGTCTTTTTGGGATGACTCTGCACCTTTCATTAGTATATTTAAAAGAAAATTGAGAGAGAAAGTTTGATTTTCCTGTGGTAAGCATTCTGCCATATATGCTAAGGTATATATTCTGTTGCTTACACTCATGTTGGAATTAGTTGGAACTAATTGTATAGGGAAGCCCATGTTACCTTATCAGAGTTTTATGAAAAAAGCCCTGTAAAATTTCTGTTTCAGTGTAGAAATTTGTGAAATAGTATAGTATTACATAGTTATTCAGTAGTAAATCAGTCTTTCATTGCTATAATGCTGTTGACAAAAGTTAAAAGTGGGAACACACATTTTAATGAAACTTTTTCATGATGTATTGTTCAACCAAAGTGCTGTATTTGATGCCAGTGGACCAGAACTAATAGTCATTAGGATTACAGTGTTTATGTGCACATGGATCTGATTATTCTGAAATGTAATTCAGGCATGTCATAGTTTGTTTGATTAATTCTAATTTAAAAAGCATAACTATGATAACATTTGCAGTAATTCAAAATGAGTAATAAAATCTTTACTATATAAATACACAATACATCATTTTGTGGAATAAAAAATAAGCCAAAGTGAGGACACTAGGGAAAAAGATAATTGTGTCATTCCCTAATGGAACTCTTGTGATTTACAGAAACTTTTCTCCTGTCTTATATTACAGCCACCTAATTGCATTACCCTCATCTGCAGCCCAGAGGAAGTGTATATATAGTAATTTATTTGTAGGATTATATTCCTACAAATATATTATATTGTAGAATTTTACACCTATATGACCGTAAATAGCGTATCTTTATGGAATTTCTAGTATCTTGTGGATTAATATGGAAAAACAAAATCCTGACATACAAAAGCACTCTTCTAATGTTGCAGTAACTAATTCATGCAGTTTTGGGGGAGGGAGGGGGAAACCCAAACAAACAAACAAATGAAAAACCACACAGGAGAGATGAAGTCTCTTCAAACCTGATAGTCATTTCTGAAAACTTGGAGAAATTATTTTGTCAACTTTCAGTACAATAAGGGTGTGTTCTCTTCTGTTTGGTTTAAGAATACACACCTGTGCAGTTAGTTCAAAGGGAAAAAAGTTTTATTTCTTGAGAAAGCTTATATCTGATTTTTAGAGTCTCTTGGAAATAAATAAATGGCCAAAGTTAGAAGCAGATAAGCTCTTGAAAGTTCTTGAAAGTTGTTTTTACAGGCTAAAATAAGAATTCTGTCATGAAAGTTAAGAACTGCAAAACTGTTTGTGTGTAATGGCAACATCAGGTAGTAAAGACCAATTAAACCTAAATAAAGCACAATTGGAATTCCCAGTTGACACCCGGTCCATGGATAATCTTTGTTTAATTAGCTTTGTCTTGTATTATACCTTTATTTAAACAAAAATTGTTCACATGCATGTCTGTTGCTAGAACCTGTAGTCTGTTTTTGGCCTGTGCCTTGTGACTGTCATCTGGAAACCCAGAATTTCCAAGCTCTTTTTGGTTATTAAAGTTTCACACTTGTATGGATGAAGAAGGGGGTCAGTCCAGACATCTTTCTTGCTCTTGCTACTGAGGCCAAGAGTACTGGTTGCATTTGTACTGAAGCATCGAATGCTTCATTTCGCTATGCCAGTACTCATGGTCTGGTGCAGTTGTCTTGACTTGTATCCGATTCAGAGAAGTAGAGTAATTCTTTTTAATCTGTTATAGTGTTTTGGGAAGGACACGTGGTTCTTACCCCATCCCCTGATACTTTCCTAGTTTTTGGAGGAATTACATAATTTTAGACTCTATAAATTTTACAAGGCAAAAATCAGAGAGATGAGCCATACCCCCGTGTTGTTAAAAACAAAACCTTGAATTTACATTGGTTTAACAGAAGAAACATTGTCCCAATCTGTTGGCTTGGATGGTTCTCCGTGACTGATGTTCCAGTTCAACAGATTTGTGAAATTTTCAGGCTTTTTCATTAATACAGACAAATAACCCTCAGATAAAGAAGACATAAAAGCAATACAGGACTAGCATTATCACAGTGTATTTGAATGAGTGATGAAGGCAGTTGTTGAAGACCAATTTTGATGTTCTACACCATTTTTGTTGGATGTCAACAGCATCCATGTAGTCCTAGGTTAAGGTAGTAGTTGTCTTTGTGGGACTGGTCCTGGCTCTGATACAAGCATAGTTAAATCTTTCCTTGTGTAGAGATGCAAGGAATTTCTGAGGGTTGTTAAGAAGATGAATGGAGCAAAGATTTTTTGCAAAGAATCTTTTGCAAATATTCCAAAGCAAAAGTAGATTCCAGTACTAATCCTATGCTTTCTGTCTAATGAGGCAGTGCAGTTGCAAGAGGTAGCCGAATGAGTAATTGCTTCTTGGATTATCTGCCAACTGACAGCTATACTATTCTGTGTTTGTAAACTTCCTAATAAAAAAAATAATCTAACAAACAGTTTCATAAAAACTCACAATCTGATTCCAAGAGATGTGTTTCTCATAAAAGGCTTATGGGGTTTTTTTATTTTAATAGGACTGTATATATATACTATCCATTACCAGTAAACCGATCCATATACCAGGGAAAGAAGAAGAATGAGGAGCATAAGACATATTCTGGAAGTTTTCCCTCCAGTTGGGGTTTTGATTTCAAATTGGTACGAGACACATGAAAATCCATTCCATAGTCATGGGTGGAGCTGCATGTACTCTTTGGTACTTGGTGTAGAATAAACATCAACAGTGACTTTTTCCACCATTAGGATAGTCATAGCCTTTATTTTCACATGGATTCTCTGACTAATACATTTTGAACCTGGTGACACAATCTTCCTCTTAGCAAGTTGTCATGGAGGACGTCATTCCCTTTGCTGCCTCTAGCCACTTATTTTTTGAAATTCTGAGAAAGAAACTTTTGATACCCCACTGTCAAACAGGTCAATAGTTCCAAAATTTTTTTGTATGGAGGGAAGTAGTACAAGTTGTGTTCTTAGAGAATCAGGCTAATAAAAATGATGTGATCTTCACAATCAGTTTAAAGCATGGTGAAGGAAAGAAAAAGGGTACTTCTTTCTCAATACTGGTAATCCCTCTGTTACCTGCAAAGTGATAGGAAAAAAACCCAGCCCACATTCCTGTTGAAACAAACAGGCTTTGCAACCAAATTGAAATTCAGTTTAATAACGGCTCTGGTGTGAAATTATAAACTGTCAAGAGGCCAAATCCAAGTTGTTGGGTTTATTTTTTCTCTTCATGATGCTTTGAAAGAGATTTAATACAAATTTCAGGATGGATAATCTATCACAGTAGAAAAATCAAAGCTAGACACAATTTTTTATGAATAAGTTTTTTAAGTTTTTTATGCAATTTGTAAAGTAACATGCCTATTTAAAGCCTTAGTGTTTCATGTGTGTCCAACTTGCACTTTTTAGAAAAGATACTTGACTGATAAAAGTAGGTGTATGAGAAATTTAGCATTTGATGGAAAGGGAGACGACTTAATTTTGTCCTTGCCTTGTATGTGTAGTATGGGACTTTTTGAAGGGTAGAACATTGGATATTTTAGTAAAAACTGTGTGGTCACACATTTGCATTAAATTACTATCTTCCCTCTGCTGAGCCTTCCCCTTGGAAGTGTTGAAGCATACCATCTGCCAGAAATGATCACTCTAAGTTTTCATGCTAATTAAAGCCTTCAGATAAAGTTGACATTAATTTACACTGGCTGTTTTCCGTTATACAGGATGTTTCTGAATATATGCTGATTTAATTCCTGTTTACTAGCTGTCTTTCCAGTAACCATTTCATCTGTTCACACTTGCGAAGACAAATTTTTGTTCAAATTCCATTCTTTGTCTACACTGACATTCCAGAAATAGAGTCACTGATAAAGATTAGGGCTGTACTGTTGGAACAGGCTTGGAATCAAAATACTTTGTGCATTTCTCTATATTATGTATAATGCCTTGGATGCTTTGTTTTATCACTGTTCATGAGAGGTTCTGACATACCAGCTGGTTAGAACTAGATTCTGCCCCCCCCGGTTTTTAAAGCTACTTTTAACTGTTTATATATTTAGAAGTTTTAACTACGCAGATAAAATTTTAATCTTTTCTCCTTTTTTTCTGTCTTAATTTTGTGTTTATAGCCCTGTAAATTCCTGGCTATGCTGAAAGTCCTGAATGTAATTGTAGCTACAACACTACTACTGGTTTTATTGATATGACTACAAACCATTCCTTTTCATAGGTAGATAGAGCATAACAGCTTCTTTTTACTCTACCAAAATCTCAGACATCAACTGTTCATAGCCAACATTTTTCTAACGTGGTACAGGCGTGTTAAAAAAGAAAAATTGCATTCACAATGGGAGGGTGGCAGGTTATGGTTACCTTGATTCATTCACTGAGGAAATGGGCAAACCGGTAGTTCTAACATCTTCCAGTGCTCATTAAATCCAAAAGATCAAAATGTGGCAAATAAGCTGTAAACTAAAATGTATTTCATCGACTAGTTCTAAGTATCTCCATACAGAAACAAAGAGTACATTTAGTTTCTGTAGTTCTGAAGGTATGATAGGTGTGTCCAACTGTGTATCTAGCTAGACTTCAGACTCTTAGTTTGAGTACTGGTCATCAGACTTTTATTTTCCTCTTATTTTTCTATGTCAGCTTTTTTTCTCCCCGTTATTTCAGATAAAGTGCTATCAATCTAGCATTGGACTTTATATTGCTGCAGAAAAGTTATTCTAGAGTAATTAGTATATCCAGTCATTTAGGATGTTCTGTGCTCTTCAGAATTTCTGATCTTCGAGGCATGTTTAGCTGGGTGAGACTTGCATACTTGTCTCATCTTACATAACTGTGCAGGGGGAGGAAGTTCAATTTTAAACTTGCCTAGTACCACTGACATTAATAGGGTGACCTGATCAGCATGAAGTTAAGCAGGATTACCGTCCTCTGCAGGATCTTGTCCTTGAAGGGCAGTACATATGGAAGGTGTCAGCAGAGTTTTAGTATTGAGGTATAAAATCATTAATGGCTGGATTCTGGTTTCCTGAATCTTTTATTTTTCTCTTAGTGGTATTACCACAGCAGATGAGACCTGCTGAAGTCCTTGAACTGACAGTTGATTTTTAAGGCAAAACACCAGGCAAGGCAGTACTTGGTGTGAGAAACACACTAAAATGGGGTTTGTTTCTTCCTTGTCAGAATTTCCAGCCTGTTTTACTTCTCCAGATGCTGCAAATTCTGTTTTCTTTTGGGTTCTAAGAATGTGGTGAGTTGAGTATTTAGACAGCATTTATTTTGTTTTAACTAGTGATTTTTCAAATGTTATTTGTTGCATAATTTATAATTTTTGTTACTTTTTTATATGAATACTTTGCATGCACTTAGAGCATATAGTGAGTTGCACTTTGAAAATTAAAATAAAAATAAAATTTTATCAAGTTAAGATTTGAATATATCAAGTAAAATATGTATTTTACATGTTTCCTATGTGGAGAAAAGCAAGTAATACTGTATGTTTGGTTTATGGAATGCAGTGTGGTTCTTCAGGTATGAAAATATTTGTAAGATTAACAGGGAGAAGATCAATACATTTGCTTCCCTTTAAATTTTAGAGTAAGGTAGGGAGGAAATTATTATAAACCCACAGAATTTTTAAAGTAAAAATAGTTATGGTTTTGGTGTAATGCCTGAAACTTCCTCCTAGCATGAGTTTTGTTTTCCAAAAAAACCTGAACTAGACTGTTTGTGAGTGTGTTTGTGATTTTTCAATAAGAGTAAGACAAGTATGGTGAATTTAGGGCCACTGAATATCTCGTTGACTTCTTCCATGCACACGTAAACAGTTCTTCAAGAGGAAGTATTCCTTAGATGTTGTCACAACTTCATGCTTTTTGTCCCAGAATTTCCCATTCTTTCCCTTCATCTGTCCTGTTCACTTATGCACCTACAAATCTGACCTTGGCTGTTGCAGAGGTGGAACAGAGCTACCCAATAAAGCTGGTGGATGTTTGTGGTAGAAGGAATACTTTGTTGTATAAGCAGGGAATAGCTAATATTCTCTGCTTCACTCGGTACGAAATCCTCTTTAACTTTTGGTGGTAATTTCTGGTTTGACTTGTCTCCCTTTTGTTTCTAGCCCTTCTGTCCATTGCTGATGTCACATTCTTCTGTTGTGAAGTTCTACTCAACACTTCACCCCTTTGTTCGCAGTTGATGCTTACATCTGCTGTCTTTGCTTGCTTGACATAGACCTGCAGGATCAAAGTTTCACTTCTTGCTTTTTATAGGCATTTTGGAAACTTGGCTACAGGTGACAATTATCTAAAGCTTGCTAGTGTGGGATCTTGGGGGAGGGAGATAAAGGGAACAGCACAAAATGTCACAAAAAGAGAGACCATCTCTTCAGTATTGGAGATTAATTGAACCCCATCCCTTCAGCTCCTAAGCAGAACTGAAGTGCCATATGGGATGGCTAGAGTTGTATCATTGTTTGAAATTAATTGTGGGATCAAGACCTTATTGTTAATGAATGACTTGCCAGGTGAACTTGAGCCCAAATTCCTCAAAGCCCCAAACTAACATTGAGTGTATGTTGTTCTTAAAAAAAAAAAACTTCTGTCTTTTTCAGGCTGATTCTTTTTTGGGCAGAGGACACTGTATGTAGTGGAAAATTTCTTGAATTATTCCTTCCATCACACCCAAAGTTTCTCTCCTAGCTCTGCTGTTTCCTGGTCTCTGTTGTAAAGATTCTGTAGAACCCTTTTTGATTCTACCAGATACTGTATTGCTTCCTCAGCTTGCCTCCTGTCAACCAGGTGACAACCATGCTTTGTGAATTTACATTAATTTCAGGTGAATTGGTGGAGTCTGATTCTACTGAGTCTTTTGGGAATGTGCATGGTTATTTTGCAAGGTTAAATTATTTTTGAACACTTAAAAATTTGCAGAGCTCGATTCTGAATAACTACAGTAACTAAAGCACTGACTCTAAAGAGTTGCCAGCTGAAGGTATAAGTTGATAGACAACAGCACATATATAGAGAAGACTGGAGAAACAGTGATTTTTTTTGGATAAGCAATAATCTTGTTGCCCAGCTGCTACTTTCACAACATGGTAACAGTCTTGAGAAGATTTAAGAAGGGCTCTGAAGAACAGGGTGTTGGCTCTGGGATTTCTAAATGTTAAGGAAAATAAAGAAAAAAGAATGGGAGTGGCTAGTCTGAGCTTTTGAACAGGTTATAGAGAGACCAGTTCTGTATGTGATGCAGAAGCAAAAATGCATTTTGAAAGGTAGAAAAAAAATGAAGTAGATTTTTTTTCTGCTGTAATAGGTAAGAGGGAGCAAGTTGGGGGGATGCAGAAGATTGAAGTGGTAAAAGTAAATGGCTATAACATTATCTCTGCAGGGGCACTCTGAACAAATATGAGATTTCATTTAATTCAGAGAAAAGTACATTGTATTTTTTTCTCGAACTTGAATTGCCCAAGAGTCCCTACTGTTCTTGTGTGAACTGCAGGTCATTACACAGTCATAGCCGTTTGCACTTGTTTCCACTGGTGTTTGAATGAGTCACATCCATGTTGTTGTGCAGCTGTAGACAGAAGGGTGGAATGGCCTTAGGAATGTAGTAGGAGTGTGTGTGTGAAGCAGAAGCTGCTGGAGGATAAATCACTGGATCTTTTACTCTAGTTTACAGTACAAATAACTGCAGTACATATACTTAAAGACAGTATGCCTAGCACGCTCAAACTTGCAGCTTCATACTTAAGTAGTAGTGTATTTCTTAAATCTACATAGATGGAGAGATTTCAAAGACACAAACTGAAGGAGGCATTTCATCCCATCTGGTCTCTTTACAGCAGTTCTGTCTGTCTGTTGGTACATTTTCAGTAGAGGCTTCCTTTAAGCCTGTATTGTCTTCACCCTGGTTTGGCATTGGCACTATTGAGTAGATTGTTCTCGGAATCTCTCTTTCAGTGTAGTGCAAGAAGATGCTTTTGAAAATGTCCCCAGCAAAGATCACTTTAAAATAAACAAACAAACATATTTTCACACATCAAGTACTGGCAATGTGTCCCAATGTTTTTCCCACAAGTATATTTATAAAATATTAAAAAGCAGCACAAAGCTGCTCCAGGTAGTTTCTATCACTGTAAAAGTATCTATATGATAGTTGAATAGTGATGAGGATTTGGGCATCTCTGATAATACTGTTGCATCTTCATTTAAATTTTGTTAAAGTCATTGCAGCTGATTCATAATTGTAGCTGATATACCTGTGAAGATGCTAAAGGCCTGGAAAAAGCAGATGTTTAATGTGGCTTAGTCAGTCCTGGTCATATGTTGCAGGATTCTTTACAGCAACAATGATGAGAGGGGGTAACGTACATTTGTTAGTAGGAAGGTGGAGGTTTTCGTAGAATCAACAGCTAAAGATTACAGGATAGCTGCTTAAAAGTTCTTTATTGAAGCAGTTCTATAGAGAACTATTGTACAAACCTCCAAGTGTGAAAAAATGACTGACTGTTACTTTACTGAGTTACTGAGACTCTGGCTTGTCTTGCACCCACTGAACCAAATAATTTGTGTTGGCGTTGAACTCCAGGATTCAGCTTGTAAATTGTAACATTGATTATAAGTACATAACAGTTATCAAATATTTTTAAAAGAGTGAATAATTGCTCACACTTCAATGTTTTTCTTTCTTCTTTACCAAATTTTCATGTTTAGTTGCCCCTTGTCTTCAGATCAATGCAGGATTTGAAGTTGGTAGTATGGTAATATTTAGTTTGTCATACCAAAAGTATGATTCAGGCTGTTTGTAGGGATTTTTTTTCTTCCTTTTAGCTGATGACTGCTGATGTTGACAGCTCCAAAAAGAAAAAAAAAATTTTTTTTAATTCTTCCCACACATTTGTTATTTAGAGGTGTTGGGAAGTGGAAGAATAGCATCCAATAACACCTGAATTCCATTCCCTTTTCTCATTTCAGTCAGCTTCAGCTGTATCTTGAAGGGGTCTACATATAATGATAATCCCTGTTTTCTGAGAAGCTGCATTGGTTCTCACAGTGTTCAAAGGTACTTGCTCACAGTCAGTCATTTCCAAGCAATATGACACCAAGCATTATTGCAGCAGACTTTATTTGAGGGGAAGAAGATTGAAGGAGTGGCTCCACATATTCTGCTCTCTTCATCTGTCATCTTCATCTTTTTGTAGGGTTGCTGGAGCTCCATGCCTGACTTTCAAGCTCTGTATATTTTCTTGGTAATATCAATAAGAAACCCATACATTGAAAAAAACCCCATGATTCTCCTAAGAATCTTGTAGGTGGACTGAAAAAAATTCAAGATAATTTCCAAGGACTTCTGGGAGAGATGAAAGGGTTGTATGTCTGCAAGATCAACCAGCAGAGAAAGGTCTTGTCAGATGTCACTAGGGATGCTCTAGAAAGAATGTGTTCCTGGCTGGGACAGCCTCAGAATGGGGAAGGTTAAGATTGTGATGACTAACTACTTTCTTTTAGTAATGAATTATTACTGGAGGAGTGTTTATGCTACTACAGTTTCCACACACACCTTGTGGATGTGGAGGAGGGTCAGCAGAGGACTTGCACTACTCAGGAGAATGGCTTAATTACACGTATCAAGTCAGTCACTTTTCTTTTTCTTTTTTTTTTTTTTTCCTATGAGCAGAAAAAATAGTGGAAAGGGATTTTGTTTTGTCATGAATTGAGGAGATACTCTGGCAGCAATGTGAATACCCACAATGGATGTGGGAGTGTGTTTGCATCTCATTCTTAAATTCCTTTCTGTGATAGAATAAGCATGTAAAGAGCATGAAATCAATACTGTGTGTCCTGCTGCAGCCGTTACCCAACACCGAAGCTTGAGATGGTCCAAAAAATTCTCTGTTCCAGGTGACATCTTTCTGTATGAAATGTGCTTTTTTTGTGGATGGAAGTAAGGCTTATCTGATTAGTAGGAATCCAAAATGTGTAATAAAACCCACTCTATGAATCCACAGTTTACACAGTAATGGTTGACTTATGTACAGATTGTAAATGTTGTAGGTAAACAGATGCAAATAAATACAGATCATAAGTCAAGTTTATTATGAAGGTAAGCATTAGCGTTACTTGAAATGTAATAAAATCTAATGAAAGATGAAGAATTTAGTATTATTGAAACCCCTTCAGTTGAGTTGATTTCAGAGCCTCCAGGTACCTTTCATCTGATATGGTAGTTATTGGAAAGCATTAATTTTTTCCTGCAGATCCTTGAATACAAGAAGTGAGATTGTGGGTTCACCATTTTTATTAAGATTCCTTGAGAGGGAAAATGGAAATAAGTGCTTTTTATTTTTCTTAGGTTCCTGACATTATAGGCGTATGGCATAAAGGAGCACATCATCATTGCTAACAGAGCTGAGATTGAGCAGTTCATTTTGTGATCTTGTTACTTGGTTAGTTCCTAGCTATTTGAGCTAATTGCTTAATCTGGTTTTCTGCATATAATGTGGCAGCGTTATGGTGAAATTGAATGACAGGAAAATGCAGCAGTTAATTTTTACTAGTAGTTACTGCACATCAGTGAAAGTTACCACTCCTTGAAGATAACTTCAAAAACTTTGCACAAAGATTAAGACTTGGGCAACAAGGGAAGATATAGAGAGAGACGGGTTGATCTGGCAGGAGAAAGGTATCTGAGGTGAATACAGGTACAACAGAAACATCTTTATACATAACCTGTGCTTGTGGAGAATTGCAGGGTTTCCCACATTTTGGTGTTTAACAGTCTACCAGATAAAATATTACTGTACTTGTGAAGAGATCTGTTACACCGTCCATTTCCTAAAGCCAAAATTTTCAAAGCATTTTTGTCTTGTGGATGGTGAAGGAAATGTAGGTCACTTTTTTTACCTCTTTGTTCTGGTTTTCCTGCTTTATATAGACTGTTTTGTCTTAAGGTTTTTCTACTTCTTTCATTTTGCTTCGGCTTGATCTGTCTTAAAGATCTTTTGTCTTGTACCTGACAGTGGGAACAGTGGAGTCCGTAGGAGCGGAATTTGTAAATGCAAACCATAAAAAAAAAACGTGCTCGCTGCCGAATAAGCAAGTAAACAAGTTGTTCGTTTTAGTGCTTAGGTTCATGCTTTTGGAGAGTGATGCATATGCAGTGCTGGTAAACCCTTTATCCTGAAAATTTGTACAGACAAGTGAAGAACGGAATGCTTTTTCTGAAGCATTTGGTACTGGCACAACTTCCGGCAGATCATTTGAATGTGAGAGGAGTTCAGCCATGCTTAATGAGTCTGCTGAGCTGATTAAGAATGGGTATTTTTTTCCCCAGTCAAATTGCAAAGTGTTGGGAATGAAACTTTTTTTCTGTTTCAAAACTTCCTTTTTCCTCTGTGCTTCACCCTTGGTTTTGCTGGTATGCTTGTACGTGTTTTATGTGTGTATGGTTATTAAGCTGCGCTTTTCTAGTCTAGTGTCTAGGAAAAAGTCTCAAATGCCCCATATTCTGTTTCCATTGAATTTGGCAATATTGTTGCAATTATTTTTTTAAGCCAAGCTGGGAACTGAACTTGGCCCTTGATAAGTACTGGCATAATGAAAAACAGTAATGCATGAAACAGCCTGAACAGCTGAGCACCATCATTTATGGGCAGGGCTAAGAAGTGGGAGGGCTCTGATTTGCCTCTGTAAAGGTATTCCGGATCAAAAGCTGTCAGGGAATGAGACTGAAAACTGAGTATAAAACAACAGCTTAGTTTCTGGTGATACATGATTACATTCAAAACATTACAGGGAATTTTAAAACTGTATTCTGGGTTGGTTGATTCCAGTGAAGCCCAATTTCTACATATTTAAAGATGCTTATTAGTTTTCCAGTGTTATGTCATTGTGACAACTTCCACTAAACAGGATTCTGTTTCTTAATTTATGGAGCATACATTGTCCATGTGGCAAACTTGATTGATATTGACAAGCTCCTGAACCCTCTGTAAGTTTGCAAGGTTTTCCTTGTGCCTGTTACACGTTTGTATTTAAGGCAGCACCGTGTATGTCCTTCCAGGTTCTGTAGAAAGCATCCAGTCCTATACCACAGACTCTGTTAACCTGCTCGTTCTCAAGCCAAAGTAAATATACAAAACCCCTTGAAAATGTATATTTATTTTTGTTTCTGTTTATGGAAAGAGTTGCAATTGATCACAGGGCTTTTCACTTAGGCTTCTGTGTGACCTTTGTCATCTGTACGTATAGAAAATCTGCAAAGATTTCTTTTTAAAATAGGGCAATGATGTGATTATCCAGCTTTCAAGTAATTGTAATGTTGAAATTATGATAATTTGGAGAATTTTAAAAGAGTGCAAGAACCATATTTATTTTTTCCAACTGTAAGACAAAACATTTTACTATTGCAAATCTATGAATTCTTTTCTTTGTTTCCATAAAAAGTGAATGTTTTACTTTATAGTTTCTTGTGTTAACAATGCCTTCTTAATGCTATAAGTACCTTAATTGTGAAAATGTACAAGCAAAGAAATAAATGCAGAAGCCATTGGGAAAGGTGTCTTTTAAATATATTTCGAATATTTTAGGTGCAATATATGTATTTTCAGCCATCTTTTGATATGTGAAAATTGGTTTTGCTTTGCTTAAAACTGTAAAATTAATATTATTTCCCAAATTAATTAGTAGTGGCTCTACTACCTGAACTTATAGAAGAAACCAGTGATTTATATATTTCTTACAAGTTAGACTGCGTAGGCTAAGTAGCTATAACACACAGTTTTAACAGGATTTTAACGTGATCTAGTAGCCTATTGCTCATATGAATGAATACTTTTACTATGAGATTATATTTGGACTTACAATTTGTTTTTTGTTTGTCTGTTTTTGTGTCCTTTCTTCCTCCCTCCTCGCCCCGTTTTCTTACAGAGATCAGAATATTCTGGATCCTACTTTGGAATACGTTAAGGTAAGGTACCATTTTTTACCCTCAAAATATTTTATTCAGTATGCAACTAGCACTGCCAGAGGATTTCAAGTCATTTGTAATTAAATAGTGCTTCTTTCTACCTTTTGCTACAGA
This sequence comes from Nycticryphes semicollaris, assembly GCA_013400055.1. Lineage (NCBI taxonomy): Eukaryota > Metazoa > Chordata > Aves > Charadriiformes > Rostratulidae > Nycticryphes > Nycticryphes semicollaris. The sequence goes on along the minus strand of VXBJ01002118.1, from coordinate 381,549 downwards.
AAAACTAATTATATATGTCAGACTATTTTCTGCATGCTTCAGTGAAATACATGTGGGCATTGTGCTTTGGAGTAGGTTGCATTTTTATATTGGGGCTTCTTTTTGGTTACATGGTAACTACCTATGATTTTACTTTTGTTAACAGATTAAAAGAATCCATATTTTTTGCTTATGGATTTCTGGGGAAGTAAAGGAACACATCTGGAAATGTCGTAAAAACGTCAGATTTAGGTTTATGGTTTTAGAAATATAGTTACTAACATTACATTTTAAAATTCAATTCTGGTCCAAAAAGTAACTGGAATCCTAGCAAAAACGTAAGTTCAGTATCCTTTTTGTACAAGATCAGAGTGCTGAAAGAATATATAAATGTATATTTTGTTAGAGTAAATAAAAAATACTCTGGAACATTCCTAAATTTAATTCTAAAATCATTCTTGGGTTGGCGATATAGAAACTTTGGAAGAAACCTTAGGGATGTGATTCTGTACTGAGAGTGTTTTGCCGTGCTGTAATTTCAACTGAATTAGTACCTTTCAACATGCTTCATTTAAGTGAATATTATTTCTCAGGACCTTGAAAGAATCTGGCTTCTATGTCATGTTTTTCAACAGTGGACTTCTTTAATTGTTGGGCTTTGTTCCCTGTCTTGTAGAAGACTGTAATCTTCTGGAAAGTGTCTGATACAGACAGATTATCTTTGAATGTAGGATATTTATGTAGCTATTCATGTGGACAGCCTGAATTTCTCAGAAACGTGAATTTCTGCTTCAGGTTAGAGTTCAGGTGAGGAACAGACTGAGGAGAGGCAGTCAACTGGGTTCTGCTGCTAGAATTCCCTCAGTGGGTGTTCACAGTCGAGGGACATGGAGAGGTGCCCAGGTTAGGGTTCAGGCTGATTGAAGAAGTAAGCTAGGAGAACATAATGCAGTATTGAAAAGGAAAGTTTCAAGAATTAATTTGACTGAAAGTATGGAGTGGTCCTCAGTTGGGGTTGAGGTAGGAATTCAGGTTTGGAAGAAGAGAAGGGGAAGAGCTGAACATGAAGGTCTGTGGAAAAGGGGCTGTGAGGACTGCTGCTAGAATTCTGCTCTGAACAGTTGGCTCAGTGTTGCAAAATCCCTGGCCTTAATCCCAGCATGAAGTTGGGATGTGGTAAAGTAGCAGAGACGGAGAAGGCCAAGAGCCTTCTGAAGAGCACTGCAGAAGAGGGGATGCCAAAGGCAACAAAGTGGTGGACATGTTAATTGCTGTATTTAATTTACTGTGTATCTTGCACTATCCTGTACAGAGTACGTTGTTACCATTTTAATACTATGGCCAAGAAGAAGGCAGAGGTTTCAGGCGCCAATTCATCAATATGTGTGTCTTGTCTTGTTGCAGCAAGTTCTGTATTATAAATGTGGTTTCTGATCTTTTCAACTTTTCTAGTAGAAGCTTGTCTTGGACTCTTGTCAATAGCCGTGATGCTGAGCTTAGTTATTAAAACTTTGATGTTGGGGAGGAAAGCCTGGGGAAAAGAGACTTATGAGGGAGAATACAAGGGTTACCATCCCCTTCTTTTCTCCTTCCTTTTTCATTTTTTCCTGTCTATGTCCCTACCTTCAGTGAACTGTGAGTTTGGTACCCAGTTCAATGGTATTATAACAGGAATTTTACACAAGAAATCTTGAACTGCAGCTTTGAAAAATACACAGAAATTCTTTCTATCAAATATCCCCCCCAAAAAAATCTGATTCTAAAAATGTATTGTTACACAAAAAATTATCATTACTGCCAAATAAAGGAGGACTCCTATCAGTAATTTGTTATCAGTTTACTGTGACTCTAAAAGATGTGCCTGAATTTTTGACAACAGGATTTTGGAACCCCCTTTGTTGGCTTAAGTTGCAGCATGTATGTGTTCATTGTCTTTGATAACATACCTTATGGTAACTATTATATTAATGTTCATAAATTTCCCAGCTCTTTGAATAGATTATGATGGCAATGTTAAGTCAGGTATAAACTGCAGAACACTAACCTACTCAAGTTACAAAGCTGAAAGAATAGATTTCTGTAGCATCTCACTATGCCTGTACCAACACTGCTATTTACACAGGTCTATTTGACATGCAGTGTGTGCATATTTAGTTTGAGCATGCAGGGTTGGTGCCAGTTGGGTAGGCTTTGACAGTTGTTGCTTTAAGTGGTGGAAAAGAATACCTTTAAATGAAGAAGAGATAGTAATAGAAGAGGGAGAAAATGAGCACTTTTGGGAATCCTGTTCTGCTGATTCAGCATACTAAAGTTCTGAGAGACAAATTCATATTTCTGATGCACAGGAATATGTAGTCAGTATTGCCTCCAGGCATAGAAGTGTTGATTGACTGAAAATGTATATAAATTTGAGTATTAAGTATGTACGATGCATCAACCATACGTAAAAGCTAACATTAAAACAAGGTCATTGTGTACAAAGTCTTGATAATGATTCTAGTTTCTCTCCTCTTGCTGTCCAGACTGTAAAGAGGAGAGAGACTTTGGATTAATTTGCTGTCATGCTTTCAGCCAAAATTACCAAAACCAGACTGACAGATGGCCCTTCCTCCCCCCAGAAAGAAAAGGGAGAGGAAGAGGATAAGGAGACTTACAAGTTCAGAGTTAACTAAACTACTTTGAAGTATTAATACTAAAATTAAAATTAAAAAAAGAAGAATAAAATAGTGAAATAGATACAAGATATACAAAACCATTTCAAGCTCCCAGGATGACAGTCACATCACCAGAAGGCATCAGGAGAAGTCCCAGTCTGGACTCGGTGACCGAGAGCAGCTGGATTCCACATCTGGAGTCAGGAATGCTCAGATCAGGGTCAAAGGCAGACGAACAGACAGGGTCCTCCTCAGACGTCAGTCATCGAAGAAGGAGTTGACCCTTTGATCCTTCAGCTTTTATACTGAGCATGATGTGGATAGGATGGAATACCCCAGTTGGTCAATTTTGGGTCACTTGCCCTGTCCGCTCCTACCTATGGGTGTGACCCCTCTGGAATTTTCCGCTTCTGACCCTCCAACGGGACAAATAATAAAATTACCTGACCTTGGTTGTTATAGCAATAAGTATAAGCAAGGGCCTCTCTGCATACCATTCCTTGGGATAATCAGGTCTTATCGCTGTGAGAGTGAACAGTTTTCTGAACAATATGCTGTTAATTTCAGACTTCAGTTAGTTAGAAGAGGCCCAGCTAAAAGAGTAAAATTGTGAAACAGAAATTTGGTTCATTTTACCTCAAACCAGGACATTTGCCTTGTAAAAAAAAATTGCATTATCTTGAAAGTAGTACACGGCACAGATTTTAAGTTGTATTAGGGTAGTTTGGCTGCTGGTGATTTTACCCAGTAGTTACAGTCCTAAGCAAAGTGTGCTATGTCAGGGCCCTGAGGGCACTAATTTCCCTTAAGTGTCCTGACTAGCCTCACTTAGGACCTCCACCCACACCCACTGAGCAATGACTCCATTTAAGCTTCAGGCCCTGCCTGAGCTGTGTGTCTCGGGTGTGCCTGCCCCTGGCCCTGTTCCTGAAGCGCTGCGTGGGAAGTCCTGGATGGACCTTGGACCTGGCCTGTTACCCTGTGTTGCCTGAGGCTCGCTGGACTAATAGAGAATAACAGAATGATTTGGGTTGGAAGGGACCTTAAAGATCATCAAGTTCCAGCTCCCCACCATGGGTGGGGACACTTCCCACCAGGTTACTCAAAGCCCCATCCAGCCTGGCCTCGAACATTTCCAGGGATGGGGCATCCACAGCTTCTCTGGGCAACCTGTTCCAGTGTCTCACCATCCTCGCAGTAAAGAATTTCTTCCTAATATCTCATCTAAATCTACCCTCTTTCAGTTTAAAACCATTACCCTTTGTCCTATCACTACACTCCCTGATAAAGAATCCCTCCCCATCTTTCCTGTAGACCACTTTAAGTACTGGAAGGCTTCTATGCGGTCTCCCCGGAGCCTTCTCTTCTCCAGGCTAAACAACCCCAACTCTCTCAGTCTGGTTTCATAGGAGAGGTGTGATCATCTTTGTGGCCCTCCTCTGGACTTGCTCCAAGAGGACTGTGTCCATCTTATGTTGGGGGGCCCCAGATATGGATGTAGGACTTCAGGTGAGGTCTCACCAGAGTGGAGTAGAGGGGGGAGATTTGCCTTCCTCAACCTGCTGGCCACTGTTGATGTCATCACCCTGCTCAGCTTGCTTGTATCTTGGTGCTGTTGGACTGCACTTGTTAGTGAACGTGTTGCCCACCCTGTGCTCCTGGACCACCTTCCCTGAGGTAAAAGTTCCACTCTTGCTGCTCCCTGAGATGCTAATTGTTGCCAGCTGTTTTGAAAGCTCCAATATAATCAAATATGTGCCATCCTCATAACTGATCCACTTGATCAGGCTGCACAGGCATACCAAGTCTCCTTCAAAACTAAACTAGCTAGATTTTAGAAGTAATTTTAAAAAGGGAAGCTGGGCACTGAGCTGATCCTGCAGCTTCACAGTAAATTTGCACTGGTTTTGCAGTGATACTAGCACGTTCTTGTGAGTCCCATAAGAAAGATAATTAATCTATTCAGAACTGGACTCTACTGTAAATAGAATGTGGGGAATTGATTCAGGTTTGAGAAAAAGTAACATGGTTCTTTTTTTTTATTGTGTGCTATGTTTCACAGTGAAAAGAATATCATAGAATATCATATTGTGGCAGCAGTGACTAAAAGCAGGCATTGCTGTAGTACAGGGCAGAGAGACTGATGGTAAACTTAGAATCGAAGTGTATCAATTTGCTTTTTATACAAACATTTCCTTGCTAGAATCTGATGACTAAAATATAAATAATTCCTTATACTCTAGACAGAGGGAAGCAAAAATAAATTATTTTTCCTCCTATTTTATTCTGTTCGATATGCAAGAGAGAAAGAAATGGTTATAGATTAATCCTCTGAAGACATTTTTTTAAAGAATGCTCTCTATGGATGAACTACGGTTTCTAATACTTGAATCTAAATTACAGCTCACAAATGGTAGTTTCCTGCATCTTGAACATTGATGTATTAGTTCATTCAGTATATAAAGAGAGCTAATTATGCAAAAGCAAGTTCTATGGAAAAAAAAAAGTACTGATTTGCTGGAGTCTGAGTACTGAAGTGTCCATATGGCTTCAACCGTTCCTTTGTCTTCACAGTGTTGCTGAAACCATGGTCACAGTTAAATGGGTCTTTCAAAAACCCTTTTATGGTAGAAGTGAAAACAGGCTAGACTGCTTTGAGTCAGGCAGCTAACCAAGTCATGAAAGGGATTTACGGACACAATAGCACGTTGTACATTCTGTGAGATTTTTACAAGTTTTATGAGCCAAATAATAGATCCATTGGTAGTCTCAGCAGGTTCTTCCCACACCCTGAGTCTGCACATCCATAGAACAGACTCCTGCAGGGGAAAAAGGATCAAGTGCTGGCAGCTTTGAACGTGTCAGAGAGCTTCTTGTGAGTCGTTTTGATCAAATTCATGTGAACTAAAGATAGCTTGCTGTCCCATTCCTATTCACTATAAATACTTTGGGATCTTTTAATAGAAATCTGGGCTATAATCATTAAAGCTGTATCAGGGTGGAAAGAAAGAAAAACAGATTTCTTCCTTCCTTTCATGGAAACCTTTAGATCGTTTCCTGTGGAAATACTGCTAATAATTACAGAAATACTTATTAGTGATGAGTTGGTGAGCATTATTATGGTCTGAGGTTTTGGAGTTGTATTTTAATCCAGTAGCGGAAAAATTACAAAATTTATGACTGATTGTCTGCTCAGCGTGGTCACGAGGGAAGTTTATATTTAGATTCAAGCTTGAAAAAACTCACTGCCCTAAGGAAGTTACAGCTGCAGAAAAACATTCCCTTGTGAGGTTCTGCTGAAGGATTTTTGCTTTTGTCAACCCCATAGTGTTAATTTTTTCCTTCTTTTTACTCTTTGATTTTATTAGAAAGCAAACTGTCATAGAAATCATTGCCATTTATGGCAGCTTTTGTGGGTGCAACTGAAAATAAAATTTTTATGACATTCGGATGCGTTGGTCGTTATCTGTGGCTTCTCAAGATAGGGCAATATTGTGTGGGTTTAATTCAACATCAGGGAACTTTGATCAGATGATGAGGTTTATTGATGCAGTTTGTATAGTTAATTGCACAAATTCATAATATTGTGGATGCTAGTCAAATATACGTGTGGGTGTTTGACTCTCATCATTCTAATGGCTATGCCAAGAAGAAAATATGGTAAGAATAGTATCAAAACTAAAGTCTGTATGTGGTGTGTATGTATGTTTGAGAAAATTTAGAAAAAACTCTGTGTCAACATGGCAAGTAGTCACAGTTTGGGAAAGATTTCTTCCTGATGACACTGAAATTTCATTGCAAGGAGTGTTTTTATACATGGAAATACATTAGAGACATCCCACCTCACTGGAAAAGTTTCTAACAACAGTGTATACCTGTTTGTGAGCTGCTGCATATCACTCTCCTGTGGAGACCTGCCTGCAGAGATGCGAGTTGTGACTTGTGAGCAGAAAGTGTGTTGGATTTCTGCATTGTCTGACAGCATTATACATGAAGTATCTGAGCTTGGAGGAATGCCTGACAGTAAGGCACCAAATGATCAGGATGTTCTGTTATTTGGGTTTTTTCTCTTGGGTTTTTTTTTCTTTTTTTTCTCTCTTTTTTTTTTTTTTTCAACTGCAGCAAGGGCAACAGAACCACAGAAAGTGGAATTATTAGATGAAATGCATTTTGTTTAGTAGAAAAGGAAGAACGCTTGTAAGAGTGGACTTTGACTTTACGCATCTTTTTGTCATTATGGATCTGTCATCCAACTCAAAGGTCGTTATTGGTGTCACTGACATTTTAGTCAGAAACAGAGTATGCCTGTATAGCTGACTTTGACCTGACACATGTCTTTTTGTCATTATGGATTTGTTATCCAACTCAAAGGTTGGATAACATTGTTGGTGGCAGCCATAATTCAGTCAGATATTTTTTCCCCATGTTTCTCTACTTAGTAGGAACTGAAGCTTCACAAACATAACTCCACAGCAGTTGCCTCTTGTATGCAAGCTGTGTAATTCAGAAACATAAGATCCTGTAAGAGCGAATCTAAATTGAAATACATATATTGGTCTCATAATGAAAACTTTCAGGCTTGATGCATGATGCTTGTTATACACTGCCCTCTGCTGGAGAAAAAAAAAACTAGGTGTATTTTTTTTTTTTTCAGTAAGTCATGGCTATTAAAATCATATTTTTCATAATAATTTCACTGTAACTTTCATAGTAATAAAAAGTCTGTAGCCTGACCGTTGTAAAATCAACTTTTTTCCTCCAGAGGCACAAAATGGGGGGGAAGATCCACCTCCTCCCCCCACCCACCTTAAGTTATAGAAGTAGGTCCTAAAGGGAACTTAAGAAATTTCTTTATTGGAATGTCATTGAGATGGTTAGAATAGATGTTCTGATTTATTTAAAAGCTCCAGAAAAAAAGAGATTCTGTAGCTTCCCAAGATAATCTGTTCTATTTTGCAAGCTAGATTGGTCTAACAGTCCTTTTGTTGTTACTGGGGAAAAAAATTTCCTAAAATGTGATGTAAATCATCCTTTTTGTATGTCCGTATGTCGTCTTTTTGTTACCTTGATTTAAATTTCTAGTGGCATAAGTTTTGACTGTTGCAATAAGTTGGACAAATCATCCTGCCTTGTATTTTTAATCCTGTTCTGGTATTAGTCCAGTTTTGGGTAGTAGAATTTTTTCCTCAGCCTTATACCAGGCTTGTTTCTTACAACATGTGCCCTTTCTCTGCTTACAAGGAGCAAATATTTCTTTAAGTAGGTATGATAGTTATTACTAAAAGCTTTCAGAAGCCCATGAAAATTTCAAAAAAGACTTAAAAGAGTTACATATATAGTTGAAATTCAACAGCTCTCAAGTAGTTAATTCTCCTAAAATCATTATTAGAAACTTGCCTCATTTGTTTGGAGTCAATGAAAACTTGTTTTATTTAGTAAAATGCAGTTATCCATAATTAGTGATGAAATCTTACACTCAAGTTTCAGTATTTTCTCATGTTTAATTTTGTTTCACCAACAGGTTAGTCTCTGGAAAGGTCGATGGGTCAGCAGTTCTGTAATCTTTTGGGTGCAAAGTGATGAATAAAGTCTCAACTGGTGTTTGCACTAAATTTGCAGAAGTATCTTTTCAGTCTACTGTCCTAGTTCTTGTTTTCCTAGTAGAGATATTCCCAAGCTTGCCTGTTACTCTTTGGGGCTTTTTGTTGTTTGTCGTCCCCTGACTCCTGAATGCCCTGATTAGCTCTATGATCTGGGGGGCATAGGGGGAGTGGGGAGGGGTTGTTTTGGGGGGGTTTGGTTTTTAGCATACTCTGAGGAAGGTTGGTTTTTCTTTTTGAATTATAATCCTTACATTAATATAGTCAAGTGGATAGTGGCTTTCTAATTATTCCAGCTTTTACTGTGAAGTCTTTTAACAGTAGCTCTTGAATTCCCTTCTCTTGACGCCAAAATGAAATTTAGGGCTTATGGAGCATCTTTTGTAATGCTGAGTATGATTTGGTAAACCTAAAATGTTCATAATTCTTAAAGCAGCATGTTCTCTATTTGCATGCTAGGCGTTAATCTTGCATCTGTCCTATCTTGAATTTGACCCTCTTAATGTCTGTATTCTTCTACTTATATTATTCCTCATTAACTCTTAAATTATGTCTGATCTGGAGCCATCAAAAGCTGCTACATGCACACACAGAGATTGCATTGAGCTTTGAGTTGAAAACTATCTACAAAATTACGTTGCATTGATTTCCTTAGCTCCAGTAGTAATACTAGTTGCAGTAGATGCTTAGTTGATCTTCAATATTTTTGTTGGATTATCAGCAACTACTATCAAGCCTTATTCACAGAGGAGAAATATAGGCTGGAAAGATCTGAGTCTGAACCACAGGACAGAATTTTTGAGATAAAAAGAAATATTCTTATTTTGTCTCTAGTGAACTTCTGAAACTTGGATTTAAATGAATTACCCTTTTTCTTCAAAATATTAATGTCTGTAAGTCTCAAATGCTGACAGTTATACATTGCTATTGATAATATCCCCAAGTCAAAACGACAGCATCAGTGAAAGGAAATGCCAGTAAATGGTGACATGCATTACTTCTCAAAGAAGGAATGAAAAAAGGGGTTTTTTCACTGTTTAAGACATTGTCTGGTTCACGTTGTTTTGTGATTCTTTTTCATTGCAAACAGGCTTATTGCATCTTCTGTCAGATACAACGATTGTCGAAGTGACTGATCATTTCTGACAAACAGTGCTTTCGTGTACTGAATAAAGCCAAGGTGTAGCCCTGGACCCAGTCCATTGCATTGCAGTAAGCACTGGATTTTGCCTCATTGTCCAGAAAAGAACATGTTGTTTCCCACAAAAGTCGTACCTATGATAAAAGAAAGGTGCATTTATAACATTGCCATGCCTAATTTTTCCTGCCTCATATCTATCTCAGTAAGAGCAACCCCATACATAATGAAAAGGATCTGAAGATTAGTGGAGACTTAAGCAGTGAAGTGCATAATACTTTATCTTCCTGTGAAGTGAGTACGGTTTTCTTTCTGTTCTCAATTTCTGTGCAAATACTTATATCAATTGGCACAAAGAGAAGAAAAAGATCTTTCTGTGTGATGGCATCTGATAGAATTCTTACAGCAGACTTTTATATACATAACATATTAATAGAGGTGTGTGTATATATATATAAAAGTTTCACACAGAATTTTACTCCTTTTCATATGAGACACCTAAACTGTTAATAACAGTAGAGATCTGACTATAGTCTACTACCTTGTGTGTTCATCTTCTCTTAACTATTTCTGGCCTGTCTCTCTTTGTGGAATACTTATTTTTCTATTAATTTGGGGCTTTGAGTATGGTTCCACAGGAACTATGCATTAAAGGTTATAGTTACTGATGTTGTTGTATCCTTTTCATAACTTTGAAGATGGACTGACAGCAAAAACTGACTCAAACTCCATAGCAACGCCTTGCTGAAGTTGATTTTTAAGGTATATAAGCATATGAACCACAAGGGGGAGTGAGTATATAGCTTGTGAAAGGCAGTTTATTAATAAGCATTTCAGGTACTCTTACTGATAAAGCCTTTGGAGGTAAAGCTCCTATCTCCTGGAGATGTGTTTATAGATAATAATTAGAGTAAGACTGATCCATTGTGCATGTCTGTACATCTCACCTTTTTGGAGACATACTGTTTAGATACAGTGTGGCCTGTGGAGAGGGCAGCAGAAGGAGAATCAGGACATTTCAGTTGAGTTGCCATCCATTAATGTGTGCTGTCAAAGTAGCAGGTTTGTCTGAGATTTTTGTATGTCAGATGCTATTTAGGAACTAAGCACCTGCCCAAATGAGGAAGCATAATGTTATGTGGGCTATCTGGAATACTTAGAGGTTATTTGCTTCCATGCCCTCAAATCTTTCATTTGGTAAAATGTCAAAAGGGTGATATATGGCCTGGGCTTGCTGCTTTTGCTTCATCAAAGTGTATTGTACAAAAATGTGGGAGGGAAATAGACCTCTTCAAACTCATATATATGATAAAGACTTTAGAAAAACTGAGCTCTTACAGAGTCCCCAAGTAACTTGTGAGATTTACTTTCAAGTGCTACACATCCAAAATCTCTCTTTGTTGAAAGGGAAGTATTTTAGGGTATTCATGAGTTTTAGATAAATAATTGATTTTTAATGCCTTCACTTACCCTGGTGAAGTAAACTAATTTTTTCATCTATGAATTCTATTATGAATTTATTTTGATTTGGTGTAAGTCTCAGACAAACAGACACTTTACTTTGACAGGACTGGGGAGACTTTCAAAAACAGAAATCTGAAGTTAGTAGTTGTGTTAACGGCTTATTTTATATACGAGAGAGCTCTTGTATGGTTTCCAGAAGAGCTAAAATTAGACTAATGACATCTAAATCAGCAGGAAAGAGAAGAAAATGAGCCATAAATTGTGAACTAATTCTGAACAAAAGGAAATCCATTCCTTTTCATATTTTCTTTCTTTTTTATTTTTCTCTTGAAGTCATAAATTGAAGGAAAGTTGTGTGAGACGTTATAAAATTGTTTCATGTTTGTACATGGGTTGGCAGACAGTAGGTGGAGCTCAAGAATATGTATAATAGGTTTTGGTAGGGTCAATAAAACCCGCTGGTGTCTTCTTGATAGGAAGATGGCTGGTAGAAAAACCAGGCCTATCACTAGATGTCTGTAAAGTTTGTATGATTTAAGTATAAAATATGAGATTTTTTTTCAAAGGTACTTGGATGTCTTAAAGTGCAAATTAAGACCTAGTATGAAGCTTATAAGCAGGTTGGGTGCCTACTTCTTGTAGCTGCCAGTCTGGTTTTTTTCACGAGTCAGATTTTCAAAGAGATTTATTCAAGCAGCATTGAAAACTAAATAGATGCAAATTCCGTTTTCTCACTATCCTGTAGAACTGCAGTGTATTTCTGACTCTGCCACATTCTGACTCTGCCACACGGAACTGCGGTAGAGAGGAGGACTAATTTATACTGACCTCTTCCGTACCGTACCCCTGCAATGCAAACAAGTGCAATTACAGTTGCAGATTTATCTATTGGTCTATGATCAGAAGGTGCAGCAACAACAGCTTGCAGGAAGTGAGGTTATAGAAGAGAGCATGAAAGAATCAGTTCTATTTAAGAACTGACTCAAGAATGGTAGGACATGGGCTTGGTGGTGGCACTTTATGCACCTGTAGATAGTTGAGTTAGGAACAAATAAAAGTAAGCAACACGTTCTGACGGTGGTGTTGTCCCTTTTCTTCCACGTACTCTACACTTTAAAGAATGTTCAGCTGTAAACAGTTGGGCACTACCTGTGTCCCCCAAAAACTTTATTAGAAGTGATGGGCCATGTCTGAAGCACTAAGTACTAAGACTAAACAGTAATGGGCATTGTGAAGATGTTGTTTGCATGGACAAATTATTTATCAGTTGTTTTCCCCTGGCTCCTAACTTTTTCTCACATTAAAAGCAACAAATAACTCGTTATAGAGAAATGTCTTATGTGTTAAATGAAGAACATTTCAATCTGAAGATTTAAATGCTTTGGGAGTTTTCATTCAAATTTTATTCATATTGTACTTTTATTACAACCTTACAGGTGCCCTTTTGCAGCCATAGGCAACCATAGTTCAATTGTGCATATGCACAGTGTAATCAGGACGTATCCGTATTCCACATGGCGTCATTAATCCAGTGACAGTGAGTAGCGTGCTCTGGATTGGCCATGTGCTGTATCAAATCAGATTTATGTTGTTGACTCTCATAGAGTACACCATGCCTGCTTTCATTTACAGCTGGCTTTCTGCCTGGATTGTTTACTTTCATTTAGTGAAGAGAAATCTAAAGCATTACATGTATTTCCCTGAATATTGTCAGGCTGATTTGAATGCTTAAATGATTTGTTGATGTAGTAATAAGCAACAGTGGCAAACCACCAATTCCCACATCTAATTTATCTGAAATTATTTCTCTCTAATATGAAATCGCAAATCATAATTCTGTGTGTGAATTATAAGCACTCCCATGAACATGAGTGATTATTTGGTTCAACATAGCTCCTTGCAGTTCTACAGACTGTTTTGATAACTTGAGGCTGCTTGTGATTTTTTGTGTGTTTATGTTTTTATAGTTTGGTTGTTTTACTTGAGCCACTTAAGCTTTGAAGCCAAAGATTTGTTTATTTATTTATTTAGATGAGAAAAAAGGAAACCAAACCCCCCTAGAAAAATTATCCCCACATTCTGTCTTGTTTAATCTGTACTATTAAAGCAGCCGATAAGAATTCCCCCCAAGCAGGTTTACACTATCCAGTGTGAAGGCTCCAAACTCCTGAATGTGCAATGTGCTGTGAGTGAGGCTGGTCGCAGTTTAGGTGTGTCAGGGGGATAGTCCCCGTGTTTAGCACTGGATAAGTGCCATTTAAACCATACCATTAAAGCAACCTAAATAACTTTAGATGCTTTAGAATAACACAGATGGGGTCAGCAGAGACACCTTAATTTCTCTTGCTGATGGGCTATTAGGAACTCAACACAGAATATACGATCAAGTATCCTTAGACTCAGGTGTCTTTGAATTCTATGAACTTAGAAATCCTTTCTTAATAAACTTAGTTATCAAAACCACTCTAGCCAGCCGTCCTTAGAAACAGATGAAGGGATTATCAGATATTTTATGATTCTTGGCAAGGATCTTTGAAAACAAAGAAATTAAGCTGATGATTGATCTGTTGATGCTGGAGAGCATTAGAAATACTTCAAGAGATTGACTTATCAGAAAGATTGTATTTGATTGTATTTTCTAAGGTGCAAGAAACAGATGGTTTACTTCTTATGTGCAGAGTCAAAGGACCAGCAAAAAGTCGCAGGACAGAATGAAAATGTGGCTAAACCACGCTTTGTTTCTCTGAGCCAGTATTTACGAGTGTAAATCTTTTTTGTGTATGAAGTATAATATGGAGCAGCCTGAAGGCTCTTTTCAATCATACTGGCTGAAAACAGCTCTGTGATAGCCAGCAGTGCAGGAACTATCATACTGTACTTCCCATAGTAATTTTATTTTATGGTTTCACTGTTCTATCAATGTCATGTAAAGGTTCTGGTTCTGATGCTTTAGGAACACGTCATCTATTCATTGAAGTGTATGTGTAGAAGTCATGTTAACCTTTAATAAAAACAAAAATCCCATTAGTTTGGTTTTTAAAAAAAAATCAGACTCACTCTCTAAATAAAGCACCCTCTTTCCTGCCAGTTTTACTGTTGATAAAAAATGTCAGCAGCTGCTGTATGTTATTGTACAGTATTATTTTCTAAGGTTCGTTATTTCTGGCATTCTCACAGCATACATAATTTTTGATTCTTTACTTACTCCATTACAGGCAAGCAATAAGGAACTGGCAATTACCATTTGTAATTTATGCCCTGCTGTTCATCTTGAGCTGTGGATGTAACACTTAAGTTTTTTCACTGCTGCTTAGTAACAAGCCTTTCAGATGAAAAATAGACACTCCCACATTGAATATGTATTAGGCCAAATTTATTTTCCAGATTGATCTGTGCTATTCCCATTGAAAGGATGAGATTGTGCCTGTGGTCCAGGGAATTGGTTGCAGATATACCCATTAAGTCCCTTTGCTCTCAGTAGGGAAAAGACTAGAGGGGAAATCTAGGCCCTCTTGAAAAAGTCTGGGAAGGTGATTTGTATACAAAAACTTTATTCTTTGCCTCCCTTTTGTTTTTACTACTTGTCTGGGGGGAAGGATGGAACCATAGTGAGAATTATATTATTCAAACTAAACCAATTGAACTATACCAATAAGTATCCCTGGTTTTTCTGTGAGGTTTGAGTGTACGCATAAAGCTATTGAGACCTGGGGAAATACGCGTGTGTTAGCTAGTGAACAACAATGATGGCTGGATTTACCATCTAGCATTGACAAAGTAGGAAAAAAACAAGTACATAAAGGATACTGCATCCTCTCTAATGTCACAAATACCATATCATGCTACTATGGGGACCTGAGTATTGATTTTGTCTTTTAATAGAGTGCTTCATGTTGAACTCTATTAGAACCGCCACTTCAACCCTCAATTTTTTGGAAAGTTGAGAGGTTTTTTTCCTCATGATGACTGAGAACCATTGTTGAAGTTCCAGCAGAGGTGTGCTCATTGCTAGGTATATAATACCTATTATACCTTGCCATAATTCTTCTTGTCCCTTTTTTTAAAATCCCATAAAGAACTCCTCTTCTTTTATGAACTTACTTCTCTCTTTTCACAGCAAAAGCAGCCCATCTTATTTTGCATTGCTAAACCAGTTGGTTTCTGCTGCCAAAATGGATCAGTTGTCTTAATAGCCATTCTTGTCACCTGCTGTAGCTATGAGTTACTTGATAGTTTGTTTCTGTTCATGATATTCCAAATGAAACTTCAGTGTATTGTGCAGTGATACCAATATTTTCTTGTCACCGTTATAAAGCCGGAATGCCTTGATGGATTCATCCTTGAATTTCTTTTCCCTTTTTGTCATTCCTCTCCCCCTCCTTCCTGTAAATTGCATTAGGATGTTAATATAAGAACTTCTTGATAAGGATCCTTCAAAAATACAGTCCTTGATGTCCTCCCGCAGTGCTAAAACACTCCAGACAAGAAGTCACAGTTAAGGCTTTTGTATTTGGAAGTCTACAGGGTAACTTTCCATCTTCTCTCCTCTGGCTACCTGCTAAAGCAATCCTATGGATTTTCTTAAAGCAGAAAAAGAACTTAAAGTAAATTAAAATGTGCTGCAATGTAGAGAGAAAAGAAGGATACTTTCACACTCTTAGTATTTTATTTACGTATTGTTTGCCTGAATTTCTCATGAAATACTTGGAGACATACTTTCTCTTCCAAGCTATAACAGGACTCCATCTTCAAAGTAATTATTTTCAGCTTCTTTTCTGAGCCAATCTTTCGGTCTTTTTCTTGCCAGGATAATCACTTTTCAATACATTTGATACTTAGATCTTTCATTCACACAGAGTTTTCCTTTCCTCAAAAGACTCACAGGCATAACATCCCCTACACATGACTTTATGAACATTCTGTTTTTAACCAGAAATGCTTAACTTGGTGCTAGGTACCTGCAAACCTTAAGTGGTCAAACAGGTAAGAGAACTTTACATGTCACACTGTCCTCTCCTTGTTAACAGACTGAGGTTTTCTTTTCTTTTTGGATAGGGTCTCTATCCCACTTGCCTTGAAAGGCAGTGCGCGTTTTATGTCTTGGCTTTGCCCAGTGCTGCTGGCTGGCTTATGTGCCAAATCCCATTGCTTGATGCAAGCACTGAGGGCACTTCACATTCTTCAGTCAATGTGGGAAGGAAGTATCCTATTATTAGTGAGAAATACTGCCTTGCAAGTAATATCTGAGGACATTAAGAAACATTTAATACACGTGGCCTGCTAATTATAGAATATATTTGTTGCTGAAGAAAAAGACAAGTAACTCTTCATTTAATCTCTCTTTGGGACTAATTTATTCCTAATCTGAAATATCTGTGACTTCTGAATTCTTGTACCAACTAAGTTATAAATGATTCATCTCTTCAAAGTTTCTCTTTTTAAAGTGTTACAGGCTTTCTTGTACCCCTCAATCCAGTGCACTTGTTTCCTTTTACCAAATCTGTTAATTGGGATGCTATGGAGGTGAGGTCTTGTTTCTGACTGCTATTATAATTAGCCAAATTATTTGCTTTATTTGTCATCGTTCTTGAGAAGGCCTTGAGATATGTAGGACAGATTCTTTGCTGATGAGTGGTTTGCTGGTCAGTGAGCTATGCACTATGCTGTCCAAGAGAATAGAATCACAGGCATGAATAAAACTGCTGGTTTTTATTTTGTTTTAGTATTTCTCGTTATTTTTCCAAATAGGAGGTATTCTTGAATTCAGTCCTTTCTTTCTGTAGTACTTTGCACAATCTCATGAGACTATCACCAAGCTAAAGCTGTTTTAAATACTAAATGTACCTTGGTTGCACCATTTACACTGACCATGCTGACAGTGTTGGTTTCTTGCTATTTTTTCTAAAGGACTGCTTGCCAGAAGCTCACTAATTAAAAATAAACAGATTTATCATTTGCCTTGGTTACCTAAGCTCTAAGGATGTAATTCTTATTTGAGTATGAGCAGTAACAGTCATCAAACAGTAATCAGCTGCTTTCCCTCTTCATTTTTCTCGTGTGTGTGTGTTTTATGTGTATGTTATTGATGATGCAGATATAGATGTTGCATGATTGAGCTGGAGCAACTGATTAAGCCTTTATCAGCACAGGGAGACAGTCAGGTATTGTAACTCATTAAGAGAAGTTTGTCTTGAGTTGGTGGCTTCAATATATCTCTGATCCAGGGGATACAAAGATAGAGGAGCTAAGATTTCACTGGTGAGTGAGATGGATCACATGAGGATTCTGGCACTCTCTGTAAGGCATGCTGGAAGCAAGCATGCCAGCAGCCACTGAATTGATAGTATCAGCTTCAGCTGTGGATAGTGTCCCGGACTGATACATGAATAGGAGGGTGTAGCAGCTCTGGCAGGCAGTTGTGATACTAAAGAGCTTGGTAAACTTCTGAAAACTGCTAATGGTGACTGTTTATCTTCAGTCTTGAGGAACCACAAAGAGCAGAACTGAAAATGCCGAAGGATTATAATGTTTTTCAAATGCTGATTGCAGCATTTTGCTGCTTTTATCATCGTAAGTCTATTATTGGAGTCAAGGTAGGTGCCCTTCTTCAATAACAGTAAACACAGTGTGTGCTAGTCGGTAATGCTTTCAGGTTTTGTTCAGAAGTGTTTGTTTTTATATGACGGTTGGGTACAATCTGTTTCTGTTCTAAAAAAACATCTTTAGTATTCACCATTGTCTCAGAGAGAAACTTAAACAACTTTCTGTCTTGTGAGCCTGAAGTTGACTGTCTTTATGTTTAGGCACTAAATTAAAAATGCCCTGGTTTGGGACTTGCTGGAGAGAATTTTAGCAAAGTTTCAAGCTTTCAGAATTTAACTGATCAGACCACTTGGTTCCTTAACTTTTTCACCCACTTGTTGAAAACGTAGGCAGTTGTGCTCAGGACCTCAGTTTTTTTAAACACTTCAGATAATTTTGGACTTGCCCTTATTTTTTAGAACTTTTTTAGTTAGAGACTGCATAAAATAATATATTCATATAATGGGTTGGAAGGAACCTTTAAAGATCATCTAGTCCAAAGCTCCTGCCATGGGCAGGTCCATCTTTCGTTTTATGCAAAAGTGCACTTTATGCACCATATGCAAAGAAAAAGCCTTTATAAACATTTAGAGCCACACTTCTGGAAGTAAGTGACTTGGGAATTTGGGAATTGACTTGTAATCAGGTGGGCTATCTAACTACTTTTGAGGATCTGTGAGCTACATTTAAGCTTTTAAATCTTTTTATTTAAGATTTATGCTTGTTCTTTGAGTAACAAAGAGTCAGCTCTCTAAGTCGCTGTAATGCATATAGATTTTCTGGAGCACTTGCAAAGAGGAAGGATGTGAACGTTGCTGTCTCCTGGACTGTTGGCTTTCAGAGTTTGATGGAAGCACTTAAAAGTTGGGAATGGCTGCCCCCTTCTCTCTCCTTCAGTAATTTAGCCTTTTAACTATCCTTTTCTGAAAGTGGGTTGTGGGACTCAGACTTTGGGGCACTCTGAAAAATGACTCCGATCAGACTCTCTTCTCTTTCTCGCCATGACAGATCTCAGAAGTTATCACCAGAGTAGAGAGCTAAAGATGCTCTTTTGTTACTGTAACTCATTTTCATTTTCATTTCCAGTTTAAGCATAAGGCTTAACTTTTGTGTTCTAAAACTTGAGAAATTACATCGGGTTTTATTGTTGGCTGTGAGAATAGTTATAAAACTGTTGTTCTTGACCATGCATGCCCTTTGTTTAACTTGGCATGAATTTCTAATACCTAAAATAACAGTGGTGTTGTCATGGCAACTTTCCATTTCGTCTAATCCATATAGTCTCTAGAGAAACTGAAACATTAATAGTGTTTGCTGTATGGAGGGTAAAAAATAAAACCATTTATGTAGAAACAAATTACAGCTGAACTCTTTCAAAAATAAGGTTCTATTTTAAGAGTTTTGCAGCATTTAAAATAGATTTGAATGCATGTGTTCCAGCATGCAGATTTAGCATTAGTTGAATCTGATGAACTGCTATTTTAAGAAGTCCTGATGGTAGAAAACAGGGGTGCGTTTGCTAAAGGGACGGTGGCTGTAGGTGTAGAAACAGCTGGTGGTCAAACCAAGTAAGGTCTGCACCTTAGAGCAAAATGATGTATGTACCATGAAATAACGTGTCTAGGACAGTATGAACAACTGAGCCTAAGTTGTCATCTTATTTAATCTGTGAAAAAATACTTCTACAAGCAAAATCGGTTTATGTGATTAGATGGGATTCATTCTGAGTTTTAATAATAATTACAGTTGTAATGAAATAGCAAATTGATTCATAAATAAGCATGTTGAAGTCCACAGCTACCTCTGAGAGATTCAGATTTTTTGCTGCACTGAAATAAATTAATTTTAATTATGTTGTCTAATTTAATTGAGAACAGTATGTGGCCAAGCTTAAAGATGCCTTGTCATGTCCCTTCAAAGCACAGGAAGCAGTATAGCACTTGAGCACTCAAATTTTGATGTACTTAATTTTAGTGTGTTAAATTAGGATCCTTAATAGCAGATGTTTGGTTTGTTTTCCCATACATTAATGGAAAACATAATGATCAGTGCAGAAGATCTAAACTTGGATCAACTCATTGTTCAGTCATGATGTGTCAGTACCTTTTACAATCCCGGTTGGTTTTAATAGCTGTTTAGAGTTAAGGTCAGCTTCTACATTTAAGGAAAATAAAGGGAAATTTCAAGGCAAGGGGGTTCCTGTTTATGGTTTAAAAAAAAAAAGTGAAGAGAGAATTCTGAATTGTGACTGACACCATTTCCAAGCCAAAATACTGTTCTTTAATTTTGGCATTTTTTTAAAGTTAAGACTAAATCAGAGGTAAACAGTGACTTGAGAAATTAAAAGGTGTAAATTAATAAAGCTATCTTTGCCACAAGACATTTGTTTTTTCTAATTCTTGCTAGCATGGCTGTCATGATCAGAAGGAAAGACCTTGATGTTCAAGTATCTTCATTCTTAATTCTCTGCTATGATTCACCCTCAGCTGAAGCTGCACAAAAGGGGCAAGCAACTCAAATTATCAGGGCTGCCAAAGTTTAAACCTCCCAGCACATTGATCTAGTGCATTACTGGGTAATGTACTAATGCTATGAATGTGGCATGCGTAAGAAGCCTTTTATAAGCAGCTACTATTGCAAGTGCCATCTCTTATCTTGGATGAATTGCAAACACTTTTTATAGATACTAGATCTTAATTAATATTTCTTCAGTATGTGATGATCTAAATCTGTTTCACTGGCATCTTCGGGCTTCATGTATCCAGTTTCAGCATGTATGTGGAGGCAGTAGGATTTGATAACGTGAGTTTACAAGTCATCACCACCCAGCATTATGGGTCTGCCTTTTTGATGGTAGATGTGGTTGTTGGACAGGACCAGATGGGAAAAGACCTACTAATCAAAATGATGTGAAATTTTGTATAGCTGCCTGAACTTTGATTCTCCGTTGTCCTGGTGCTGAGTCTGAGTTTTGTTAAGTATTACACTGTATAACATTTTTCAATTTCCCAGGTTTATCAAATTTTCACTGCAGTATAAACTCTATCAGAAATATATAGATAGCAGAGGGACCACTGGTGCTCTGTAAGCAGTTCCTGTTTGATTGGAATGGGAACATTTCTCCAGTAGATATTTATGCATTTAACTTTTTGGTAACGCCTTTCCTTGAGGTATTTCTCAGATGAAAACAAAAAATTTACCCAATTTCTAAAATTTCTAAATTAGATTTGGTAGTCAAAATCCCTCAGGGTCACTGAATGAAGAGATTGGGATTTGACTAACTCTAAACTGAGGATTTCTCAGGACTCATATTCCGGAAATGAGGCTGTCCTTCCACCTCTGAATGTGTCACCTACAAAACTAAGGAATTGTCATCAGTGGAGCGTTACAGTGGAAGGTGGATGCAGAGCCCACTAGAATTAAGCCTTTCCATTACCTTCAGTTAACATTAGACTGAACTTGGTTCTAAAAGTTTATTTTCCTCCTCCCAAATAAATATCTCACTCATTAGTTCATAAAAAATGGCCACTTTTCTGTGAATGTCAGGGGGGTGATGTTGTTCATAATTGCAGACTGAGAACATGCACATGATGGGAGTTTATTTGATTTGAAGAGCCATCAGTCATGAAGGAAGCGTTGACAGTGATTTGTTATCTTTTCATTAGTGACCTCAAAAGGTGTCACCTGTTACCTAAACAAGCACATAGAAATCTTGTGGCTTCAAAATTGCATTATCACGTATTAATCTGTCTGATTAGTTCAAGATTTTTCTCCTGCATCTTGGGTGTGGCAAAAGCTTATATATTAATTTTTCAACCAACCAACTAAGGCACTAGAAAAACGAAAATACCGTCCTGCAGAAGATGGCAGTCATCTATGCAAGGAGACTTTCTTCATCCTTTTTGCACCTCCCATTACTTAACACAACACTTGTTATAGTCCTGTGTGAACTTTGTGCACTTTGAAAGAGAAAACTGCCCCTGTGATGAACATTGCCACAGCTGTAGTTCAAAATGCCCAAGTTAATCAGAAAATGGTTTCCTGAATTTAGAAACTCCATTTTCCCACTAGTTTTTTCTTTTTTTCTCAAAATAACTATTTCAGAAATAACTCTCTGTGCGTCCTTGTCACTATGTTGAGTTCTTGGCCAATGACACTACTTTTCTGTGCAAGGGAAAATAAGGATTGACAAGAATGTTTTTAAACAAAGATGGAAAGTCTGGTTCCACATGACTATTCTTTTAAATGCGTAGTGCAAGTCTGTTGCGTTTGGTGGCCGATTAGTAGACTTATAAGTGAAATTAAATACCTAGTACTCATTCTAAATAAAATTAAAACATGCTATAAATTGATGTAATTGTATATTTTAAAATGCTTGTACTCATAGTGCCAGACAGGCAGTCTGATTAGGATCACGAGAGCACAGGGATAGAGATTAAGGGATCTCTGCAGCCAGTGAAGTAGATCTTAATCCAGAATTGGAACTTTGACAATAAAATGTTCATTTTCTGTATGAACAAGATGATTGCTTTCTAGTGGTTTGGAAATAAAAGAATTTAATTTATTTTCCACTTTTCCAGATGTTTTTAGTGTCCTGTGTCTGTGCATCTCCTCCCTTCTTTCCTCATCTCACAACTTTGTCTTCTTTCTTGGTATTTCCTGTCCCTGTCCCAGCATCCCCACCACATTTTCTGTTGATTGGTCTTTTTGTTAAATTGGCTAGAAGCTATGTAAATCTCACAAAATTTAAGTTTGTGCTGAATCACAAATCCCATCTCTCCTCATTTATTTGGAGATTTTGTAGAACATGGTGATTTCACAAGGTCAGGAAGTTTTAGTCCAGAGTTCATGGTGCACTTAAGCAAACATAGCAGGCCTCCAGTGTTGGAGAAAGCTATAATAGATTTGATTTATAGATACAGTACATTTATTAAAAGTTTAGGAAAGGTACTGGCTTGACTTATTTCCTCAATCAGATCACACTTCAGTTTTCACGGAGCTGTTCTCATTTATCCCTAATAATTATGTCTTGTCTGGTTTTTTTCCTGAAGCCTTTGACACAAGAGGAAATCAGATAGTTCCAAGGCTGCCTGTTGGGCTAATTTAAATATCAGCTGGCAGAACTGTGCAAAGCACCAGGAAATAATTGAGATTGGATGGAAATGTGGCCATCTTTAGTGATGTACCTGTAACAGTCCTTGGCTGTACTTTAAGTAAATAATCCTTTGCCAGAAGGATGCAAAGAGAGGTGATAGGAAATTCCGCATTATCAGAATTGAAGGAGATGATCTAGCATGACAGATTTTGGACAACTTCCAAACTGTATCTAAAAGGTAGAATTCTTTTCCTCATAATTCAAGCTGTTTAGAACAAACAAACAAATCCCATTTGATTATTGTAGAGAGGAATTAATTAGTAACAATCAAGGCAAGTCACGAAAGCTGGAACACATAAGGTGCAATGTGGAGATATATGTAGAAACCTGTGTGATTCTCCTTTCAGCTATTTTGGTACTCCATTGGTACATGCACTTCACTCGAGCTGTTGTGGATAGGAACTGGAAAAATAATCCACTGCCAGCAGGCAATAGAAATAACTGTGGGACTTCTATTTTGTTTACCAAACTCATCCAGTAGGTTATTCAGCACAATTAAAAATTATTCTCATCTAATGTGATAAA
Source organism: Nycticryphes semicollaris (assembly GCA_013400055.1). Taxonomy (NCBI): domain Eukaryota; kingdom Metazoa; phylum Chordata; class Aves; order Charadriiformes; family Rostratulidae; genus Nycticryphes; species Nycticryphes semicollaris. The sequence goes on along the minus strand of VXBJ01002118.1, from coordinate 358,452 downwards.
TTCAGCTATGATGATTGACACAAGAGCTTAATAATAGTGAATTTCCTTTGGAGAGTGCCAAACACTGAAATGAAAGTAACCCCTTGGATGCACAAACAACAGATTATTGCAAGAAATTCCCATTAAAATGTGTTAACAAGTTTCACAGGTACAGCATATTGTGGTAGGCCAAGTTCTGTCTAAGTTTACCCTGAATAAGATCACATTTTGATGTTGTACTTCCTTAAATTTTATTTTGCGATTTTCCAGTTTTTGGCACGCTAGATTAATATTTGCCTGAAAAAAGGTAAAAGGCTATGTAATATCAAGGGTAGCTTGTTACATCTGTAAGACCAGTCTGCTTTTAGTTTAATGGCCCTAAAGTAAATAAAAGTCCTTTGTGAAATATAATCAACTTGCGTGGCATTTATTAAAAACACTAAAATAACTGTACTGATTGGAACTTTTATTCCTCCTTTTTAACTCTTGGCTCTTTAGGTTTTCCATTGGGTATATAAGTAGGATTCAGGGATTTTGCTGGAGTTAATATGTATTGCGGTATTTTTAATTGAAAGACCTATACACAAAAAGTCAGCAAGGCAGGAATATCTTAAAATAGCAGCAGGACTGGAAACAATGTGACTAAAATGTGAACAACCAGTTCTGGAAAACACATACTTAGGGGGAGTTCTTTGTAGGTCAGGAAAAACGTCAGTATTTGAAAGGTGTTCTGCTGACTTGATTTGCTTTCATATTCCAGGGATCTCTCACAGAGTTGTTACTCTTTGGAAATCTTAAGGAATTCGAGCTGGAACCTTCCCTGTGTCACTTCAACCATGTTTTGTTGCAGAACATACTGAAGTCTTTAATTTTTGTCCTAGATTATTTATTTTTTAAAAATTTCTTTTTACCATCCACTTCATTAACTAACTGTAAATGTAAATTCAAGTTTCTGTCACTTGGCAGGAGCCAATAAAGTGTCTTAGAGGGGCATAAACTGAGGACATACTACTAAGTGAAGGTTTGTTACTATGAAGTTAGTACAAATATACAGCATGCCGTTACTGTCCATTAATTTTTGGGTGCTATTGGGAAATGAGCCTGAAGTATCTGTGTCACATTGTGTGGAACAGGTCACCTTTTCTTTTAAAAGAAAGTGAATTGACATCGCTAATTACGCTGTTCTAAGCTTACACTCTTCCTTATTTACAGACTAACATGCTTGTGTAGGCTGTGCCTGGAGTGATTTTTTGAGCCTTTACTTGCCTGTTGGGAGGTTCAGTGTACGCAGAGATTCTTGCAGGACCTTGGGTATAGCATTTAGAATAGAAAAGCATAGACTGGTGTGATTATAGGTAGTTCATTGGTCACACTTCTCTAGATGTAGGTTGTAAAAGAAATGAGTCTCAGCCAATAAAAAACTGTCCAGGAAGACATGCTCTTACTAAACTTGCCTACCTAGGCAGTTTCCCCCCGTGTATTTTGGGATTTGTGCTAGCCACAGGAGTTCTTCCACAAAGTTCAGAGTTGCAGAAGGGGCTATTTAGGCACGTTTGCTTCATCTCAGGAGATGTCTGACCTCTGGCAATCAGAGCACGCTCACTGTGGTAGACCATGGTGGAAAGGATTTTTAACAAACCAATAATCATGAATGTTAACAATTCAGCTGGTTTGGATTCCTTAAATGTTTTTCCTGTTGTGTTGCTCAATGTTATTCGAGTGCAATATGTGTCTCATTACATCTATTTGAGTAGTGAAAAATCCATTCAACCACCAGAAGAAATTCTAGGTTTCTCCACTGTATTTATAAGCCTGGTTTTTAAGATCATTTCTGTCAGTACAATGGATTAAATTAGTCTGTTCAAAGACCTATAGCTCTTTTTGTTGGCTAAGAATGTAGCTTTCCTAAGCAAATTCAGTTACTGCATTTGTGTGCTATAGTCTGCTCTACTTACAGTAGTTTTACCCACCACTAGATAGACAGTGAGATGGTTTTAGAATCATGGTAACAATTTGTGGGGTTTTTTTAAGATCCCTATTCAGTCAAAAGCATCTTTGATAGAATGGTTAGAGTTGGAAGGGATCTTTAGATCATAAAGTTCTTTCAAAAACTTAAATATCAGTTCACGCAAGAAGTAATAGTTCCTTTTAGAAGATCACCAAAATACACAGCTACGAATGTAAAAGGTTTATATATGATTACAACTGAACACTGTTGTGTAGTTTGGAGGGGGTACTCGAAAAGTTCTGCTGCTACTTCCTTGTGAAGTCGGAAGAAAAGTGCTCTTGAAAAGTCTACTTTCAATCTTCACTCTGATTTTGGGTTGTGTAAATGTTGTAAGATGTGGCAGTGAAATGGTTAACTGTTAATACAAGAATTGATGCCAATCAGCTTTACATGGGTACCCAGCCAGTTTTGCTGGCAAATAAAGGTGGCAGGCGTGTGCCACCAGGCCTTTAGCCATGTCAGTCTGACCAGTCACAGGAGTTTGGAGTGGAGGGGAGATTTTTTGCCTTACTTGCCTATGTTTTGAACTGTGATGCACTTTGGGACTTGAATCCACACCAAGCCTCTTCTATGACTTCTAGGACTCTTTCTACTCCTAGTAACTTAATTGCTTCATGGTTTTATGAAAGAGATCTTGCAGTGAAGGTCTTTTTCATGGCATGGTTTGTTCCTGCAGACTTTTCTTCCTGTAAAGCTTGGGCGGAGTTGATAAAAGGCCTTGACTGTACAAAAGCACACAGGATTTACTCCTTGTGGAAAATTACTGTCCATTTTTGAGCCACATTTGTATGGATAAATACCACCCTGTTCACAGAAGCCAAACTGAGGTGAAAAGTGATTCTTTACCAGGTTGTTTTTATCTGTTCCCTCTCCGTGCAAGCTACTACACTCATTTGTGTTTGTCGAAGAGAAGCCTTAGTTTCCTCTGAGAAAAGCAGAGAGAAGTCATCTCAGAATTTCTCTGGGCTCCCAGCATGTTTAAATAGGCTTGGCAGCAGGATGCCTCTTCTGGCATCATTCCACCAAAAATCTGCTATCTAGTAATCTGTTGTAATTCAGTCTGCTGAAATTGGAGGGAGGATTGGTGAAAGAAGTGCTAAATGTGTGCCACCTGCTCCCACGGTTAGGTGCTGTGAGTATTCAGTATGCAGAAGAAAATGCTATAGAGAGCAGCATTCACACAAAAAACGGATTGGTGGGCGAGCAGTTCTTTTTTAAATAATGCAGGCGTTGCATATTTACATCAGGGTGTCAGTGAAGGGAACCTGTGAGCTTTGGCTCATATCCAGAGCTAAGAAAAAAATCCATAATGCACTTGGGTGAAAATGTTAGATTTTAGTCTGCTCTCCAGCTGGAGGCCTCTCTCTCTCTCCCCCTTTCTCTTTTTTAAAAACGTACTTTCTTTTAAGAGAGAGTATACTCTGATTCTTTGATCTGTGTAGAACGCGTTCCCTGCAATGAGCCTATTTCTCTTGGGTATCTTAGGCTTTTGAAACTCTTCAGAAACAGTAAAAATGGGCTGGAATTCCCAGCCTTCGGAGAATGTAAGGAAGTCCGAAGACCTTCCCTGCATTGAGTGCTTATGAAAGAGTATGTGACAACTCTTTAGGGAAGATACCGCACCTTACTCTGTTAGCAGTACTGCATCCACAAGGATTAATGAGCCAGAGTGGTCCAGCATAGAAGCTGTACTCCAAGAAGAGATGAAGGCTGAAATTTTCCAGAAAATCTTACAGCAGTTGTATAGTAGTGATGGAGATATGTCCCAGCAGATCTAATGCTTTTTGTACTAAGGGTCTTTTTTCCAAAATCAAGAGCTTTTTTTCCCTTAAGAAGGGAATGTCTTGGACATGCAGATTTAATAACTCTTAGAAGTAAGCCCTTCAAGGCTGAAAATCTGCTTTGGCAAACTTGGTTTTTTTAGTGCAACAGAAATATTGAATAACTGTGTATGTCCAGGTTAGCCTGTCTTGATGTANAAACGGGGAGAGAGAATCTAAATTTAAAATGTGAATTTAAACAGGAGGAAGAATATTAGAGCAGGGCATTTGGGTCCAGCTCCATATTTTTTGAGGGGGTATAGTTAATTCTTATGGGAAAGAGAAAGTAGTATGAGAAGTGACTTTGTAGGTGTGTCATTATTAGCTTGGTGTACAAACAGAACACTTTGCTCTGTTCCGTGCAGGGTATAACAGTCCCATGTTATCTCACCGAATGCTGGATTTTGTAAATACAATCCAGAGAGCCAAGCCAGACTGCTACCAGCAGCACCTGCATTCCAGTGGCTAGTTCAGATCATGTGATGGAAGTTATAACCCAGGTAAAATGTTAATCACTAAACTTGGCACGGTTGAAGCTTTTAATCTTTTATTGCAGTTTTCTAGGGAGAGGCAAGTTATGGATAACAGCCCGGAAAAACTGAAGAAGGAGTTAGAGGAAGAACTGCAGCTAAGTAGTGAAGACCTGCGGAGCCATGCCTGGTACCATGGACGTATTCCTCGGCAGGTACGTGGTCTTTGCCTTGCCAACAGTGCTTTGAGCTTTCACAGGCAAGCAGAATTGCATTAAAGTACTATACACAGCTCTGATACCTGGATTAATTTAGGAGAAACATAATGCTCATTTGTGTGAAAGGTATGGTATTTATCACAGCTTGGCATAAAATGAGGCAGAGGAACGATTCAGGGCAGACACTGGTGGAAAATACAGGTATTTTAGGATTTGTGTGCACTGAATAAGGGTGGAAGTGGAATTTAAGCTTTGTACAAGAATACCATCCCCACATATTCTTCAGACACACTGACATTAACTTGGTTAAGTATTCTTAATCAAAGTGTTCTTTATTTTCTTTCTTGTGCTTGGAATTCGGGGAGGGGAAAAGAACAAAAATCTGCAAGAAAATCTACGCGATCACTTCCTTTTTGATCCTTAGAAACGTACTTAAAAATACGCTAAAGCCATGGCTGGATTGGAGCGTAGGTTCCCGGAGCACGGGGAGCTCCCCCTGCGGGCATCCCCCTGCGCCGACCCGGCTCTCCCGGAGCTGGCGGCTGCCCTGGGCGGCGGGGGGAGCAGGCGCGGCAGCCACACGCCGCGCTTAACCGTAGGTGTTAGATGCCTGCTTATCACATGGAAGGACTAGCTCGAAACGGAAAAGCAGGATTTTTCTGACGCTTCCTACTACAATGTAGTATTCACAAAGAATAAAAACGGAAGCTTCCATCACTTAAGGTAATAATGAAAGGACACTTTCTGAGGTCCTGTAGTAATGGCTTCTAAACTGCAGCGTGATAGTCTATTCAAATGCTTTAAACTCTAAAATCCCAGTCAATGCTTTCCCTTCATGCCCTATTTTCTATTAGCAAACTAGAAGTATGCAAAAGCGGGTCATGATTCTGGCTGCTAGGGATTTTCCAAGAAGCCTCTCCAGATTTCTGCTATGGGGTGAGCTCTTAATTTTAGAATTGGAGACATCGTTCTTCTACCATACTTGTTGCTTTGCTTTGTATTTCTGGCTTTGTCTGTCTTCCCAGAGCAGCCAAATTAACTTCTATTTTTAAGAATGCTTTGTTGTGATGCGTTGTTCGACTACTTGCTTTCTGATTCTTAAAGTATTGTTTTGTGGAATTCTTCTCCCTCCAAGGTGGCAGAAGGCCTAGTTCAGAGAGATGGAGATTTTCTGATTAGGGATTCTCTCTCCAGCCCTGGGAACTTTGTTCTTACCTGTCAGTGGAAAAATACCTCTCAGCATTTTAAAATCAACAGAACGGTTCTACGACTCAATGAAGCCTACTGTCGTGTTCAGTATCAGTTTGAACTTGAAAGTTTTGACAGTATCCCTGGCTTAGTTAGATACTACGTTGGGAATCGCACGCCGATATCAAAGCAGAGCGGAGCAATTATTTTTCAGCCCATCAACAGGACTGTGCCTCTCCGGTGTCTAGAAGAAAAGTACGGTGTAACTCCAGTCCGACAAAAAGAGTCAAGTATCCCTGAAGGAAAAACAGAGACTGCAAAAAGGCTGAGTCTTGGTATATCCAACATGCAATCCCCGGAGCAGAGCACACCCAGAGGAAATCTTCTGAGGTACTTCAATTTTGCTGTCCTTACGGAGGGAAATGCGGTAACTCCATCAGCTCCCGCTCTAGGTGGTGTGAATTTTCACTCTGATTTTAGGTGAAAGACTAGATGTGAGGGTTTGCTGAATTTTATCAAAGGATTTTTTTAGGTGCTAAAAATCCTTTGCTAAAAATTGGCAAATCTGCAGAGTGAGAGCAAACGTGGACTCTGGAAGTACAAAAGTAGTGAACAACTTCAGTGACTTGGCAAATTTTGCATAGTATAAGATAAAGGATTAAAATAAAAACTTACTTACTGCTGCCCCAGACAAGTCTTTCTTTCTGTATTTCATGTACATAATAAAAATGCCATGTATGGAATAATGGATCCTAATTTCAGTGTCTAAATCAAACATTCCTTTAAAAAGCCTCAACATGCAAAGAAACACCCTCAAAAATGCTGCCAGGTCACACATATAACCCATTTCATTGCTACCACAACAGTATGAAGTACCTTTTATGCAAGTAGAAAGATAATGATCCTTGCCCTGGTTATTCTGGCAATTTGGTATTTATGCTAAGAGTGTTGGATATATTGATATGGTTTTTGTTTGCATTTTTCTTTACTTTAGAAACAAAGAAAAAAGCGGCAGCCAGCCAGCTAGTTTGGATCATGTTCTAGAGAAAAGATTCCCTCTAAAGGCTCACCAGTCCGAGAGCTATCTGCTAAAAGGTATGTTTTAATTCCATGCTTTGCCCTTAGAGTCTGTGTGTGCCCAGGTCTTCTGTTAGACCTCACACCAAAGTGAGACTGTTGAGTGTTCTGAGTGTACTGTATGTACAGTTACATTTAATGGCCAGTGTAAGCTGTTAGCAATACTGCTTGCTCTTGAAGCCATTGACACTTTTTAATTTGCAAGACACCAGGTAATTGAATGCCTTAGCATGTAACTCAGCAGGCTTCCACACCAGAAAAATGACAACTACGGTTGGCTTTAGTATCTTTTTTGACAGTAGTGCCTTTTCTTACTTGTGCTGTGCAAGAATTGACTTGTTTCACCCATGTCATTTTGACAGAAGTCTATGAAGTAGAAGCGGTGTTTCATGGGAACCCTGGTAACTGCTTTTTCTCAGGGTAGAGTATGCAGATGTGGTAGGTAGTGGTCCTCACCGAAGGAAAAGCGCTACCACAGCGCTTGTGCACAGTTCTGTCCTGCTGTCTCTCTTGACTGCTCTCTCCCTGCCATGCCTTTTGCTTTCCATTTCTTTCAACACCTTTGCTGCTGTCTGGTTCCATGACCACTGTCATTGCCTTCTTCCAGCGATACAAGGTGTACCAGCTCTTCATCAGTTGTCAGTTGGGGCTTTTTCTTTCTGGAGTCTTCAGAGGTTTAAGCAATTCTTTCCATACTCACAGACTGTGTAAGGAAGCTTGCAACGATGCATCTGTTTCCATGTGGACAAGTTCTAGTGTTTGACTTCCGAGGCTGCTAGTACATGTGAATACGGTAGCTCTTAAAATTTGTAGTGCCTGTTGTGGAAAGACTTCTCAAGACAAAGCTAACGCTAAGTATTTCTATAGCAAGACTGTATTTCGATGGAAAGGGTGTGCTCCTGCGTGTTCAACAGTGGGATGGGCAGACATTCATAAAACGAGCTTCTGTCCATCTGTACATGAATTGGTTATTTTACTCCAATCCATGGCTGCAAAAACTTTCCTTTTTGTATCCTAACAGTTAACCTGAAGAGTTCTGCTGTGCATTTTGTCATGGGGTTCTCCGAGCAGGTTCTGGTACCATTCTGGTTGTGAGTGGTGACAGGCTGCGATTTGTAGATTTTGTTGTCTGCATAACTTGAGAGCCAGCTGGAAACGAGCAGTAAAGCCCACGCGATGCAAGTGGCCACTTTGCTGCAGGTACCAGCAAATGCACTGAGCAATGCAGACTGGGTGTGTGATACCATTCAGTATCAGTCCTCTACTGGGTGCCACAGTTTGCATCCGCAGCGAGTACAGGATGAGGTGTAAACACACAGAAGCTACAAATGTTTCTGCAGCTCTTCAAATCAGCTGCTGTTCAGCAAAAAGATTAGCATCCCTGAAATTCATTCCTTCCATACCTTATTGCAGGTTTAGGCTTGACTTTGGGAAGCTTTTCTTTCATCTCAAACTTGTCATTCTCAGAAATGACTCATCTTTTATGTGGTGTGGCTGGAAGTTTCTGTTTTTATAGTCTAGATCAGGTTACAAAGAAACCTCCTATTCCAAGCCATGGAGATTATCCAGCTCTGACAGTATAGCCTATGTATGCAGCAGGGACTGGAATTATTGTCAGCATTACCACAGAATAATATTATGGTGCAGCTGTTCTGTGTATTTGGGATTTGGGAGGATCAGCAAGTGAATGGAATTTGCTGGCTAGCTCATTCCTCAAAATATAAATTCATATATGTTTTTGTCAGTGAGTAATTGACATGGACTGACAATATTTGCCTCAGGAAACAGCATTCAGATGAACCCTGGGATAGGCATCAGGAATTGTATGTTTTGGCCTTCTAAATTACTGTTTTCCCCTGCAGGTTCAAGACATCCATCTCCATTACCTGAAGCAGATGCAGACTCCTGTCCAAGCTCTCCTGCATTTAGAACGGGCAGTGAACCTTCTCTAAGCCCCACAGTTGTTCAGAAAGTCACCTCGGAGTCGCAAGTAGGGGAAGCTCTTCGAGGCTCAGACAGTCAGCTCTGTCCAAAGCCTCCACCTAAACCCAGCAAAGCATCCCTGAGGAAGGCCCTAGATTCTTTTTCGACTTCAGAGGGTCACTATTGTGAACTAAGCCCTGCCAGAGATTCTGCAGCAACAAAAGAACATTTATGTCAGAAAAAGAGCTATGTGGAACATCTGACACGAAAGGAGAAGGGAAAGCACTCATTCAGGAACTCTGAAACAAATTATTTCATCCTGGAAGATGACCCTACCATGAACTCTGCAGATCCTTTAGAAGCTTCAACTGAGATGGCTGAAGAAGACAGCAACTTTTCTGCACCTGTTTTTGAGACGGTGTCTAGTTTTAAACCGAATGATTTTGAATCCAGACTACTTCCTCCTGAAAACAAGCCATTGGAAACATCAATGTTAAGAAGAGTTAAGGAGCTTTTCAGCAAGAACAATCCAAAGATCATTGCGCAGCATATTCTTAGAATGGACTGCAAGGTAAAACCAAAACAAATACATCTTGCATTTTATTTTACATTGTGCCAGTTTAGACTCTGTAAAGAACTGATTTAAAAAGAAGCCCCATTTGAAATGGGTAGATGTGCAGCTATTGTAATAAATGTATTGAATGGCTTGCAGGAGTTTTTAGGGTTTTTGGTGGGTTTTTTCTTCCCATTTGACAAACAGGAATGTTAACAAACCCTTTGGACTAAAGGACTCCCACCATCCTTGACTTTAGACTCAAATTCTCAGTGTTCCATACATCTTTTAACTCTCCTATCAGTTGCTGTATATCTGTGACTCAGCCTCTCTTCTCTGTTGGCGGGAGAGCTAGGTGTGCTGTAAACCGTTGTGGAAAGAACTACTCGTGACAGGAAATAACTCCTTATCTTGCCAGGGCAAACAATAGACAGACGTTACCTGTTTGCCATAATGCTGGTGTAATATTTAGTTCAATGAAACTAAATATATTTAAACTTCTAAAATTATCTGCTCTTCTAATGTTTGCCTGAGCCTCTGTCTTACAGCTGGAGAGGTGTTGTGGGACAATAGCTATCAGGAGTTCTGCATTTCTCTTCTATGGGAAAACTGTATTACTAGTGGAACTGTTTAGAAAGATGTAAAAACACAACTATTTTTCACAATGTAGACTTTGTTCAGCTGACAGGGCTTGAGAGATCAGCTATTAGATCAGAAAGATGGAAAGACAGGAGAAGTCATCTCCTTATGAAGTGATGACTTTGTGTAATGAAAGAAACACAACTGCAGTGGAACCTGCACCACTTTGCTGGGATGACTGAGTGCTGTACCTGCCACAGAGCAGCCACAGGAGCCAAGTGTTGGAGGATTTGTTGGGGTTTCTTTAAGAGCAGCTTGAGCCTCCGCTGCAGACAAGAAGGGAGGTGGGAATGGTGGTGCTCTCGCAGAAAGTGTCTGATGTGTCTGGGAAGGGGGCAGCTGAGGGGAGCAGCAGGGGATAATGGGTGTGCATGAATTGCCTGCCAGTGCTGGGCTCCTGCCAACGGCAACCACGGCTTCTCCCTTCAGTAGCCATTGCTGGCTGCTGCTCAGTGAGGCTTCATGCAGACATGGTGACTCAGAAAATCTCAGCTCCACAACTGCTTGCTCTTTTCAGAAGTGATAGATTGTGGCTTCTTGACTATGGTTCCAAGAGTGGTAACAGCATTCTCTAACATTTTAGTTTCCGAAATTCACCTTTTCTTCCTTCAACCTAATAATAACCAGAATGTCTTTTGGTAGAGTATGTTGCTTGAAGGCATAGGATATGCATGCCTTAAGGAAGTAGTTTATACATATAAACCCCTTACTACCACCCCTCCTACTTATTACTACTTATATGAGAGTGTGTGTGTGAATATATATATATAAAAAAATAAAATAGTCAGCTCATTATTAATCTCATTTTAAATCCCATAAACTTTGGAATGTGTCCGAGGAAACAGGCCTGCTGGAATTGTGGGAGCCTGTACAATTAAGAGTCACTGCAGTTTTACAGAAACAGATTTTTGCATTTTGAAGCAGGACCAGTAACTAGCTGGGACATGTAGAGAAGTCTATTTTTCCTTCATCTTGCAGTGCTGAGGGCCAGTGACTGTCAGTCGTTGATAACTTCTTCCCTCCGACTGCAGTGATAAGAACTGCATGAGACAATGAGATTGGCCTGTGAACAGGCCAGGATAAATGCTTTGTACTGAGATGTGTGATAAGGCTGAAGTTTGTAGGTCTTCTCCTGGCATCAGGAGCTCAGTTTGCATTTTAGATAATGGCATTTCTAATAATGAAAGAAGCACCCATATGCTAAGTGTGGAGTGACTATCTGCTGCTTGCACACCTGAGAGGGCTTTTTGTGACGCAGGAGTAGCAACCACTGTGTCTCCAGGGGCTTTGTATCACTCCTACCTCCACTCCTTCCTCTCCAGAAGAGAAACAGGTTTCTCTGCAGTGCTAGATTTTGTACCAGTGAGGTTTGTTGTGTGGCTAAGATTGCTTTCATCTTTTCATAACCAAGAAAGCCTGATGATGGGTGGGTGTCTCAGAAGCAGCAGCAGATTGGTTTGTAAATGCGTCAACATATGGGCCCTAAACCAGCAAATAATCTCACGTGACCATGTTAATGTGGTTTTGCTTATAATTATCATGTATAATTGTTATTGATATACACAGCAGCTAATACTGTATGTTTAAAAAAGCAAAGACAAATTGGTGAGGATGTCAGCTGCCACATGCTGACATTATTAGGCACTCAACATTGTGTCTGCCTGCCTTTTTCCTAATTTAATCCTCCTTACTTTTACTGATGAATCCTCACAAGGACTCTGTGGTGTAACCCAGAAACATTCCAAGCAGTCATCTTTTTAGAAATGAGAGTGAAGCAAATGTGTACATCTTTACGGCCAAAGAGAGTGTCAAGGATGAGGCCAATAGAGCACCACGTTCCCAGAGCTTGCATATTCATCTCCTTCTGGAAGTGGAAGACAGAAGTTTGATACAGCATTTTGGCCTCACCTTTTAGTTTCTGATGGTTGAATTGTGTGGGGAAAAAAAAATTAATCTTTTTATGTAAAGCACTGAATGTGCACAAGTTAATTAAATTAAAATTGGTTTTCTGCATTGACTGCATTCTAATGTTGAACTCTGTGCACTTCTATAAGCTAGGAGGTGGGGTGGTTTTTTAAAAAAATACGTTAATTTCAAAACTCATGCACAAATTTTTGCATTTGGCAGGTGGCAAGGATACTAGAAGTTTCTGACGAGATGAGGAGGATGATGGGAGTGAACTCTGGTCTTGAACTGATTACCTTGCCTTATGGACACCAACTGCGCCTTGATCTAATTGAAAGGTAAATGTCCCTGTTACTCATTTCCAGGGCAGATGGCCAGAAGATCAGAGCGTTGCTACATCGTACTCCTCATTTCCTTAAAGAATGCTCTCCTGCACGTTTTCTGAATTCACGTGTCCAGGAGATAATTTAGTGAGATAGTGTATGGCTTCTTTCTGCATAGGAAAAATCCTTTAAGGTCATGGGGCAACTCCATGTGTGAAATGCAGAGAAAGGGGACTTGCATTGAAAGCTGGGTCACTGGATCTGCTGAACACCCTCAGCTCTCCCTTAAGAGCTCTGGTAAACATAGTTCAGGGGACTTACAGTCTACCCAAGTATGTGAGTGAGTGTGGAAGAGACTGAAGGCAGCAGCCTTCTGCAACTAGGGGAGAGGTTAGAGGATCTAGCAAAGTTAAAAAATGATCAGCAGAGCTTTCTGTAAAACCCCTGCACAAGTAAAGGGAGAACAATTAGGGGCCTGTATCCCTGAGCCAGCTCTTCTGCTTCTGATTGATTGATTCAGATTGTAGTTTGGCTCCCAAAATGCAGGGGGAAGGTTCCAGGATTTGAGTGTGGAGGACAAAGGGAATTGGGGCAGTTTACAGTAAGTGTTCAGTTGTTCCTTGCTTGAGCGGAATTTTGTATAGTACCTTAGGGAATAATACATACCTTAGGGAAATGTATTACATTTATTAACACAGAACATCAAAGCCAATGTGTGTGTGTGTGTGTGTGTGTGTACATATATAGCATATAATGGTGTTACTGATCTGGATACAAAGACGTTGGTGTTTGCTGGGCACACCAAGATACTGAAATGTACCTTTGAACACACGTGCAGCATGATGTATTATTAGTAATTTGTAACCTGTAGGATAACTTGTTCCACTTACAGGCACAATACCATGGCAATAGGAATAGCTGTGGATATCTTGGGTTGCACAGGAGATGTGGAAGACAGAGCGGCAACATTGAACAGGATCATCCAAGTTGCAGTGGAGCTGAAGGACTCGCTGGGGGACTTGTATGCATTTTCTGCCATTATGAAAGCACTGGAAATGCCACAGGTAAAAACCTGTTTCTCTTGATGTTCCAAAACATGGAGTTGTTTGATGGTTTATTTAATTTAATTTCTTCCAGTCTAGAGAAATAATCAGAACAGAAAGTTTGTCACTAGCAGTGTCCTTTCCCCACAAGCTGCTCTGGAGTCAGTAACGGGTACTCTCTCTTGTCTTTGAACAGGTCACTAGGTTGGAACAAACCTGGACCTCTCTGAGACATCACTACACCCAGACTGCCATTATGTATGAAAAGCAGCTGAAGCCCTTCAGCAAAGCTTTACATGAAGGACAAGATGAGTGGAACAGTGAGTATGAGCAACACTGGTTTCCATTTAGCCTTTTAACTCTCCCACTACTGATCTCCTGAGCTGAGGCAGCTGCTGCTGTTTGAGTAGCTGCGCGTCACTGCTCAAACGGCTCCATAAAGCAGAGTGAGACGCTGAAAGAGAAGGCAAGAGCCTGCCAGCCAGTGTGAGCACATACCCATACAGCCTGTGACATCCTGCCCAAACCCCCGCTCCCTCATGGTGGAGCAGAAGCTGAAACCTTCTTGCCCCAAAGACAGGGAAAAAAGTCTCCTTCTTCCTCAGAGGAGGGTTCTTGCAGATTTTGCTTTTTATTTACTTTGCCTATTGGATCAGAGGAGGAACCCTCAAATACAAAGAATGGGTCAGTCAGGTAATTCCTCTGACTGCATCAGGTGCACCTGCATCAGAGTCTCTGCAGATCTGGTCTCCAAAGGGTTGCAAGAGGGAAATAACGTTTCGCTGAACCTTTCTCTAAGAGAAGGGGTGGAGAAGGAAAACTTTTTAGACTCACAAGATTTATTGGAATGACCCAGATTCAAAATGTGGTTAAAATCTCTGTGCCACTGTCTAATAATTCAGCAGGGCCTTCCTTCTCCCCATCTAGTTCACTGGAAACTGGTAGGACAGCTGTATCTGAGGTAAGGTGCTAATTGGAAAGATGAAAGACAAATGGTAGTTTGCAGCTTTGCAGACAATACTGCAGCTACCCTACCTTCTTCCATTAGCAGGTTTTATACCGTCTGATGATATGATTCATTTGTTACTTTCCATATCCCAGAGACCATCAGTGTCCCACAGAACACCATAACAGTGCCCCTGCTGATGCCCCTCGTTACCCTGATGGAGCGACAAGCCGTCACTTTCGAAGGCATGGACCTGTGGGAGAGCACTGACCAGAGCTGTGAAATAATGCTCAAGCACTTGGCCACAGCTCGTCAGATCGCACAGGACGCAGAAACCTACAGCCTGACGGCAGAGAGGCTGCTGGAAGGTAGGGAGCACCGGTAGGAGAAACTGCTGCACATGAACAGTGTCTGGGTTACGTCTGAAGAGTAAGGTCTCCGCTAAAACTCAGGGCAAGAAATTCTCCTCCTCTTTCATGGGAGCTGAGATATAGTAACAAATGTCCTGCAGAAAGCTCAGTTGGAGGACAACATCAATATTGTTTAAACGCAGACAGTAAATCATTCATCACTGTAGTTCCCCAGTGAGCAGCACAGCATACATTTTTGCTAGACATACTCAAAGTTCTCATGACTTCACACGCTGACTCTTCCAGCAGCTGAATGGAACACACAGTAAGGACTGGGCATAACTTCCTGCTTTCTGTACCATTTACAATTCCTGCTCTGATTTTTGCAAATAAAACACTGCCCATCATAAGAAGATTCTTTACAGCAGAGCAAGATGCAGCACTGAGATCTAGACAGCTTGCAGCCCAAAAGCAACAGCGTGTTACTCATGTGACTTTGTATTTTAAACTTGCAGTGAAACAATTCCAGGCAGGGAGGGAAATGTAAGTATTGCAGGCACCAGGGATCCATCAGTGATTACACTTAAGGTCCAGCTACAATGACAATTCTAGGCAATTGGAATTGAGCAAAGGACAGCCTGGTCTCAGTGTCTCTAGAGCCGTTTGAAGCTACTAGAATGTCACAGATGGAAAGAATTTTCACTGTTTTACTAGCTTGTTAAAATAATTTCTGCAAAAGTAACCCAGCACACTAAACTGCTTTGGAGGGAATACGGTTAGAAGCCACTTTTTCTGAATAAAAACCTTGCCTGATGGTGATACTGTGGGATTCTTTTCACTTACTAGGGTTCCAGCCAGATGAAGAGATGAGCGAAATCTTCAAGACAGAATTTCAAATGAGATTGCTCTGGGGCAGCAAAGGAGCACAAGTTAATCAAAATGAAAGATATGAGAAATTCAGCCAGATTTTAACTGCACTTTCCCGAAAACTGGAACCTACTCCAGTGAAGCTGGTGGAACAATTAAGTGTATAAGACTCTGTAAACGCTACTTAAATTATATACTTGTAATAACCTGAGCTTTCTTTTGGCAATTTGATACTGCACAAACTTCTTGCATTTCACAAGATGTTTAGAACTTCTAACTGCACAATGCACACTTGTTTTAAAACTACTGATTTCTAAAAACTATTTATTTGCTGTGTCACCAAGTCATATAATGATCTCTTTAGACAGTGAGAGTTGCAATGTTCTGATAATACCTAAGAGTAAGGACATCTTAATATTAAAATGAAGCTAATAGTGTAAATAAAGTGATAGATTAAGTATGTGATGCTGTAGAAAGTTTGATGTATAATATTCCTTTAATGAATATAAAACACTGTACATAGAATTGTGAATTAAAGTGTATCTTTATGCAAAATAATTTGCCTATTTGCAGATTGCAGAAAGTACCCTTTTTTTCCCGTGACCACAAGAGAAGGATGAAATATCACTGCACCGAGGAAAGTAGAAAATTACTTGTGTGTGTGTTGGGAAAACTTGCTTTTTTTTTTTCCCTAAGACAGCATCTGTAGTAGTTTGGCTTTTGCTGGGGCCTGCACAACAGCTACGCTGCCAGGAATGAATGATGAAACGGCAAGAACAAACAATCCAGATAATTAAAATGCTTTCAGATATGAGTAAATGTGGGTGTATGTATATATTAAACTTGCTTCGTTTACTGAGGTGAATCACTTTGGTAAGCAGTTGGGGGTTTTTTTGCTGTTGGATGAAAGCAAAGCAAAAGCTGTTGGCGCTTTTCATAGGAAATGAGGGTGTATGGTGTTTATACAAAGAGCGCTTTAGCAGCAAATTCCACTTTGTCACAAACCAAGCTGGAGTATAAGCGTTATCCTCACAAGTTGGATAAATATTTAAGAGCAAACTATGGTTAGAGCTGCATGTGCTGGTTGAGAGTGAGCCTGGCTCTGGAGTGAGAGCTGACATAATTCGAAAGTACCTGAGAAAGCCAACAACAAAACCAGTGTTATCCGTTCCCCCCGTCTACAGTCGTAGCAGAGCTTCTACCACCGAAAGGAGGGGTTACAGAGCTCACCCTCAAAGTCTCCCTGTCAGTCTTAACAGAAGACAAATGGGGAAGCTAATTACTTAGACCATGAAAAGATTTTTTTATTCCATGAAAGTATTCTCAACAGAGAACACTATTTTTAAACAAAGCATTTAACATTTAGGAAATCAACATGTGCACAAAAATGGATTAAAAATTACTGGAAAATGTAAGATTCTTTAAGACAACTCACGTTCAGAATTTTAGAGTAAGTGATTTATAACTAGCTGTGCAAGTACAAATGTTTTTTTCCTATGTATGTTTAATAACCCTCCTACAAGTTGCACTATCCCTCATGAACACAACCTGCCTCCAAAGGAAGCAAATCCTGGTTTTAGAAAAGCAAACAGTAGCGGGAAAAGAACATTTAGTCCTTTACCAGGAAGTGTTATTACTGACCTGCAAGGCTGTTAGCCAGGCAAACCACAGGCCCTCTCGCAGAAAATACACAGATCACATTTCCTCCTTTTCTCTAACTTTAAAATAAAAAAGCCCTAGATTTAAAAAAAAAAAAAACCAACAAAAAACAAACAACAACCAAAACCGAAAAACCAAAAACAAGCCAACAAACCCCCCCAAAAACCCCAAACCCAAAAAAACTACCTAAGTAGTTTTGTCAGTATTGAGTAATGTCACATTATTATATAAATAACCCTGTATACAAGCTCCAAAAATCTAAACTTTAGAGTTTAATAGCCCCCATAATACACTAGGTCAAGCTGTGTAATAGTGGTGTACATAACAAAAGGAATAGACCTCTACACAAGTCACTCAAATTCAGCTTTACCGGTAGTACAGTTCCTAATAACACTGAAATTAAAAAGAATCCAGCACTGCCGCATCCAAATATTGCTTCAGACCCCAGAAAAACAGGATGCTTTGCTTATGATTTCATTTCCCCCAACAGCAGGTGGCTGGGCTGACAAGCTTGCTTTGATACAAGTATCCCTCCCCCCAACATCTCTAGTCTAATTCTTATCACCCTAATAAATCAGATATGATGTACTTAGTAATAGAACCACAGATGGGAGGCAAGACAAGGTAAGCAATAGGGGCACTGCAGACAACTATATTTACACGTATAAACATATCCAAATTTCAATTGTTTACAAGTAAAAGTGCACATAGATCGTTACGAAGTATCACTCAAATTTCAACTGGTCCATACAATGAAGCGTCACCTGGAAATGGACTAGCACTGCAGTAATTAAAATTGGAACTTCATAGTCAAAAACTAAAAGACAGTTTCCATAAAAATATTTTAAAAAAAATATTAAAGTCAAATGAAAAGATACACGTTTCAATGTATAAAATTCATGATGCACCATGTATCCAGTAAAGTAGAGCTCTAGAAAACACCTACCGTGGCTACCTCAGCAGCTACAGCACTGCGGAAAGAGCTGAGACGCGAAGCCCTTGTGTGGGATACTGTACGTGGTAGAGTTGGCAAACGACAATTTAGGCACTCGAGTTTAAGGCAGCATTTGAATGGCAAGTGGTTGACTTCCAAAAACAGTCCTTCGCTTGCAGTGGTGAATCTCTCTGGTGGTGTTCCGGGTTTCCAGTGCTCACAAACAGGTTACTGAAGTGCTGAAGATGGACCACAGTTCTAGGAGTTCCTCTGGGCTGCATCGTAGGCTTAGAGCTGAGATGTATCATTTCCCCAAATCAACACAAATACATTACGGTCTCTTTATCAGTTATGCCAAAAACTGGAATGTAATGATGGTTGCAGTGGTATAGTTATAGCAGCATACATGGATACTGGGATGAAACTCTAGTGCTGAAGATATTTAAACAAAATGATTTGTTACAAAATAAGAGAAGCAATGATGTCAGAGTGTTATGCAGACATGCCTGACTCTCCTAGGCATGCAGGAGGAGGTTAAGGGCGAGAATGGAGGTGGCACAGGCAGACTGGTAACTGTTAACGGTTCTAAATGACTGCCAATCAGAAGGAGTTGGAAAAGAGCATAATTGAGATAATGAAAAAATAGCACAAACTAAAATACAGTTTGTGCATCTGGGACAACCTGGGACAATAAAAATAAAGCAATTTTAGGAGCAGTAGCCTTTTTACTCCGAGAATGGAACTCTTATTTTCCTGCACAAATCGCAGAATTTGTAATACACCCTTTACCTACGTATGGAGATGCTACGATGTTAGTGACTAAATGTATGTCTGCATGCATTCATGCAACTACCTTTTCCCCTTGGGCCTCCCANCTTCAAGATCTCGCCCATTTTCTCAGAAACCCGCTTCAGGAACCTGCAGTCCAAGAGGAAAAAGAAAAGAACAAAGTTACTGAAGGCCTTTAGAAGACAGAGGAGCGTGCTCAGTTCTAACGGGCCTTTCTCAGCGGCTACACGTCAGCCTTGTACTCAATTCCACAAATTCTCACTAGAAATAGGAGCCACGACTTTTAGATCATCTTTTTCTTTTTTGCTTCCCTACTCATCAAGTAGCAAAATGCAGTTTCCAGTCCTCAGTGATGTATCAGCGAGGGGATTTACTGTACATGTACATTGTACATTGATTTAATGTACATGTAAATTTGATTTCGAACTCAACATGACATAATTCAAAGACTTAGCTTACAGGCACTGATTAAGAATATAAAAATCAATCCCTTTTCAGGAGCAGAGAGAGGTTTCAGTAACTCATCAAGCATTACACGGCATCTCTTTTTTGTTTGTTTGTTCAAGGTATCTAGAGTTAGAACAATGAAGTTGTGTCCAACACACAACGTCCCACATTACAAGTACTGAAAAGGAAGGAGAGAGGCAGGTCAGTGGACTTTCTGTCCTTCTCAATCATAATGCTTTTTTCCTGAGTGTTTCTGTTGAACTTTCAGAATCAGAAAACATTTTCCTGTTCAAGCAATAAAAGCTGCCAAGTATTTGCTAAGGAAGGAAATTAATGATTTTCAGTAACTGAGTTCAGTTAGTTATTAGAGGGAAAAAAACCTCTGTTTAAGCATATAGTTTCACATAAAAGTGGGAACGATAAATCTCAAGAGATCTTTAGAGCCAAGTAATTGTTCTGTTCTCTAAAAACAGAAGCAATTCTACAGAAGCAGGAACCCTGATCTTTTTCAGTTTAGTAGCTGAATTGGATTTAGTGTTGGTAAAGCAGGAACACTACTACATCAGCGAAAGCAGAAGACATTGGTCCATGTTACAGACCAGTGTAATTTCATATCCCATCTCTGAAAAAAACTACAGTAAACTCACATTGCAAACAACAGACCACTGCAGACTTCTGATGTTTTAATGCTTTCCATGAACCTGTGTAACTTGCTATTTTTCCACTATTTTCCCCAGGGAATGTACAAGTGAAAGTTGCCAGTTTACTGTTAGATATAGGTTACTGCACCTTTGCTGTTTTTCTCTAGCGTTACATCTATATATGATGTTGGCACATAGCCTTCCTCTCCATTATGTCTTCGAGCTCTTGTCCACCCGTCTCCTTTGTCCTCCTCAATAATGTACAAAATTTCCCCTTCTTTCATTGCTAGAGTGCCTTCGTTATGACCTGGGAAAAACAAGAGGCAAAGAACTCTCAGTGTTCAGACAGAATTTCAAGTCATCTTTTTCCCAGGGCATAGTTTCCAGATTATATATAAACAGGAAGAACCAAAAATCTGTGCAAAAGAACATATGGTCAAACAGGCGTAGAGACAAAAGCCTCGTCCAATTTGTAAAGCTGAATATTTGCCAATAGCTGTGCTAATATTTATCTTAAAACAGCACAAAAGTTCTGCTCGTGAATTGAAGTGATTTATAAAATATTTCCACTGATTTTATAAGCAATTCGTTGCTTATACAGTGAATTTACTTTAAATCATTTTACTTGTCTTCCCTACAACAAACAATCCATGTCTTGCCGTCAAGGAATCACAGTGCCTGTTGTTAACCTTACCATCGAATGGATATATTGCCTTGCAATGTCCTATCGCTGGTAATGGATCGTCATCTTCAAACTCATCATCAAACTCGTTGGGATGTGCGTGTTGCTGTGTTGGGCCTCGAACTTCCTGGTTTGCATCATCCGTGTAACTCCCTTCAGGGCTGCAACGCAACAACCGGAGCGTGAGGACTCGGCAGAGGTTGCAGCTCTACAGCTCAGCACGGACGTAGGGGCAGGGCATGGACATGGCTCTGGGAATGCCCGTTAGCGGCCGGTGTGTCCCGTGCTGGAGGCCATCTTCTGAAAACACCAACCTAACCAAGGCTTGGACTGAGTTCTGCTACACCAACAAACATGAGTCTGACATACGTCTCTACAGGACATGGAAACCTCCTCAGCCTTCTGCAGTGGGGTAAGATCACTTCAAAAGGCACGGCTGCTATTTAAGGGGTGCCTGTTTCCGTCAGACTCACTGGGTTTTTGTTACCACAATGCTACGAATGACCTCTACAATTCAGAGCCACTAAGATTTTCCTTTAGAAGGAGCTAAACTTTCAGAGAAAAAGCTAAGTAATAACCACCCCCTACTGCCAACTGTCAAAGAGATGTACCAATTCTAGCACCAGATATAAAAGCAATAGAGAAACAATAGTGACCTCTCTCTGCCCTGCGTTACGAGGTGGTTGATATCACTGCTGTGCCGCCTGTCGCTTCTGGCTGCTACTTTACCTTCAACCTCTGAGAGCCAAGCCTTGGGGAAAAAAAGAAAAATATTGGTGTCAAAGAAATCTTGATTCTAAACCAGCAAACACCATTTAGCAAAGGCATTCAACTGCACATGGTTTACTTGTCAGCAGGCAGCTGACTTGTCAGAGACTGCATTCTCATGTGAAGCTCATAATTACTTCACGTGAAGCCTGAAGCTCTCCCCCACACTTAGCCTATACTCCAGCCCAGTCTTATGGAGGAAAAAAATAATAAATCTTTACTCACATATAAATTCCAGAATAAGCGATAAATAAGAAGTTCTTTTGAAGAGTTTACATCTTTAATGATGTACAGCCTCATTCTAGCCTGATAAAAGTACTTGAAAATATGGCACCCCCCAAAAAAATTGTATCAGGAGCACTTTCTTAAATCAAGTAGTTTTTCTGGGTGATATATTTATAATTCATAATGCAAACTACAGTTTTACCACTCATTTCTATTTCCCAAGGACCTGGTTTAGAGTCTAACCTCATTCTTGTGTATTTCCATCCGAAGACGGTCCATGTTGCTCATAGTCTCAGTTAATTTTGGTTGCAAACTGCTTGGATCACCCATCTGGGGATTTTTTTCATAAACATCCTTCATCTTGATAAGGGCATCTCTAAAAACATCCAAAACCCGACCAGGATTAGAAAAGACTGCTGACATCAGCGCGGATTCATTAGAGCTAAACCAGTGTTTGTGTGTATCAGACCCTGACCCACCATGAGCTCAGACACAAGGAACCACCCCACACCTAAACCCTTGTCCCATCCTGTTGTCCTCACGCCTTGCCCGCCCACCTTGTGCCGTGCACAAGCACACACGGGCTCCAGCTGCCGACTGTTCACTTTCCGGTCTCAGTAACATTTCCCATATTGTTTGTTATACACATTTTCCCTAAATATCAATAACGATCTTTTCTTAATGCCCGAACCTGCAGCTCTTCTGCTCCACAGACCACACCTACACATTGATTTTTTTCTTTTCTTTTTTTAGTGCATGTTTTTAGATCCAACGTTTCCTACGCAATGTTAGGATCAAAGTGTGTATATTGGAGTAAAGCGGAAGGAAGCAATGCTAACAGACCCTACAAACAATAAATCACAAATTAAAAAACGCTCTGTAATACCCTGGACACCAGTATATTCTCTCCCAGCTTCTGAGAGCCTGTTGGCTTAGGTAGAGGACTTCAAAAGAAACAGAGAACTGGGACAAACTTCCAAAAACCGCACTCACTTTTGGTCTGTTTCCTTCTGGAGTTCTCTGTTGAGTTCATCGATTCTCTGTTGCAGTTTCTTGCGTCTTTGTTCTGGCGGGAGGTGGCTGAAGTCTTCTAGTGCAGGGCCCTGCAAGCAGAAATTCTGTGAAGCAAGTGACACGCACGCGCCCGGGCGGCTGAACTGACAAACCCACACACGGACAGCGTTCACTGGAAGCAGGATGGACCTTTAAAAAACTCTACTTGACACACAGCTCCAGAAAAGACCACAACAGAAGAAATGCACGTTCTTGCTGCCAGATCGCAGTCATTCATTCAAAGTTCTTTCTGCCTTCTGTAACAGTTGGCTCACAGATGTAATTCAAACCTTGTAGACTTAATTATTTTTCTGAAAACCTGAGCTGTGTACCTCCTAGTACAGCCACTGCACTTGAAGTAGACACAGAAAGGACAAAATTAATTACTACAAAGTAATTTCAGTCAAAGCAAAAATCTACGATGTGTATATGGGTAATAGTATGTATATAACCAATTCTGGAGTGAGTTTTCTACGGCAATTTGGATGCTATCAAAAGAAAAATACTATCTTTTGGATCTGGATTCCAAAGTCGTATTAAAGTTCTCTTCTGGAAGTTCATCAATCTTGCTAAAAACATACTAAAACTTACAAAGTTCTGATGCATTTTACTTTGAGTAAAAGTAGCTCCTAGAACACAGAAAAAGCCTTTATAACATCAATATTTTTACTTCAATTTGTTAATCTGTATCAAAACTTGCTCAAATATTCCAAGTCACCTTTTTCATTATAAAAATAATAATAATGTTTCAGGGAGGGAAAAAACCTCCTACTTTCCAAACCTCCCCCCCTTAAATAAACAGACTAAAGACCACCTATTGTTATGAGCCTAAACCTGCAAAGGTTTGATTGCAAACCTGTACCAAGAGTATAAACAGGATGGAAGGATTTGGGCCTGAAAAGCATGGGAAGAGATTCTTATGCATCTTTCTGATTGGCTGTAAAAATTGCCCTCAGGGTGGCAGACACCGGCAGGGTTCAGGAGGAAATTCGGTACATGTCTAAGTAACAGAAAGCTAAAGTCACATCATTTGTGTCCTGATTGCCCAAGTTGGTTTGAGTACAAGAAACCCACTTGCCATTCCAGTAACCCTCCCCTGGAGGCAAATTGAACTGGGCAGCGTTTCTTCTGGCAAGAAGAAACCTGGCAGAAACTTGACTGTTGAGATTTTTGCCTCAAGTGGCCTTAGGCTCAGGTGCCAAGTTTCCTTAACATCTCCTTGTCCCTCAACTCCTTGGTTCTTGTGCACTTGTAAAATCACAATCTCACTGCTTTTTGAGAAGGCAATACAAGACACCAAAAAAAGGAGGGAAATCCAGATACGATGTTTCAAAAACAAAGCATAAGTGTTTCTTTCTGGAGAAAAAAAAAATATTTAAAATCCTTTCAGGTGATTTTTACACACTACAAAGAAACAAAAAGATAATCACATCCCCTGTATCACTCCTCCTTACAGGTCAGTTGAAATGAGAGTATTCTACAGCAATGGTAAGAACAGAGGTCTTTTTGTGACTTCTTACTGATTTACTCTGCAGAACAACCATACTGATTACGATGGGCTTTTCATTTAAAACGACAGCTTTCTAATATTCCTAAGCACGAAGGACCATCTCCCCTGCAATTTTTTGGTTAAATTCAAAGCAGATTTTGCAGCAGTCAGTTTCTCCTTTACACAGTTTTGTAATCTTTTCCGATACCTATTTTATGCTGCTTTAACAATTTTCCTGACAAAGAGAAATCACCAAGTATTTCTCATCATGACCAACTCGTGGATACTTGGCAATCCCAAAATTCCAAAAATCAGGGATTTAGTTGTGGCCAGATCAGAAATCTAATTATCTTACGTTAAGCATGGATGATTAAGAAGACTGAGTACATGAGTGGAAAATCTGAAGATGTATTTCAGCACCTGACTTAAAGCAGTTTATGATATGGAAACACTCTCAAAAGATTACTTTCATGCTATCTTAGCAGAAGTACAGCAGACAGATCAGCACACGGGCTTACCATCTTCACCGACCACTGCACAGTTCATTTGAAAACAGAAAGAAAGGGGAAATTATTCACATGCAACAACCAGTTACGAAAATGATTAATGCCTAAAAATGTATCTTTCAAGTATTACTTAAGGATTAAAGTTTTAATTTATATTTTAAAAAAAATACATTTTACTACAAGCACAAGAAAAGCAAAACACAATAGTCAGAAATGCACTCCTGCTTTAAGAATTACTGGTTTTTACAATTACTGGGTGATAATGGATAGTTTAACTTACGAAATTCTAATATACAACTTCATTAAACTACTTTTGAATTTTAGTGTTTTAAACAATATGCTAAAGAACTTCTGCTGTAGGAGAGGAAACAAACACACAGCCAACACTGCATGAAATAGCGGAATTTGATGATGATGAAGGACTCGTCAGCCTTATGCAAATAATTTGTTAATCATAGCTAACAATCCGCTACCATCAATTTTACAAATGTAATCTTTACAACATTTTTACTTTATTATCACAGTAGAACCACCATAAACAAATATCTTTTTCGAGTTTAGAAGTTACTAATTCTGCTTTCTGAAAACAGCATTTGGACTGTTGCTGCTATCCTAGAAATGCTTCAGCCCAGATAAAAATGAAGACATTTAAAGAATAAAGACTTTAGCGTTGGAGGAAGCAACTAAAACATGGGATGCCAGGTGTTGTATCTTGGGTTTAAGGTTCACAGCACTTTGAAGATCTACCACGCTTTCAGTGACTTTGGATACCCCTTTCCAGAGAAACACCAAGCAACTTAGAAAATAAATCTCTGACATCGTTTATGATCCTCAGCAATTGTTAAGGCTGTTGATTGGGGCAAACACAAAATTAGAATTTCTAGCAATGAGGGAAGCAAAGCGCCTTCACAAACGATACTTTGGTAGACAATAAAGTCCCAAGATGTGAAACAGCTACAGAATAAACTTTTTCCTGTTAGAAAGGGTCTTCCAAGAAAAGGCAACTAAGGCTTACATCTCACTTGACAATGCATCTATTTATGTGTTAAGTGGCATCAAGCAAAGACCTCCGATAACCACTAGCACTATCTGGAACGTTAAGGTTTCAAAGGCTAATAAAGCAGTATCTAGAGAAGGGTAATCTAGCAGTACTAGAGAAGCAAGTTACACTTGGTTACCCTTAAAGCCTTTTTTCAGTAACCTATTCTACAGCCATTGGCTGCTCTCACTCTACATCATGATGGGGAAGTCTAAGGCAGGAGCACAGGACAAGGGCAGTCTGGCTTCGTCTTCTCCAGTGCCGTGTGTGAAACCTTCTACAGGGCACCTTGAAATAAGTAAGCAGTGCACTTATTGTCTGCCAGAAGCAGAAACAAACTAAATACCATTCAGTCATTCTGCCTGTCAATATCACTTAGACATCGTTTCCCAGGGACAAGACTGGGAAACAGCATCATGTACTAGCAACCAGGGAGCACTGGGATGAAATGGGCTGCCCAGGGACGTGGCTGAGGCACCATCCCCGGAGGTATTCAAGAGACAGGTTGACATGGTGCTTGGGGACATGGTTTAGTGACTTTTTTTTTTTATCAGAGTTAGGTTGATGGTTGGACTAGATGATCTTAAAGGTCCCTTCCTACCTAGACAATTCTATGATTCTGTGTAGATATATTATAAAAATAAAACTGCTTAATGAGATTTTAAAATATTCTTTTAGAATTACAGTATACATTTAAGTTGAAAAAGCACTCTCTCTGTGATAATGTGATGTTTGTTAAAATGCTTGTAAGGAATTTAAAGATATATAAACATTAAATGTTCATCCTGAAGATTTACAGAAATTAACTGATATTCTGGCACACTTGAGTTAATCCAGATTTGCAGAATACTAATGATCCTTGCTAATTCTACAGAATACTATTCTATATGAAATTCATTCATAAATTACAATACCAACAATGAATTCCAAAAACTAGGCGGGGGGGGAGAAATTAAGTAAGGTTTTGTTTTCCATTAGCATTCTGTAGCTGTTTAGAGATGATCTTTTGGTTCAGTGAGAGGTTCTGGAACTACTGATATTACAAGGTATTGATTTATGAGCCAGGAGTCAATACATTTGGTGATCAATAAAAAAGGGGTGTAATCAAGACCTGTGCTGCTCCAACAACTTTCTAATCTAGTTAGTTCGCCACGGGGTATTCAAGAAGGAACATTATCTTCATGACAAGAACAAATGATGATATAACTGGCTCAGTAAGGGGAGGAGAAACCGTCCTCGTCCTCCAGAAATAGCTAGAGGACCACAAGAATTTTCTAAAAATCAGTGGTGGTAGAAAGGGTATTTCCACAATATCTTGGGGCCTGAAATAAGATGCCACAACATGACTTAAAGAAAGTAAGTTTTACGTATAGCTCATTATATTTCAGAATGACAGCAAGGGAGCCCCTAAATACCACACAATATAACATTATTGTACTCCGGTCTCCGTATTATGTCAACAGTAGTCAACCACTCGTGATGCTCATGAGACAGCAAGCCAATATTGCTCCCAAATATCAGAATTATATATAATAAAAGCCATCAAATGATATAATTATTTGGATCAATAAATATAAAAAAATGTACATAATCTGGGCAGCCTCTGCTTCACTGACTTAACAGAAAAGCACCAGTTTATTTAACACTAGTACTATAAATGTTGCTGGGAGAACACTGAACATTCCCATATATTGCCTTCCAAACAAATTCTATTTGCAGACTACGGCAATATAAATTAGTAAATGAAAAGATGGCATTTGTAGAAATTTTTCACTAATTTTACGCAAAAAAACCTTGGACAAACAAGAACAATTGATTAATCAGAAAATGCATCTGTTTTTCCAAATCTGAGAGTCCCACATGTTATAGCATTTGATGTACAAAAGAAATGAAATTTCTCCCTTCTTAGTCCCAGTGTCTTGTAATCAACTACTCTTATTTTAATTACAAGTCAGCAAATAAGACATCTGATCCGTCAGATGGTTTTTTGTGGTGACTATAAACCCAATGATAAATTACTGCAAAAATATGTTACATGATGGTAGGAAAACATTTGTGAATGTGAACAAGAATGAAGAAAGGTATCAAACACATGCTGAGCACCCTCTTTATAACACCTTTCTTTTAGGCACAAGCGTTTGGAATGCAATAAAGAGTATTTCTATTTTATTTTCTTTTTAACCTGTTGGTAACAGCTGTGTAACATGAAACAAAGTATCCTACCAACGACCTTACAGCTGAAGCATTACTTTTAATGAAGTAAGCCTTATAATGAGGGTGAAGAGCATTAGAAAAGCCACATCACAAACACACTGTTCATAGCCCATCATGCATTTCAACTTGTTATCAAACTTACCCCTCTTTTGAGGCTTCTGAAAGAAGGAATTCTGGGCTTCCCTGTTTTTATGTCACTCATGCAATAATGCACTGGTTCAATGGAGAATATGGGATACTGGGACCCATTAGGAGTACTGGATGTGTATAAACTAGTAGGGGTTAGGGGTGGGGATTGTGGCTAATGTGGAAATAAAGAAAGCAATAAATAAGCCAAATGTTCAAAGTGATTTTAAAACGAAAATTCTGTTTTACAGAAATAAAATTTCCATCCAACACAGAAACAGCTTTTAAAGTTCCAGACATATTTACACTCTAACTGTATTGGTCTTTTAAAGATCTCTGTCATTAATTAATCTTCAGAGTTACAGGTTGGTGCAGAGAATTGAGAAATACTCAAAAAAGCTTTAGCCTCAACACTTCCACAAGATCCTGAAGTTCCCTTTTTTAAAACGGGAAGTTCTGCTTTTCCCAGCTTTATTTACAACCGTTCTGGAAGCTCGTGCGTTCCCGCTTACTGTTTTTTCCTACATGCCGATGGACCCTACCAGGCAAGCTGAAACAGAAATCAGGGGCATCTAAAACAAAAAGTACACTCAATCTCTGTAGTCAAGCTGGACTGACATGACAGCTATATGGAATTCTTATCAGTATCATCATGAGAACTTTCCCCGCTTTCTTCCTCCTCTTTTTTCAAATTGTTTCTCTCATTCCTCTACTGCTTTTCCCCAGATTGATTTTTCTGTACTGTCTCCTCTGCTCACTCCCCTTCCAAAAGACTTTTATGTCTTTGACAACATCAAAAATAGGTAAATGCATATCTTGAAGTCAAAACCAGACATAGTTTCAGCTGAAGGAAGGCCCAAAGGCTACCATGAATACCCTAGCTACAATAACTCAGCATATTTTTATATTAGCTAATTTAAGAACATCTTGTAAAACTCATATATAGTATTTGGAATTAAATATGTCTCTCCTGATAAGTATTTTGCTCTCAGCTGCTGTTTTGTAGAGCACCTCTCTATCATCTCCAAAACCAGGTGGGGAAAAAAGGGACATAATCTTCTATTTCCTTCAGGTTCTTAAGTGAGAGATGCACGTAGTGTGTATACACCTATGTGTGTCTGTGATTCCACACAAGGAACAGCTCTGACTGCTACAACCAAAGTGAACAAACCGGGGAGGAGAAAGAGTAGGGGAAGGTCCTGTCAGCTTTCTTGAGCTGTCTTAAGGAATTTCTTGTAACTACAGTAAATGCCAGGGACCCGATTAAAAACCGATGCAGATTTTCATAGCTTCTCCCTCCAAAACTCTCAGGAAGATGCCCTGTCAAACTGGCAATCAAGATCTAACTTCAGAACAGGCTGAATCTCAGCCACCTCTGCAACCAAATGCAATAAATATGCTAATGCATTGATGCATTTAAGCTATTATCACTCATTAATTATACTACATGAAAAGTAAACACTCCGTTTACGTTTTAACACATGGCTGCAGTTACATAATATAGTGAGGAGGGAACAAAGAATTGGCTGTATCCTTTTTTCCTGTAAAGATCTGCTTTCTTGGAACGCTGTCAAGCGGAAAGTAAGTCCTACCACTAACAAGCTCTGAGAATAGTCTCCTACAATAAATGACAGAATCTGACTTGGAGAATTAAAAAAACTTCATAGAAATTTGTGGGAATCATTGGAATGACTCACTGACATGTTCCAATACTAAATAAAGAAGTATCATAAATTTAAATGTGTATATGCTTCATTATTCGTTATATAGCTAATGCATGTACTGATAATCTCGATCCACGAGGGCATCTTGCACAGAAAGTGTTAATTGAAACTCATGTCATAATACGAGAAAGTACATTTAGAAGGTGGTTGCTTTTTGTTGTATGAAAGAGAGATCTGAAGTCTGCCCAATTCCAAAACATACTCCCCCCTCCCCTTATTTTTACATTTACATTTAACACCTTTGCTGTGGAATTGCAGAAAGTCTTAAGAGAAACTTAGAAACAATTACAGAAATGGGGAGCTACTTCTATAAAATTACTTAAAAACATTCCCAAACACAAATCACTAGAAGAAAAACTGGAAAACTTCCCCCAGTGAGAACTTGTTTTTTAATATGGTAACTATCCAGCCATACTCACACCTTCAGATCTCCTTACACATACTTTAAAAGAGAGTGGCAGGCAAGGGGAAGGTTATTTTAAAATAAATAAATTGCTGCTTCCATGCACTCTATATCTTCACATTTGAATTTTCCAAATAGGAATTTCTTAATTGTTACCTTTGGCTTCTTTCCAAACAGCCACAGCTTTCCTTTAGCCTTGCCCACGGTAGTTTTTGAATCAATTCTCATTCCTTCCTGCTTTGGTGTACTGATGGTTCCATCAGAGATGGTTCTGTAAATATTCTGACTGTAATCTTCAAATGGAAAATCTCCAGGAGGTTCAAAACCAGATTTGAAGCAGTCTATCACTAGTTGAGAGTCCTAAATGTAAAACATTCAGGAGTTTAAAAAGCAAAACAAGCAAACCCATCAGGAACTGGAGAGCGAAAAACAGAGGGGCATAAATTTTCCCTTTAATTGCAGAGATGCACAGATGGGAAAGTGAGAGGGGGCTCAAAATGCCTGGGTTTGGATAGATCAAGTTAAGATAACATATGTTCTTTTTTGTTAGCATCATTACCATCAGGGTGAATCAAAGCATACCCTGCCCTTCAGAGTCCAGCAAATACTCCCCAAGGCTTATTACAAATTTAACACAGGACACACTTTGGGACTCAACCCCTACCCCACCATCTTATCCTTCAGCATCAGCACTGAAATGAAGATAACACTAAGAAACTAGATGTAGTAAGATATCATAGGGAACAGCCTATATTAGAAGGAATAAGAAAGAAGTATCAGTAGCTGCAATCAAACAGGACACAGAATAATACTTTAACTGAACACCCTTAATGTAATTTAATGATAGACACTGGAGAAACTACCGATCATGTTGGTATTCTAGGATGTTTCAGGATCACAGAAACATGCAATTCTCACATACAGTAAGAAAATGATATAAGAAAGCAATAGAAGAGGAAGAGAACAAAGACCAAAAGTGGAAATGACCGTTTAGGCCAGAACTGAAGTCACAACACTTTTCAAGCAGACAAATATTTGACAACAGAGATAAAGTACAGAGTAAGTCCATCTTTGCTCTCTCCAAAGCTTCCATATGAGTTAAACTGCTCACGCGCATTTACAAGGTCACTCAAGTCTACTTACTCTATGTTCGTCAACTGATTTTGCTGCAAGGATCATCCCTTCTAGACATTTAGAGATAATCGGAATAACCTTGCGCTCAGAGTCAGCAAAGCCTTTGTAACATTCACTAAGTTTGATAGTCCTTCTTTCATCCATTTCTTGGAGTTGCTGCAAGCACAAAGTACAATAAAATAAAGCTTTTATTTGCAGATACTTTTTCTCCCCAGTCCTGATGTATACAGTTACTCTGGACACCACAGTAACAACGTAGTACCGATGTTCTGTACTTTCCTAGAATTTTACTCACTTAAACTGGAACTTAAGTTAAAAACAAGTCCTTTCAGACATAAACTTAAGATACCCAGAACAGTAATTACGAAGAGCTGATAGTCTCTGATTTTTAAACATTATGTAAAGGACTGGACTTTCTTTATTCTTTCTTTAAAGCATGTGTACAGTGCCTAAATCCACCTATTTAGTTTAAAATATTTGTTTCATTCAGAAATTAAAACTACAGTGAAGAAGTTCTACTAATTTCTACATCTCTGCTCTCTCCTAGTTCCAAATAATTTCTCTCTGATGATAAATCCACATAAGTCTCTATCTTGCCTTTCTTTTTATACATTCCAATAAACACCAATGATTAAAAAAAACCCAAAATTTAGAAATATTTGTGTGTTGTTTAGACATGCTCTCTACTTTGAAATACAAACCATTTCCTTTAGGAGTGTGCAAGAAAATAAAAAAAGAATACCATCACATAATATTTGTAATACAGGTCTACTGGAACACACACACAAAAAATTAAAGAGAAATACTATTAAGATAATAGCTCTGGACCTCTCACCTAACTGAAGGCGGGAAAAAAGCCTCAAAACAAACCAAAACCCAATAGTATGTACAGGATAAGAAGTTGGATCTTTCCTGTATCTACTCTATCAAAGGCATGTGTCTCAAACAGCATCCAATTTCCTCTCCCCAAAACAAAACAACCCAGTCATGCTAAATCCCTCTTCTGAAAGTTTCCCATAGAATGTTACCAAATACTTGCAAAGAAATAATAAAAACGTAGTCCCATGAGACAGTAGGACTAGGCCTTTCTGCTCTTACTGGAGATTTCAAAAAGCGTAAGTAGTATCTTACAACGATAATGGATTTTAACCCAGGAGAGATAAAGGCAATAAACTGAAACTCTGGTCCAAGCTACAAAGAAGGATGATCAAACTGGTTCTCTTGGGAGTTGACTGCAATTCCTCCATCAGTGTGCTAAAGCCACATCTACTGTAGGGCTGCTTTACAGCTAAATTATTAGAAAATTCTTCAATATGCCAAGGCAATTTTTTCCCTGTGAATCCTAGACCTTATAATAAATGTTTTTTAAAAATATGAACTCCCTTGTGCTTCTGGAAAATATTAAGCATTCCTAAGTTGGTACACCTTCAAATAAAGTCAGTATTTTTACTTTCCTCACTCCATGTTTTGGAATCAGTTTCTACAGTCACTGTATTCCCTGTGGCTGAACATACATCCCAATACTCTTCTGAACTCTCCCTCGTCTGATGCCCCCCAACTACTTTAAACTAGTTCTGCAAAGTCTCTCTGTTTTGAGTCTTAAAAACCCCCACTTCAACAGTCACATGAATCACCTCGAGAAATCCCCTTTTTAAATGTAAACTATTAATCTAATATGACCTTTAACTTTTTTTATTATTTTAGATGGCAATACTGATGAAGCAATGACCAACTGGGGTGGGGGGGAAGTACTTCTGCCTCCAAACCACCTGAGATACATTAAACCCCAAAGTTACCATTAGATACATGCTTTCCTTCATCTCTGCCAGAGTAAAAGCATTCAACACACACAAATATCATGAGAACTAGTGATCAAACCTTATTAGAATGATTGTTTTAAATATTTGCTCTCACACAGATGTCTCACATGTTTATTTTGCCATACTTCTTCAGCATATTTTTAAGTCTATGAAATATAAAATCTTCACAGAAGATGCAACAGAGTATTTTCATTACAAGTCTGAACATAATTACTGTAAGCACTAAGCCTCATGATGAAACACAGGTTGTATCAATATTATGCTCATGTATTGATAAAATCACCTACTAAAATCCCCAAAATAAAGTTTTAAATTTTAAAATCTACTTCTCCCTTAAAAGATACGCATACTATATATGTTAGTTCTTTTACCTTATAAATCTGAGGAATGACAATGTAGTAGTGTTTGTGTTGCTCTCCATTAAAATTCTGTAGTTGTGCAGCATATTCGTTTTTGTTTTCATCAGCCATATGTGTGCGCAGGTTTAACTGTTGCTTAGCCTAGTAGGAAAGTGTTATCAGTTCAGACCTGTCTTATGCTTTTCAACAACATACAGCATCGTTTCAATTTATTTTACCAACTGTGCAAAAACACTAATTACAAGTTATCAAAACTGACATCCCTATAACTGAAATAAAAAGAACGTGAGACTTCATACAGACCAAATGACAGTCTACAGACCAAATCTGTTCTATACAGAGCAAGCAATCATCATTTTAGGTCCCTCACCACATCGCATAAATGCATATCCTAAACAACATAGAAGAAGTGACTGGACACATATAGCACAAGATACCAAATCCCAGTAAGCCTGTCTAAGGGAGATAGTTGTCATCTCATCAGCATCATCTCCAGACTAATGAAGCGTCCTCCCTCTCTGCGCTGTCCTAACTTTGATTTAGTGTATAATAAGTAAGGATATTTTATACACTCAAAGAATGTTGTTCCAGTACTATGACAATTATGCAAATAAAATATATTTCTATAATAAAGAGTAAAGAAATGGCATTGCTCTTACCTTCTCAACATCAGCCTTTGTCGCATTAGTGTCATTGTCCAGTCTTTCATAGCTTTGCTGTGCCTTCTCTGCTTCTCTGCATTCTCTCTCAAATTTCTTTTTGCTCTACAAAGGCCACAAACTTTACGTTTCAACAGCCATTATCCCCTTCTGATTTTGTACAGTAACTTTGAATTCTAGATATCAAAGCTTCCATTTAAATATCTTAAATTCACTAAGTACCTTTAAGTAAACGCATTTTTCTTAGAGTAATCAAGTCTCAAAAACTTTCAACTTTTTTATTTAAAACTTATTTCTTTGAAGTACCAGCAAGGAAACAACTCTATTTATAGTACAAAACATTAGATGATCAAAATACAAAATAACCTATTACAAAAATCTGCAGTTAATTATAGAGACAAGAACAGTTTCTAGCCTGACTTCAATAAACTAAAGAAAAGTTAGGGGGCAGAAAAATTAAACTTGGACTTGTATGAGTCAAATTTTCAAGTTCCCTTCTTCAGTGATCAATTTTAATTGAATAAATTCAACTGAACTATTTTGAAAGTAGTCTGCAGGATCTATCTACATTAGGAAATCTTAGTGTACCCATCCGTAACCATCAGTATTCATATCTACTGGTGTAGCTGTGAGCAGCACTATTCACAGAATACAACGGTATTCAATTGATGTTGGAGATATCCGGCCGTTGTCAAGACAACTGCTGTAGGAAAAACTATTGCAGCTCCAGAAGTTAGTATCTCTAGAGACAAACTGGCAACAGGGATGCGGGAGCACTGCTCTCCTGCTTCCGTGCAAAGTCAGGCAGTTGAGCTCAATGTGGCCCTTAAAGGCTGTGCTGCACTTAAAAGGCCGAGTTTGCACTCAAGTAAACTCAGTGCACACAACCCAACTGGTTGTTTGAGGTGAACGCTGGGAATTATCTTGGTGAAGCATTTAGAACTACCGCATCTGCTCCTGCTCTGGTACTCTGACACGACACTGAAGCAAGACATTGCTTATCTGGGTCCACAACAACGAAACAGAAATTCACCTCTCCGGTACTGCTTCACAGTAATCTGGATCAATGATACAACAGATTTCTAAGACACAAAACCAGCAGAGTATCAGACTGCATCTTGAACACATTTGGTTGAATTTTCTATTTTCTCTCTCTGAAAAAAGGAGCTTATAATCTGTTCTACAGAAATTCACTTCCTGCATTTCTCTATTAAAAAGTAATTCTACTTCCTGAAAGTATAATAGCCTATAGTGACATCCTTGAATACACCTCATGTAAGAAGTCCTCAAACTCAAGTCAAGTACAGTGAATTAAGATTTCATCTTCATATAAATAAATTGTCATTATTACTCTCCAAAGAAAAAGTAGCCCCCAGAAAAGCAAAGAAGTATCGACCCATGTTAAAAACGGTTTCCTTTATGCAGGAGAAAAGCCAAAACTCACTCAAACAGATACACAGAAGCTATTTACAGGAGATGTTTTTAAAACATGGAACTACAAATACTCTGAATGCATGCAAATACATGCATTTTGAGTGTTACTAAGTCTGATTTGGGTGTTCGGTAATATAGCTAAACATTAAAAAGTCTAAGGAGATAAGATGCCAATGGTTTCATTTACAGCCTATTATGAAGTTTGATAGGGGGTAAAAAAAACAAACTCACATTATCCATCTGTTTCCAGCACATGTCCAGATACTGTTGAGCCTTTCGCCCTTCCTGAAGATGCTAAAAATGCCACAAATAAATTTAATTTACTTATCTTTTTAGTACTATTCCCATTAGTTAGTCCCTCCTCTATCTGACACACTATGACGTGCAGTATCTCCCACACATTACCAAGACTCTTTGGAAGACATTACCAATCACGTAAGATTAGAACCACACGTTACAAAAAATTACACTGGCTAAGAAGTTACTAGTAAGCATTGTGTCTCTAAGATGGTAATTTTTAGGTTTAATAACTGTAGTAAACCAGTACATAAAAATACAGAATAACTTTAAATATGCATTGTATAAACTTATTACATTTATAAATGTATTACAAAACCTACTTATTGCCAAGTTCATTAAATTGGGCAAACACATACATTAATTCATTAAAAGACATGTCCTATTGATATCTTATTATCAAACAAAAATACAGAAATTACCATTTTTCTCTCGGTTTTTAGATCGTGAGAGTATCTCATCAATTCTCCGTACACTCTGTGTCCCATTTCTTCTGCAACTACTTCTCGTTGTCCTGCATAGTCATTCAACTCATTAAGGATGTTAAAAAAGGCAATACACGAAGTAAACCTGACAAAAAGCACACACGCACAAACATACATAAACAAAAAGTGAGACAGTTTTTTTAAATGGACTTCTTTTAGTACAGTCTGTACTCCTGATCAAAGAAAAAAACCCAATCATACGCATTTTACAGTCAACCTTATCTTAAGGCCAATTGAATTATAGTAGAAATGCAAGTCGGGAAAGCCTACATTAAGCCTAGGATGCACTACATGTTGCAATGTCTCTTCAAATACATTTTATAATATGGATTTTTGTGGATGGAAAAGAAAGAAGAGTAATACTACCTGGAAAGCCCTGTGGTATAGTGGTATCTCCTAAGCTGCCAACTGAGAGGCCTGAGCTTGGGAACGTATACATACGTCCCTAGGCTCAGAGGCTGAACTTGCTGCAGAGATGATGTGCTTGGTAGTCTTGAGGGTGGAACATGCCAATCATACCACTCATATGCATCCCGATGGATGATCTACAGAACAAGTTTGCTATCAGCTCTGGAGACAGCTGCCTGTTTGCCTGCCCGCCTCTTGGCTGGAAGTAAGGTGCCACTATGGCTGGCACTAAAAAGGGGGGAACAGGAGGGGCAAAGGGTAGAAAGTGTGTGTGGAAGGGAAGAAAGGAAAAAAAAAAAACAGGCACCACATTAAAACAGACATCTTTCTCTCTTTGAACTGTGGAATACTGCCATCTCCATATGCTTGGCTCTGGGGAATTCAAATGCCACCCTAGCACTAGAAATCTCATTCCCTGTGGTCCAGGATCTTTAAATACTCAAAAGAGTCAGAGGAAATCCTAGTGTGAGTTCTCAGGCAACTCCGTGCACAGCATGTGGTCTGGCTGCAACCTGAAACTTGCCTACTTTCTTTCCTTTGTAGAAGTTATCCCTAAGGAATAAGTATTGTGATTTTCTAAATACATTAAAAAATGGCTATGGAAATGGATAGCAAAACAAACACCTCTTTGACAAATAATCATCATGTTTTTAGCACAAATTACTCTGCCACAGTTTGACACTCATTGATTTTGTCTCCGGAGTGAGAACAAGCCAGCAGTTTTAAGAGCTCTTCTTGCCAAAAACACGACTATTTTGTGTATGCTCAAGTCTCAGTATACAAATATATTGCCATACAAATGCACTGAAAAACTCCACTAAACTAAACAAAAAAGCACAGCCTAAAAAACAGTAATACTAGACTATACATAGCATTCTAATCTTCTGCTTTCAAACTTTCAGCTAGCTGAAGATAAGGAGCAAGTACAATGTGCCATGTTTACTACTTTAAAATACTAATCAAAGTAAAATTGGGCTTCATGCTTAAAAAATGCAGCAGAACTATAAGCCAAGCAGAATTCTTTTGTTGTCTTAACAAATTAAATAATTTATGTTTAAAAAAAAAAAAAATCCATGAAAAGACAGAATATACTGTAGGCCTTGTTTCTTACACAAAGAACTTGAAATGTCATTTTTACCTGGGTTCCTCATCTTTGGGTGAACGTTTAGGACAGTACTTCTTAACCAGGTTTCTATTAAGGAAGAACGACAAAAATAAATGCTATATTAGAGTCTCTTTTGAGAAGGCATACACACTGAAAACTTCACAAATTATTTGCTTTTAATTACTTCAAGGAACAAATCTATTCCCTCTGTCATCTTAAAAGGATCATTTAGATAACACAAGGCAGAAATCTATGGAATTTTCAGTTTTACAACACTTGGACCTAGAACAATATAAGTATTTTAAAACCTCTATGGCACAGTGACTAGACAAAAAATACTGAGTTCTTTAATTAGCATCTTTTTCACACATGCAAAAGGCGGCTGGCAAACAAGACATAAGCAAACGTATGATCACTGTGTAACACATAGAAAGCGCACGTGTGCTAAACCCATGAGCACAAAACTCCATGACCTAGTAAGCTTTGAGTGTGCAATCAGGTCAAAGGTTTTACTCACAGTATCTCCAAATCTTCAATACAGGTATTTCCAGAACAGAAGAGGCAACATTTCTTTTCAGGAAAGACGTTACATTTTGCCCTACCACCATATAATTTCTTTCGCTTATCATACAATACAAAACAGCACCTTAAGTACATCACCTACTCTACCTTAGAGCATAATTAACACAGGGATACGCCGCTTACACAAACTACTGCAAAATATTTGCAGTTACATATATTGCTACAAACACCCCAAATCCTATGATGAACATGAAACTAAGCCACACTATTTTAGACAGGAGAGATATGAATGTCCAGTGTTTTTTTCAAATTCTTATCTTCCTGTACATCAACCTTTGCTTTAAACTTGAGTACATTTTTTCCAGCACAACATTCTGCCTTGATTTATAACAGTGTTTTTCTGACAGCAATGAGGTCTTTTGAAATTCTTGAAATTTAAAAGGATACATGTTGTCAGTCTTGAAAAGAAAATAAATCCATAATCTCCTTCTCATTTTTAGTAGCTGGATGTTCATACCTTCAATTGGTTGCATTTTTCATTCCAGCAATTTTCAAAATTGTCAGGTTTTTCCATGAAAAAGAAAAATTACTATAATTCCTTTCCCTGTCAGCATTTGAAATTTTCTTTTTTTTTTAAATTGCCTTTTGAAATAAAGAATCCTTTTATGTGTGAAAGAAAAACAGGTAAAATACAGGATTTTTCTCCTAATTGTTTACTCTCAACTTTTGTGCTCTTTGAGGTCAAAGAAGTGAAACATCTCAGTTTGCATTTTAAAACCAACAGAGAGATCCATTACTCGAGTTAAATAAGACAGTATTTAAATACCACTGGCCAAAAAAATTCTCAGATTTCCCAGACACTAGAACCACTTCATCAAAATGTTGCTAGTAATGTTTAAACCATGGACCAGATTGCCTCTTGTGATACCTCTCATTTAAATTGTCAAAGTAGTATTTTTAAGGGTGAATTAACATTATATCAAAAAATAAAGCATGACAATTACTTGCTTTACAACCCCTAAACAGAAGCAACAACATGCTTGCAATTTTTGAATGCTTCTGCTTTTCAATTGGTATGAAGTAGACTTCTTTCAAATTTTGTATTGCACAAAGGGATTAATAATCGTAATGAAAATATACACATCCACTCAAAGATTAAATTAAGTGTAAAACAACGCAAACCTAACAGAGCTGCTTTAACAGTTGGCTTTTAATTGGCCTCTGGATGTATTTCTTCCATACGCCTGTCCAGTAGCAATTGAGACAATTGGCCACTGAATTCTTAGACTAATTATTAATATAACCTAAAACAGTTTCTCCAAAAGCAGCAAAGAAGTGGACTATATAAAGCAATCTACACTCCAAATAGAAAAAAGAGAGAAGGAATAAGAGAAGATTCTATGAAACAAAACCTTACAAGCATGTTCTGTACTTCATTGCCATTGTCCCTGTGTAACTTCAGTTGCTACCAACTAAGAACTACCTTATCATTAGAACAAGGGTGCTAATCCTGCCTTCTCTAAAATCATCTCATGCAGTTTCTAAAATCAACTTACTTAAAAGTCATACTATCTCTACAGTACAAGAAGTGAGGTTATGGTCAGTCATGAAGTAAATACCAAAACATGAGCAGCGAGACAGCATGGAAATAGGAATCTTAGATCATTTATCTCTTTCCATACCCTCAGAGACTACAACCAGAAAGAACAACCATAATACAATAGTCATGACCTTTTTACATTAATATGTACTAAGAAAGAGAATAAACACTGCCTTTTATTAAAAAGTATCTACAAATTTTCTAAGAACTTTCTGAGGGAGGGGGGACAGGGAAGAGAAGAGGAAGGGTAATTTTCTTGGCTAAGTAACTTTCCTATGTTTTATTTTCCCTTACATTTATGCTTTGCTCCTCAGTTCTTATTAATGAATGGGAAAGTCCTAAAATTCACATTATTATTATTCAGAAGGTGAAATACATAATAAGCATACAATGCTGTAGCTAAGCAACCATGCATGAGCCCTTTCAAGGGAAGATTTTCAGAGGTGTCAATAACCAAGAAAAGAAACAAGTCACTAAAAACATACATTTTAAAATGGCAGGTTCAGGAATATATTATTTACTATCATGCTGATTTCTGTGTGTTTCCTTAATCCTTTCTCCTTGTCTACCACAGGATCACAGGACGTACAATTTTGAGACACCATGTGATCAGGATTTAAGATTCCGTAACTGTACAACAAAGTCAGTAAAGATGAAACGACAAGCAAATGTAGAATTTAAAGTTCAAAGAAAAAGCCAGTGTTCACATGAATCATGAAACATAAATGACTTTTCCAAGAAATCTAGATGGATGACACTTCAATGCTCTCTGGAGGTACAATTCAGACTTCTTCTACCACACTGTTTGAACGTCATCTAGAAGCAGATTTCATACAGGACTAAACCATGTACTGCTCCTGTAATTTTATTCACCTCTTTTCTCAGTAGAAATTGGTCTCAGATCAGCACTGGTGAGATACCAGCCTGGACTATAGCACTGATCTTTAGGAGAGTAAGTACCTCTGTCACATAGCCAAAAGTTTCAAAAAGCACCATAGTTAATAAATTAAAATTATTTATAGTCATACACATTCAAAATCTACATAAAATTTTACAGACATTTGTATAAAAACCTGCATTTATCAACTCAAGTTTTCTTCAGCCAATTAATACAGAATGTAAAGAACAGGAGCAGCAACATCAGTGTGGCAGAATTTGTATTAAGGTACCAGCTCAGGTACTGTGGCATCTGCTTACACTAAACCTCTACAGCTTCTACATCATATTACAAACAAGCTCAGGAAAAATTTTGGAGTCTGCTTTCCTAAGTTACTAAAAACATGCAGTAAGTACTTCAAGGCATTTCATATTTATATGTAAAGTAATCCTTTCCATAAGGTTCTGATGGTTTCAGAGACTGCATATCAATATTATAGACTGGGTGAAAACAATGACAATGAACTGCATTTAGTAACATGTCACCAGAAGTTTTAACTGAAAAGATGAGTCTTAGAAAAACGTAACATGGAATTTTAGCTTACAAAGCTAAATATCTTTGGAACCATTAAGAGTGTTTATGTTTTGGCTTGCAGAAACATGATGATAAAAAAACCTGACACATCCGTATTTGGATAACAATCAACAGCATAAATTCTCAGCTCCAATCCAAGGAAGAGAGATTTAAGAAATGAAACTATATGGTGATAATTTGTGTCCCCAACTTCACATTTGAGCTTACATCTATTTTAAATAATGTTTCCAAGATTCTGCATATAAAAATATGGTAACCACATCTTAATTTGAGAAGACATATGCATACATTAATATTGTATTTAGAAAAAAACCACACTCATATACAATAATATGCAGAAGGAACATGAAAAATACAGTTGCTCAGATTAACTGTACAACTCCAGAGATCACAATGTACAATTTTAAAGGGAAATACTCAAATAGTTTAAGAACAATCATTACTATTTTCTTGAAATTGACAATGGAGAAGCTGACCAAATTCAGAAATCTTATTTGCATGGTAAGTTTAATCTATAACTGCAGGTATAACTCGT
This sequence comes from Nycticryphes semicollaris, assembly GCA_013400055.1. Classification (NCBI taxonomy): domain Eukaryota; kingdom Metazoa; phylum Chordata; class Aves; order Charadriiformes; family Rostratulidae; genus Nycticryphes; species Nycticryphes semicollaris. Next base: position 316,615 of record VXBJ01002118.1, on the reverse strand, counting down.
ATTGCTGCCTAACATCACAGGGAGTGGAACTCCTCTGTCTTCTCAAGTGTCATAACAATTCAGACAGAACAAAAAGGGAGTTAACCTCCAGAATTAGGAAGTAAACAAAACAGACCTTCACCTCACCCCTTTTAAACAACAGTGCTGATAAACACCAGCATCTGGGAATTCAATTAAAAATTCAGCCAAGAGCCCAGTAATTTGGCACATAATAAATGTATTTTTTTCCAATTATAAAATAAGAACAAATTAAGCAGGCATATAATTATAATGAAATCTGTTAATCTACAATGTATGCTGTCATGATTCACATCCTTGTAACTCAGTAACAGCCTGTAATAACCTTCCCAATACTTGGGGTACCACAATTTGTTAGTTGAGACCTAAACTACACAAAACTTAGGATTTTTCCTTTAAATTAGCCCAAAAAATTGAAATTATATATAGTTGGTTCGGTTTTTTTTTTTTCAGAACAAAGTATATTGCAGACAAGGTCTCTAGACAGTTTGGTTCTGTTTTTTTTTCCTCCATAGGCATTTGAGGATTCCTCAATTGTTTAAAATTGTCTTAGACTTTTTCTCAGTATCAAGAAGTGCCTATCAAACAAGAATAGCGAGGAATTACTTGCAACCTAAAACCAATATTTGGACAAGATCCTCACAAGCTATCATTTCTGGAATTACTCATCAACCATAAACTGCAGTAACTGCATATGGCAAGAATATAGTGAGTTCACTCAAACAATTCCTCATATGCTGTGCATGCATCACTTGCCATCTCCTAGAAGACTTGAAACAGCTGCTGCACCTGGGAAAGTCTCATCACTAAGTTGTGACAGTATCAAAAAAAAAAAAAATTCATCAAAATACAAGGGGATACACAAAGTGAATCTGAATTTCTGCCAGGACACAGACACTAATTTGTGAAAACTGTTATGAAAAATTCACTCAAGTCTCACATCCTTGGGTTTAAGTCTATGAGAATAAGATCCATCAACAATCTCAACAGAATGTTCACGGCCCACACTGAAACCACGACAAAAAAAAAAAAATCATCACCGTAAATCACTAGCATTATGTCCCTGATTAAACTTGGTTTTTCTTGGTCTCCCAACCAAGAACGAAGAGTCACAGAACTACCAAGAGGTGACCACTCATAGTACTGTTCATGCACCTACTAAAAAAAGGCATAATAAATCTCAGCTACAAAGTTTGCCACAAAGAAATTCTCAACACTCTATTCTTCAGATTGCATTTCATTACAAAATGAAAAAACAATGATAAACTACAAATTTCTATCGGAGATATTAATATCTGTCTCTCAGACCATATGATGCAAGCATTAAAATTCACAAGAACCATAGTCCGTCCCCAAGATCTTCTCTCTCAAAGCTTCTCAGGAGCAAGCTGCAGAATAGCTAACTCTTCTGGAAGCGAAAATTTTGCTTGATTTCAGTCTCCCATTGGGCTTCATGACTGTCCTACGTGATTAAAAACAGTGAGTGCCCTCAAGAGCAACGATGGCTGAAATCAAGTTGTTATCACAAGACAGTTAACTACTAACAATCATCTCTCCCCCAAGGAATACACAGGCAAGCATATTGAAGAGTAGCTTAATGAACTGGTCTACTGGCAGAAAATCAGTCACCCTTTCATGTGTGTGCTGTCCAGACCCTGGTTGGCAGCAGGCAGTAAATGCGCGCATGCACTGTGCAACACAACTGTGTGCAGCAAGACCTGTGCTTCCCAAAACTGTCATACTTACTGCACACGGACAGTCAGCCCAGTCATCTGACAGAAGAGGTATTCGACATAACTCTTTCGTTTTTCAAAGACACTTTGAGAAAAAGTTTCACCCAAATGAGTAAAATGCTGAACAGAGAAGATTTTCTATTTTTAGTCAAATCCTGGAGTAATAATGTAGTGTCTCATCTTGCTAGCTGTGGAATGAACCTTTAAATAAAATTAAGCAAAATGGCATTTGTTCATACTATTTAAGGAAAAAGGTCCAGAAAGATACGGTAAATAAAACATATTTCCATTTTTAAACAGACAACTGTAAACAAATCAAAACTGGGCTGTGAACTAGTGCCATGCAAGCTTCAAACTTTCATTTACCTCCTGGAGTTCTTCTATGCCAGCTTTGGAAAAACAGTATTTATTTCCTTCCTTTTAAGGGAAAAAATTCCTTCAGTGAAGTAATGGGGTATTATGTTAGGTGAATATATGCAATTGGATCAAAAGAAACTGATAAAGAAATCAAAGAGGAAATGAGCAGCCCAGACATAGAACATCCATACCCTCAGTTGTGAGCTCATTACTGCATCTATAACGAAGGATTCTTCAACTCTGTATCTGGTGACAATCTAGTTTGGCAATGATGAGACGATGGAAGACAGCAGAGGAGAGAAGCTGCTACCCGTTTCAGTCTGACAAGGGCTAGGCAGTAGCTTCAGCTGAACCCCCAAAGGAATTCAAGACTGCAAAGATTACAGTGAAGGCCAAGTTCACAGGAGTGTCTTATTTTAAATCTTGTTCTTCAAGAACTGGATGCACCTTCTGGTAAAAATCAACCTTTCTTTATTTTGAAGAATATGCTTCTCTGCCATTTCATCGCTGCTACTCTTCTTGTATGATGCCTAAGGGGAAATTTCTACTGGACCTAAAAGATGTTTCACTTGGCACAAATAGAAAGTATGCCAGAGAGGTAAGAAAAAGGGTGGTTGGGTTACAGTCCCCCCAAAATGGGCAAAACCAGCTAGGGAAAGAGCACGCTGTAAGAACAGGAAGATCTGCTGCTTTCTCAAGTTCTACTCAATTATTTCAATCAGATTTCTTAATGCAATGTAGCATAGTTCTTCCCAATTCAACATGAGAAAAGGATTAGTAGCAGTGACTTAAAGCTGGCTGAACACACACAAAAATGTAGATCTGGATAATGCACTTTGCAACAAACAGGCTGAGAGTCAGAGGAAAAAATATTACTATGGTTTAGTTTTGGTTTGAGTCTTAAAATTTAAGCCTTAAAGTTCAAAGATTTGAAGGGTGAGTGGGAAGAGAGGGAGGAAAGAAGGCAAAAACAAGCAAGCAAGTGCACACCCAATGATAATCTTCTGATTTGGACTGGTAAAGAAAAACTTGTCTGTCATGAAAAGAAGTAGTGATCTCATTCACTCTGTAAATGAAAAATAGTCATTAATCACAATACTACATACTTGTCCACCATCCGATACAGTCATTGCCAAGATTCTTTTAAAAAGAAAAAAAATCCTTACCTCAGTTGTTTTGCATAGTTTTGCTCAATTTCTATCCTTTCTTTTACAAATTTTGCATATTTCTCCAAGAAGTCAATGCCCCACTGTGTATGCTTGTCCAAGTTATCAAACTGATCCTTTAAAAACAAAAGGAAACAAAAATACCCAGAATTAGTTAAGAATCACAGCAGCACCAGAAAAAACATACAATTGATTTATGAGTTGTGCTGTGAGGGAATGCTTACTACATTGATAGAAATTAAATTTAAGTTGTATATACACACACACGTGACTGATTTATCTCAGCCATATACCAGAACAGTAATTTGTAGGTGCCAGCACAGATCTACCTCTTTCTACAAAAACACCTTTAAACACTTGCATTTTAAGTTTTATGCAGTCTTTGCTTACTCTCACGATGCATACAGTGAGGGGTTTTTCCCTTTAAAAATCCTTTCATTCAAAAGTGGATCTCTTCCACCAAGATATCAAAGACATAATTAAAGAGATATCTTTGATTATTAGATAAATAAAATAATCTTAAAGAAGAGATGTGCTTGGCAGTTTTAAAACACAAGACGTTGTCATTTCATTGGATACAAAAAAAGACTTCCAACTCTTATGACTACCCACTGAAAAGAAAAATCATACAAATTACAGCTGCATGACAAAGTTGGGTGTAGTCTGCATACAAAACGACATTTATTAAAGCAAATCTATGTACACATTTCACCATCAGCTCTGGCAAGAAATTCCAGAGCAAGCAAACCTGTCCTTAGCTATTTGGAAAGTTATAGTAAAGCAGAGTCAAAGAATTAAGCAAAACAGTCAAAAATAAACCACACTTTCAGAAAAAGTTGGTGGATTTTAAATACTTGTCTGTAATAATGTTTAATTTTTAAATCATCTTCAAAACCAGTCTTTTACTGTATTCCATACTGATCAACAGGTGAAGGATAAGTTGAAAATTCAAAAAACTAGTGGAAATATGGGGGCTAGGAATTGGTCAGGAATGAATAAAGGTATAAAAGACAGGTCCTAGCCAATACTTTTAGCCTAACACATACTGGTATTTTATGCTAAAAAATTTGCCACGGTGAAAAAAATTGAGGATTTTCAGCTTACGACTTAGTAACCCCAAAAGACAAGCTGCTGCAACATCTAAGTCTGCGCCCTGTTTATGCTGAATGCAAACACATTTCATGGTAAATTAAGAAAATTAACAGTACAAAAAGAAAAAAAAAAAAAAAGCTGAAGAAAGCATATAAAGCCAAAGTTCATTTAACTTCACACAAAAATCTGAGAGGGATGTTTATCAGAAGCTATGTCTTGCAGATTCAGTAGCTTGCCTTAAACTTAACAAATTATGTCAACCTTTAGCAATTTAAATTTAATTTCAACATGTAGTCGTGATGATCTGAAGTGATACTAAAAGATGACACAAAATGCTGCAGAGCTGACAACTCAAGGAAAACATTTTCACTAAAAGAGATCCCAAGACAACACACCTACATACAACCAACACGAAAAAAAGAACATAACAGGATTAAGGTTGCTCTCAAATCTTGCCTTGCAGCTCTTAGCACCCTGCACCGCTGACTAATGGCCATGGCCATTAGTGCCTTGAACACGTCAATCCAATGCCACGCAAGTACTCCCAACAAAAAGCACCCATCCTGTTCCACAGCCAACCGAGTGCTCCTGCCCCTGCATCACTCTCTCCACCAAAACCACAACCACTTTCCCTGACCTGTTTCACCAGAGAACCATATAAACAGCCAAGAGACAGGAGAGGGACTAAAGACAAGATTTTAATATACTGGGGAAAACATGGCCTGTATCTCATATTGGTTCTGACACACCCAGTTTATACGAACTGGACATTTCCACATTAAATACCTTTTGCCAAATAAAGTGAGATTCCTGGTGTTGTTTTTAGAGAAGTTGCATGTGTCTTGTTTGTGTGTGGTAAGAGGGAGATACTTACTGTACCAGTGTCAAACCACTTTTGCATATATGCATAAAAATATGTCATCAATCTCAAGAAGCCTTCCTTTTTTATATTCCACTCATTTTTGGAATTACTTCAACAACATTAACCTGGCATTCAGAAGAAGTTTCCAAAAGGTGCTTCTGGCATGCAGCCAACATCCAATACCATTAAGAAGGCCTGACTTCCTTCAGTTCAGAGCAGAACAAAGCCTTTGCTGTCCTACTTAGGCTCTTTAGTCTACAAAGCTCTCATTTGCTGCTAAGGTTTCATTAGCATTACGGACACCTCATTACTTATGTTTCCAAACATGTAACCAAAGAGGACGGCTTTCTAAATATTTTGTTCAAACAAAAAGGGACTCTACTGCTCAAAGTTAATTCTCTGCAATTAATATGAAACTGGAATGGGAAAAAAGTGAGTACATTTGACACCCTATTTTCCCCTCACACGTTACAGCATTTAGTCACTGACCAAGTGCCAAAAACTCTTCCTTTCCTCATTTCCTCTTCTTCATCCGATTCTAGAAACAGTATGCTCTGTGCAAAGACAGCTTTGTAGGATTATCCTATAGTTCCCTTAAGGGAAGAAAGAATTTGTTCCCTCCCTGTATGAGGAACATGTGTAGAATAATACACAGAACAACCTGAATAGAGTAAATCCCATGTAAGAAAAAATTAAAACCCATTAGCTATCCTTACCACTCAGCAGACCTTTACATTAGTCCAGCTCCTCCACCATTATTGAGACTACGAAACTACTCATGGATGCATTAGAGATCTAGATAAGGATCAGAAATCCTAATTTAGTGGGCCATTAGTCCACATTTAGTGGAAAAAAAAAATTACCAGTACTTTCCCACCCTTTTGAAGAATGAGACAGATTCACAACATTTTGTTCACTGCCATTTATTATATTATGCACTATCTGAGAATGAAGATGAAGCACAAAGGAAAAAAAAAAAACAAACAACTTTCAAGAAGTAGAAAAGCATTTTTTGAAAACTGGCTTATGAATGACCAAAGCTGGAAGCCTAAAGAGAAATATATATCTCTACAGATTATTTGTATCTGTATTCAGAATAAGAACACTATCATCAACTCTCACATAAACATTGATTCCTTGGATCAAATTGGACATACTGACCATGTCTTAAGTTCAATTACATACTGTGGAACAGAAATCTCAATGAAGAGATAAAGAAAATAAGAAAACACATCAGCTTCACAATTTTTCAAATTCTCTATGAACAATATACAAGTGAATGAAAGTCTGCAGTCACATAAATCACCTTACACTGCTCAACAACGACACTTAGGTAAACCAGTAAAAGATAAAGGCAACATCAATTAATAAGCAGAAAGGAATGGCCTTTTCAGAGAGGTTTCTAAAGGCAAGTCACAAATCTACTCAACTTCTCTCCAGAAGCATCCACATGTCAATTAAGCAAAAAGTTTTCTTTTCATCCAGTAACATAATCAGAAACCCTTCCACACTGCTACAAAGGAAATCATACTAATGCACAGAGATGTAAGTCCAGCCAAGCGAGATCTTGAATAGAAAAAAAAGCATAAAAAATGGACAATACTATACAGAGGACAAAATGGACCAAATAGTTATTAAAATTAAAGCCTGGAATTTCAAAATAAATTTATTAATGTACTCGTATGGCTGGCTCCCTTATAAGAAATGTGAAAACTGCATTAACTAAAGAGCAGCAAAAGACAATTGAAAAAAAATTCCTATAGTATCAGGCTATCTATTACCTTGATAGCAACATATGTTCTCAACAATATTCCCAGGCAAATATACATTGCTGCTTGTCTAGTAACTCCCCACACCTCGTAACAGCTTGAGCAGGCAATTTTGTTAAAAAACTTTATTAAAACTGCAGCTGACTATTATTAAACCGACCAGTGTCAGCCAATGGATGGTGGCTCTAAGTAGAAACTGCCCACTCAAAAGCTGGAACATAGTCCAAAGTCTCCACATTATAAACAAACAAATCTGACACTTCACAAAAAGTTTGTAGTGTGTCAATATAGACTCTTCCAAAATAAATGTTACCTCCCTAAATTCCACTTCCCAATTATTTACTGGAACCATAGATCATTGTTATGAATACTTCAGGTATGCAATTCTAAACTTATCAGGTTTTTGCAGATACCAAGAAGCTTTACAGTAACAGCAGCTGAACCATCAAGCAAGAAGCCAAGCTCAATCAAATCTGAACCAAAGACAAAACAGCCTTTCCTGGGTAAAACTCAGTATTTGCCCTCCCCCCTCAAACAGATACATGTTTTTTCCCCAAACAAATCTCAAACCCAATAAAAAACCCCACAACATGGAGGATTTCTTCAGATGGATATGGACTGGAAGGAATGCTACAGTATAAGTACCAAACCTTTACTCTTCCTAAGGCTACCAGTAGTGAGTCCAGACACTGCTTTATATTTATATGGGTGTTTCATATAAGCCATTAAACCAGAATGCGATTTTTAAAGGCTTAACATTCACAGCTTTCATCAACTTTGGAAAGCATTCCTACTTGCATTAAAAGCTAGGATTATGGTATCAAATTCTGTTAAAAAACAAAAAAAAACCTCACAAACAAAACCCACCCCGTTTTACTAAATTATTGCTGTACAATAGTCTCTAGTTTACTGTGTCAACATCAAACTGCTGATTAGTCTCCATTTTTATGATCTCCAGACAACAGAGCTGAAAGCCTTAAGAACCATATTAAACATAGAATTACATGAACTTACAAGTTTAAGCAACCTATCTTAATCACTGTAATTAATTAAATCTGTGGTATCTTTAAAATGTATTCTTTTATAAAACATTTTCCTTGAAATCATAACGCTTTGCACTAATTATTACCTTTTAAAATGTACTATCATTTTATTCTCTTTTGACTCAATTGTGCATCATTTTTTCCATACTTTTAGTGCACCACAACTTTGGGTAAGCGCCATTACTCTTATTTGCAGTTCTGAAGCACTGGCACAAGATTAAGTTTTTTCCCAATTTTTTGTTCTCCATGCTGCATAGCTTTGCCAGTCTAAACTCCCGATTCAGTGAGTGAGAGATTAAAAACTCAATCCCATATTTTGCTCTCTAAATTCTTAATACTTATGCAGTCCAACATAAGGAAATATATACTATGCCCTAACGAGATTCCACAAAGAAAATATTCAGAGCAAGGAAAAGCAGAAACCAGGTCTTGATTAGGTAAAAAAACCCTAAGCATTTGGCATCAAAACGCAAAGGGCATTTGTGGATGCAAATGTGCTTTATTAGTGCTTTTGGAAAAGTTAACAAATTACTTAACCACACAACTGCAAGTCCACAGTAAACCAATGAGAAAATGTGGCTGATTATTTAACACAACACTGATCACAGCAGTTGTTGTTTACTCTATTGAAGCCCATGAGGGCTTCTCGAATGAACCTGAATTATGGATAAATTTACATCCAATCAGGTCAAATTCTGCATGACTTCACTCCTGCATCAGTAGTGCTACAGAAGAAAAAAAGACATGAGAAGTTATTTTAAGTTACAAAACATTTTAAAGCAACTACTTCACATATTAAGATTTTATCACACTTCCCTGAAATATCTGGTGCTCCTATGAAACATTATGCAGCTTGCAAAAGCTTTTTTGCTAAAGATCAAGGCCTTGAAATTAGTTCAAATGATGCAACATTTTACATCAATGAGATTCCTCCAGGTAAATTAATCTATTTAAAATAAAAAACAAACTTTGCAGTGTTTGTGCAAAGAACTACTTGATGTGCTACAAAAGAAGTTATGGGAACCATAATCAGACATAAATACATTGACCAGTACAGCACACCTTTCCCTATCTGTCTTCAGGACAAATTAATTTTTAAAATTGTATTTTAATTAGAGTGTGTTACATTGATCTACTTCTGACAATACACTTCAGTTTTTCTGATCTCTGAAACCTCTTCAGTGCCTAATTGTCTTTTTTTCTACTTTTGTCTCTCTCTTTAGGCATTTCAGCTTCCTCTTCTACCCTAGGATAATAGCTCTTCTATCTTACTGTCTGAACCGATAATCGCTTTTCTCTCTTCCTGCATGCTTGTGTTTATAATTGTCAATTTGGTGTTCTGGGCTTTCTTTATTCCTTATAACTGCAATGGACTTCTTCCTAACAATGAGACAAGAACTGGTCACAGCTAAACAGTAGTTTATTTCTTATTAAACATCCTGTTAGTTTTACATCTAAAAATAACAAAGAGCTATTTCTATATTAACAACAAAACAGAAAGCATCTTGCTTTTCTGCCTTTTGCAAGTTCCGGATTGTAGCTTCCAGACTAACCCACAAACTATACCTCGTTCCTCTCTGAAAACAATCTATATATTAAGAGAGTGGAAAAAATGTGGCTGTGAGCAAACTCGAAGGCTAAGCATTTTATAGACTAGAAGATTAGTATCAATGAGAAGGTTCAGAGCGGCAAGATCAAAAGCCATAGCTACACTGGAAATAAAATAGAGGCATGCAGAGATTAAGATGAAAAAAAGTTACAGTTACTCACACATAAGCTAAACAGTACTTCACATTTTCATGTCACATTAAAACAAAAGCTCAGTAGAGACTACACAGGCAGGATAGTATGAAGAAAATCTAGCAGTCTTTTTGAGACACGAAAAGGAAAAATAATTCTAAAAATTTCTGCAAACAATTTGTTAGCTGACCTTCAGGACATGGAGCTATTTTGCTTGCAAAAATGAAGACATTGGTGTTAACAGTAAATTGTATCACAGCTTGAAAATATTTAAGTGAGAAACTCTGCTAGAAATGCAGACTTGAAATGCTTAATATGCAAAAGGAAAACAAAAGGAATTTTAAAATTACTTTTAGTTAGATGACTGCTTTGCTCTAAGCAATAAAGAATTAATAAATTCATAGCATGGCACAGTATGAAGAATTCAATTGCCTGTTAAACTTTTTGTATATTCTTAAAAAGCAATACCACTGTCAACTTTGATTTTAAAGTCAAGTTCTGTGATTAGAGAAATGTTTGCATAATGAAGTGAGCAAACAACTCAAAAGCGATACTGAACCACTAGAGATGTAGCCATCCTGTAAGATAACATATACAGCAAGTCAGGTTTCTAAAGTGAAGCTAAAAATGGAGAGCCACAATTGAGGAAGAGAAATACAAAGTCTACGTTTTTAAAGATCTCCTCAGAACATGAGCAAAGGAAATGCTTTGGAAATTTGTGATTGGAAGTTAGGTCTGGCAGGAAGCAATGTCTAGTTTGGCAGCTAACAGCTTCATAGGTGTGACAGACACATTAATTTTCTAGGAAAGGGCAAGAATCTACCGCAGACGGAACAGGAGCGAAACCATTTGTGGCTGCTTTTGGAATGAGCAGCCAGAACCACAACCGCATCAAGTTCTGCATCTGGACATCAGCAGATCAGCTGAAAGACGTTACAGACTGGCATTACAGATTACAGCTGTGCACTCCAGTTCACCCATGCCACTGCAAGCATCAGTTGGACTAACAACTAGATATTAACAGTGTTAGTTTTCTACCAGCAGAGCAAATTCACAGTTCACAGGTTGGATGCTGAACTCCATTGATAAGACAAGAGGGGAAAGGAACATGCTGCCACAGAGGGCATCTCAACAGCCACTTCTATTTGTCCAGCTTGTGAATCACCTCCAGAATTCTTCATTTGGGCACCTTCATATGAACTAAAAGAGTGTATTTACTTCACTGTATCAGGATGCAAACTTAAGTAAAGAAAAACTCGACTCTTCACAAGTTTATCTATGAGTCTGCTTTCTGTTTCTCTCAGGGGACTCCTGCTCTGCCTTCCCATGGCAGTCACCATCTGCCTCCTGCTGCAGGGACTGGGGTCTAAATGCACTATCTCCTCCTCCTCAGGAGGTTCTACAATGCACACAGTAGCCAGAACATGGTTACAGGCATCCTTCCTCTCTGCTTCCCATCCCAGCCTCTTCACATTGTGCTTGTCAATGAACAGGGTTGTTCTTTGTGGGTACATAGTAGTTTTTCTTTACATACCAGTTAGTAAGGAGGTAAGACACCCTGTCCCAAGCAAACAGAACAGACTTTCTCATCACCACCCAAGAAACTCATCACTTAGTTCTGCTTTAAGCGTAATTCCTACTTTAACACATGAGACCATTTTCAAACAGCTGTCAAAGACAACAGGAGATCACAAATCACATAAATATGTTTTCAAGCATTATTGGATTAAGATAGTTGCCACTTTAACACAGTGACAGCACCTACACTTGCCCTGTATATAAAAAGGACATAATAACGTCCATTCCCCTCAACACCAGTAAATCTTATTTTCACTATAGCCAAGCCAAAAAGTAGGCACTTCCCGAGTCTTCTGCAATTGCTTGAGTACTGTTAATAAAGAGACAGAAGCACAAGTAGTTTTTAGTCCCAGTTACATCACTTGAAAAAGGAGCCAGGAAGACTTCAAGTGTAACCAGAAATGAAGTAAGTGTGGTATGATGTATCACAGTAAAAAAATATTGTTTGTACAATGCTTAGAGATGCTATTGCTCATTGCAAGAAGTACCTGGAGGAAATCCCATTTTGCAGCAACACTTGAATAACACAGAGTATACAGCAGCGGGGCTACTTCAATGAAGCAGCAGAATACTGAATTCACTGTATGACCAATAGCCACGAGAACCCTCACGTGAAGCAGAAGCTCTATACAAAATCATCACATTTACTACATGACTAACATTAGCCTACAGAAAATCTGCAAGAACAAAGTATCTGGCTTGGAAACCTTGGAAATACTGCAAGACTTTTATTTTTCAAAAATTACGTAAAGAATCATTTCTTCTTCAGTAGAAGAGATTATTAGGTGGTTTGACATTCAATGTGTAAGATGAGTATTTTAGTGTATGACTAAACAACCCACTGTGAAACTACTGAAGACTTTAAAAATGTATAAACGCCTCTCTACAAATTATAGGTAATTCCACAATACTATTAAAAATGCTTCTGCAGGAGACCAAATGAGCAAGCAGCCCAGACACTCTCCAGTTCTTACATATGTGACAATCTACTTTTGCATTCTACATAAAGGATCTGTTTTCAAAAAACCTGTGGAAACAGGAAAGAGACCTTACCTACTGCCAACTTCTTTAGGGAAGGGTTAAGTTCCTGCTCTGGCCAGTTTGGCACAGCCTCAGAACAGAGCAAGCGGAGCAGTACTACCTTTTTCCTCTCTAGGGAGTGAGCTGAGAAGAGTGCGCTCAAGAAAAGGCGGCAGTGGTATCAATGTTACCAAATGAAACCTTTCCCTGAGAGCAGGAGGTTATTAAATAACTACTAGTTTGCATATAACCTTGGAGCCTATGTTATAATCCAGAACTGTAACAGAGTCATAGCTCTGAACTCCCCAAAAAGCCAAGATGACTGTGATAGCAAGTGATACAAATTTAAAACAGAGAAGTACTCTCTGCCAGCTGGGGGAGGCGAAAAAGAAGGGAGAGTATCAACTTCCCTGTCATCCTACTTCCCTGTCATCCGAATATCACTTCCTTGTGTTTATCTGCTCAGCCATTAAGTAGACTGTTCTGAGGATGCTATTTTTAACTGTTTTAAAAACCATGACTCGTTTAACAAGCTGGGTGCACAAATCCCATGCCGACAAGTCAATTTGGTGTGTTTCACATTTAAAGATGCACACTTAAACCTCGTCTCGGTGGAATAAGTAGAGAGAAAAAAAAACACAACACACCCCATCCATTTGGTATGGGAGATGAATCCTACTGTTTATCATTCTGACACTTAGAACAAACAGTATAAAAATATCTATACAGAATTAAAGCACCGAATATCAGCAGCAGAACTTCATAATTTCAATACAAGGAGAGCAAGATATATCCCTTGTAACTTTACTCAGGGGTATTCAATAAAGGTGCACATTATTTAGAATATTAACTTCAAGTCAACAGTTCTTTAAACAAAGTACCTTTTGTAGCACTATTTCTAAACAGGAATTGGAGTAAATTATCTTAAAATATACTAACAGCACAGGAATAAAACAAACATTGCAGTGTTAACTTTTAGATCACTTCTCACAAAAGGCAAAATTAAAATACCTAGCAAACCTGCAAGAGCTTGGTATTTAAATAATATATATTGCAACTTCTGGTAAACATTAATCTCTTACCTTTCAATACAGACAGAGGTCCAGTATAGCTCAGATGAACTGTTTCAACTGCCCCCTCTATTCCTAATGTAGGAACATCCAGTGAACGCAACTGGAATATAAGCAGGTATTTCCTAGTGCCATTATCAGGTAGAGGCAGATAAATCTACAGATTTAAGATGAAGGCATCTACCTTACATTTGTTGCAATCAGTATTCAAAAGATACAGCTGTTCTGTGCAGACTGTCAACAAATATTTGCTCTTGAAGATCACTGAGAGTAAGACACCCAGGACACAGGTATTCCCATCAGCTCTTTGATTTTATTCAACTGAACCATTAGCCTTGTGTTGATTAGGACAGGCTGCATTTATTAACAGAATGAAGCACCACAGACTGTTCAGAGCATGCTCACTTCCCATTAAATAGGAGCAGACGCTGTTCAATACTTCAGAAGACCAGAGATCACTGGGGACCAGGTAGGTAAACAGTTATGGAACTGGAAGGCTTGTCTGTTAACTCATCCACCGTATGCTGTCTGTTTCTGTCAACTCAAGAGAGTAGGGGGATTTTTTGTAAAAAATCCTGTTCTGTGGTGAACTTCCTTTTTCAGTTTCACCTATGAATATTTTAGTGTTCAAGAGAAAGGATATACAAGCCACATTTTTTCTCCCTCATGAATATCTTGCAAACAACAGCAAATACTTTTCAAACCTGATTATAAAACCAGATCCATATAGTTAACAGCAAACTGACATGGCAGTAAACTAGAGGATTTTTACCTTCTTTGGAACATAATTTTAGATAAAGATAATACCCTGGGGGAAAAAAAGCAAGCAAAACATACCTAACCAAGAAAAAATCCACCAACCCACCACACACACACAAAAACCCAAAAAGAACCAAAAAAAACCCAAAAACAACAAAACCCCCACGAAAATCATCCTCTGTTCACAATGGAATCTACTGCACTCATTGCATAGTAACATTAACATAACTGCATAAAGAATTTAAACTAAAACCAGATGTTCCTACTGGCATCTTCGAAACAATGGAATTTTTCTAGGGTTTGTAAATCAGACAACTTAGCATTAAAATGTAACACAATTCTGCCCTGTATCAGTTTATGTCAGAGCTTTTACGATATAAGCCTAGAAATATAAAGTCCTCTTGTATTTCACTGTATTCATTCACAATCATAATCTCATTACATTACAAACATTACAATTATTCATAAACCTTTGTTTTTTTCCCCCTAGTAGAATCTTTGCAGGATCAAATAATGCAAACATATACTGTTCCCCTTCCAGGTTAACAAGGTATTTTTCCTTCCCAAATACCTAAAATTACCAGGGAAACGATCACAGTGATGCAATTTAACCATAAGCACATGCACTTCCATTAGAAAAGTTAAATTTTTCAAACAGAAGAACCCCTCTATTATAGTGCATTTGGACATCGAAGTTGCATATACAAAAGCCAAGTACAAACTTCAGTGTACTGAAAAAAACTCCCACATTTTTACACTGTCTCATTTTTTGCAAAACATATACATACAAAGCCCAAACTCAAACCAGCTCAAATTTCACACTGTTTCTGTAATCTGGCACAGAACTTACAACAGTATTAAAAAGACAACGGGCTCCATAAATACATTCCGCTGGAGGAGCTCAATACTGAAAACAAGCAAATCTATAGCATAATCAGTGCAAATATTTCTGAAGCAAGACAAATAGTACTCATGTTCAGAACAAGAGCAAATATGGAACAAGGGGCTCACATCTGGCAGTACTGACACCAGGCTGCATCCATTTCTTCGTGAGAGCCAATCGAGCAGCCAAGGTAGAAACTGAAAGGTACTTCAAGAGGAGCCCACCTTCTACAGTTGTTTCCTTCCTGACTAAACAAATAAAAATACAAGGGTATTCGCACTGAAATACAGTGGAGATCAGAAAGGTACAGATAAACGAGCATCATATCTAGATAACTTTATCTATGACTGAAACAGAAGTGTCTTGGCCACTTTTTCCCTCTCATAATTTCTCAGGATCAGTGTTTAATCATCTAATGTAATTTAAGGTCCTGTCCATCAACTACTTCCCTTTAAATTCCTTCTTTAAGCCTCTTCTGCATAATCTACCCTACTGAGATAGCATCACTGTTTACACAACAGGCAGATACAGAGTACCTTCTCTCTGCCCTAATCAAGAAACCATTTTGGGAAACAAATTTAACAGCACCATTTTAAACACTATGTTAATTCTACACCCCATGCAAAACAGCTTGTTCCATTGATGACACTACTGTAGTAATAACAGTAGGTATCCTTCCTAAAGGCTTCTCAGTATTACCAAATCATAAATAATAAGAGCAAAACAGTAAAAAAGTGCTCAATAACTGCTGGATATGTAGTTCAAAAGTAATTGTAGACCAGCAGAGTAACTTCAAAAGCTATTTATCAAACAGAACAAATCATAGTACTTCTCTTTCAAAGCCCAGTTCTAACTGAAGAACCCTAAAAACTAACACTCCTTATTGCACACCAACTTGCAAGCAGAAGAAAGAGGCACAGTCTTTTTTCTCACTTAGAGACATGGAACCTCTCCTGCGTAATATGTCATTGCCACATCACACTCTTCATGTCCTATATGGAAATCCAATTATTTGTAATTTCATTCTTCAACATGAAGTGCTACTCATGTCTTTAAGTACTTGTTTTACTAAGTACTCGGGGAACTAAAATAGCAAATATTACACTGAATAAAACTGTTATGTCTTTTCTTATTATGCATATGGGAGTTCCATCTTTGTTTTTAACATTATAAGCTTGATTAAAAACCCACTGAAAATCAACGATTCGTATCTGGGGAGCCTTAACACTTTATAACCTACGAAAAACACTCTTAAATCAGTGAATAAAGCATGCCAATTTGTAATCAGGACTTTGTGGTAGGAAAAAAAAAAAAGGCAAGAGAAAAGCCTTTTCCCCAAGTATCACTTTTTAAAAATTTCTTAATTCATCACATATCAATATTTAAACCACGCCTATCTTTTAGAAGGAAAACAAGCAAAAACAAAGTAAAATTTAATTAGCCTTTTTCTTATCTGTGCCAGTACCTGCATTGAATGCATCTTTAGCATATAATGGGAAATTAAAGACACTCCCCAGGCACGCGTTTTTTCCGAGGAGAGAGATTTGGGAAGGAAACAAGAAAATCTCAATGAAGAGTTCAGAGACAACTACATATCATTCCCACAAAGAAGGATAACACTGTCATATTTATTTATTATTTGTAACTATTGTCCCCATGAGCCTCAGATAAATACTAAATATTTTAAATGTTCCAAAAGCTATTTATCAAAATATATTTGACTAAATTCTTCTGTAACACAGCTAATAGCACAAAAGTCACAAAAAGGATTTATTTCCCAGATGCTTTAAAATGTTTGGTAAGAATAAGGAAAATTATTCCATTTTTACAAGAGCAGAATGAGCAATTCAGATTAAAAAAAAAACACCACAAGGTTTATTGTGACAGCAAAATTTGTCTTCATATCTTAGAAAAGCATAGGGAAAATACTTAGCTGATAAATTGAGATACACTAAATTGTGTTTTGTATGAAGATTAAGTATCTCCACTCTCCAGATTCAAACTAAATTAATAAACTGAAACAAAGGTAGAAAAACTGAATCAAGTAACAATTAAGAATATATATTTATCTTAAGCTGTCAGCAGTATCCTCAAACATCTCTTTAGCAAATAAATCCTCAAGGCAAAGTTTTTACTTCCAAATGCTAGATTTCTTCTACTTCTTTACTGTGAAGCAATCTCACTTCTCTGTAAATTGAAAATACCTTTGTACAGTCTAGAAAGATATAGGGAGAAAAAAAAAATGAAGAGGAAGAATACTGCTCATAATTTTATCTTCCTGGCTGAAGGAGTCATCCAGATTCAGTCTCAGTCATTTAAGTTAATGTGACCCTGATAATAATTGCATGCAACACGGCTTAATTCTTGGCATTTCTTAAATTTCAAAAAGAAAGCCTATACTGACATAAAATTTACTTTCTGCTCTGAATGTTATGTTCAACTTGCTTTTACTATTATTGTTAAATCCCCGGTTTTCAAATCAGATTATATACATGCACGAACCAACTCACATGAGATATGCCCAGAATTAATATTTACACATTTTCCATTATGCTAGAAATACTCATTTGATACCAACCTGTTAAAAATGCATTTCTGATAGTAAAATTGAAGTATTTTGGGCAGGGTTTGCTAAATAAAAACAATCCAAAATTTTTATGCCTCTCAAGAACACATAGTGGGATAAACCCATAATAAATACTTGAATTTCTAGCATTCCACAAAACAGATCATTCACACAACACTCAAACCTACCATCCAGTTCACAGAGGCAATCACCAGTAATAAGAGAGCAATTTAAAAATAATTTAACATTCTCTAATCTGCTGTCGTTCTCGGCATCCATCTTTATTGTTGCCACCATCATTAGCTTCATTTGACTTGCATTTTAAAATCATGCTGAGGTATAACATACTGATATCTTAATAATCATACTTTTAACTAAGCGTATATGGAGTGGTTTGAGTGATACGGAAATTTGTTGCTCATGAGTATTGGAAACATCTCACATCAAGGGTTCCAAACTCAACAGAAAACTCAAATGTTGGCCAAAATGTTTTTCACCGTGCTGCCAAATAGTTTTCCCCATTTCAACAAACTGAAGAGATTACACAATACACTTATCACCACATCTGCACAGTCATCTCTGATTTCTGAATCTGTGTATCTTAGAAACAACTCTATTCATTTTTACACCTGTAATGTGCAAACTAATAACAGCTTTTTCTTTTTTTTCTCCCCTCATTTGCAATAAAACAGAGATAACAGGTAAAGAACTCAAATGGAAACAAGTAGATTCCCAGTAAGTACAGCAGAACACTGAATAGCAATAAAAGTAGGACACAACATCAATAAGTGCACAACTAGTACATAAACACTGGAGTTGAAATCAGGCACATCAAATCATGGAGAAAATACTGAATAAAGGGTTTTTTCTCAAAACGTAACTTAGGATTCCTAGTGTTGATATGGGGTAAGAGCATGCCAAATGTAATTCAAATAAACTACCTGCAGCTGAAACAGTAAACCATTTCCAGCCAAATTAATGTACCTGGAGTAACTGCACTACCTTCTGTGTCAAATACGGCTTTACTGGAAATCATCACAGAAGGGTTCAGGCTGGAAGAGACCTTAAAGACCATTGAGTTCCAACCCCCCTGCCATGGGCAGGGGCACCTCCCACCAGACCAGGTTGCTCAAAGCCCCATCCAACCTGGCCTTGAACACTTCCAGGGATAGGGCATCTACAACTTCTCTGAGCAACTTGTTTCAATACCTCACCACCCTCACAGTAAGGAATTTCTTCTGAATATCCAATCTAAATCTACCCTCTTTCAGTTTAAAACAGCCACCCCTTGTCCTCCGGGGGGGGGGTTCTCACCAGAGCAAACTAGAGAGGCAAAAACACCTCCCTTGACCTGCTGGCCACATTTTCTTTGATGCAGCCCAGGATATGGTTGGCTTTCAATGTCTTTTCATATATTGTCCTTGCGGTTTAAAGCCAAAAGTGCATAAACTCATAAAGTGCACATTTAAGCACTATATAAAATGTATCTGCCATTGTTTCCACTCAAAAAAGTTAAAGCAGTAACAGCTACTGAAAAGAGTTCTTCATATGGCAATACTTATTATGAAAGACTGCTGAAATATTAACATGAAAGCCCTCAGTAACACCTTTTTAAGATGTTGCAGATGTTTTATACCCTGTAAGAGAGATGATGAAACACAGCTCACACAAAGCCCAGAAGAAAACTGCACACATCAGAAAGCATGCTGTACCCCAAAAGAAGACCTACTTACAAATAACTTTACTTACCTGGTACTTCTTCATTGTTAACTTGCCATGATAACTCTTTATTCTACTTTCCTCATAAAACAGAAGTTAGTACTAAAAAGGCAGAAACTAATGTTGTTGAAGCAACTGAATGAATTGTAACTCTAAAGAGATAAAAGACTATAAACAAAAAACCCATAAGAAGATAGTCTAAACAAACCAAGAACGGAGCAAGTAAATTATTAGGAAGTTCTAGCAAATGAAGATAAAAAGAAATTGTTTTCAGGAAACAGAAAAGTAGAAATCTATGGCAAAACTATGGCTGAATGTGTTCGGGTGCCCTTTCCTGGTACAAACTTACTATTCCATTAGCTTGTTTGGCAGCAAAGAATACTGACAGATAAAGGATCCAAATTCAAGCAAAGCCTCAAACCCTTTACTTATTACAAGAATATACAGAATTTTATTTAGACTTTTAAAGTACCTTTATCAGCTCTCTACAAAATATAGTAACATCTCAAAAAAAAAAAAAAGATTTCTTGATTTATTGCAATGAGGTTAAGCTGCATACTGTCCAACTGACATAACTGAAATAAAAAATTTGCAGAGTGAAAAAAAATTGCAAAGAAATGCTTTAAAACTTACCACCTTACCTAAAGAACAAAACTCCCTTTCCACTATATGAAACATTATTTTACATTGATTCTTTTAGGACAGATGAAGCCTGTGAGTGTTGTGTCTCTCTACTTCAATATCATGATCAGTAAAAACAAAAATACATAGTATGCATCACTCATTCCTCAATGTTTAATGAACAAAATACATAATCAGAACTGAAGAGAAAGTATTCCACAACAGACATATGGTGAAATTAATTCCTGAAAAGTCACCTATAAATCCTCTGAAATTATTAACAAGTTCAAAGGTAGGTTGTGTTGAGCAAGGAGTTAACAACCTAAGAAAGGATAGGAAGAAACGATGCTACAAAAAG
The DNA here is from genome assembly GCA_013400055.1 of Nycticryphes semicollaris. Taxonomy (NCBI): domain Eukaryota; kingdom Metazoa; phylum Chordata; class Aves; order Charadriiformes; family Rostratulidae; genus Nycticryphes; species Nycticryphes semicollaris. The sequence goes on along the minus strand of VXBJ01002118.1, from coordinate 296,261 downwards.
CTATGCAGCCTTCCTAATTCAATAACTGGTACCAGTCCTAAAAGTATCACAGGCAACATCCAGACAACTCAGATAAACTTGGAGATATAGGAGCACAATTCTCTTCCCACAAACGAACAGATGTCAGCAAAAAAGTCAGTCTCTTTTCCAATGACCTAATGAAAAAAACACCAGTCATGAAAGCCACAAGCTTCAGGTTTGACTTACGCTGTGATTATGTCTGAATGATAAAAGTTTGAAATGCTAAGTACAAAATACTACAAATAGTCTACCAAGAACATGAGAAACCTTTACATATAGTATCTTTCTTCGAAATTCTCAGTTTCCCAGCATCCAGCATGGATAAATTAATAGCTGTAATTCCCATCTAAGTTCTGTACAAGATGAAACAGCAGCTCTCCTTTCACAATTTAAATTCAAGGTCAAAATGTGTGTTTGAAGCACTGATATCTCACTATTGAAAAAAATAATGAGAAGCATTGTATCTCATTGAAAAAAGCATGAATGTTGGCCATTCGGTATTATCCACCTTCAGCTGATTACATAGTTTCTCAAGAATTGCAAAGCATTTTATACCAATGATGTCAAGATATATTCATTACACAGCCCACAACTGCAGCCCTGCAGTACAAACCAGACAGCGCGGAAAGCTGTTTTATCTAAGAATCACTAAGCACAAATACCACTGGCATCTCATCTTTAAGACTTTCTTTTAAAGCTACTTCAGTTCAACTATTGAAATTACAGTGGAACTAAATGACATTTTCTCTAAACTGAAGTAATTGAAAGTCACTTGGTTGTAAGCCATCCGAGCACAACGAGCAGCTGGCACACTCAGGCTGTCACTGGTTTTGTTTGCACCTACTTCAGTTTTAACATCCAGAGCCAATCCCCTGGATGTTTCTTCTGGTAAAAACGTCTTAATACACACAACTACTCCTACCTCACACTATTTCTCTCTCGGGAATGCAGGAAATAAAGCTGTAAAGCTGGAACTCTGGGAATCACCTTTGTATCTCTCAAGTGCTAGGCTAGTGTCCGAGGAACTGCAACAGTGTTCCTGGAAAGAGATAATCATTACACTCCCAAGCACCAGTATCACTGTAAAAATGTTTCTTAAAAAGCCATTTGAGAAAGCACTTGCCCTTATTATTAAAGAAAGATCAGTCAGGAAAAAATCTACTTAATATTAACAGAGCCTTAAGCTCAGGGAGATAAATTAAAAAAAAATAAATATCTAGGTTTTATGAATACAATACCTCAGTAGGAATGAGACCACCACAAGGAACACAAAAGGTGTCACAGCTTTTACAAAACAAAGCAGCAATCACACTAAAGCAAACAAATAACCCATAACCCCTATTTCCTTAGTCTCAACGTAAAGACTTACTCAGACTACCACACCTCTTGCTACAGGAGTAAATATTTGAGTATCATGCCAAAGAGTTAGGATACTTCACAAAATTGCTTGGCTTGCCTCACACAGGGAACTTTTTAATCTAAGTTTCACAGAACTCTACATTCCCCTCGCATTACTTGTGAAGTAGAAAAATCCCAGACATTTGCATTTTCCTGATAAGTTACTATTTGTTTTCAAGAAACTAATTTTTTCCCCTTTTAAACATGCCATCTTAGATATGAGACCTAACCAGATATTCCAGTCTGGTTTTTGCCATTTTATTACAGCACGATGAAGAGCCTTTCAACACAAGTTCATCCTTCTCTTCCCTCCTCCAAGCAAATTTGTAACACCCTCTTGACCATAATGCACACAATCTCAAATGTCATCACCCACTGCTTAGTAAGTTTCCCAGGTAATAAAAAACAGTTATTAAGAGAAAACTTTTAATTAATTAGATCAATTCTAAATACTTTGAGAGTAAAATTCTCACCATTCATAAATCCAAGTACTAACCTATATACTTGTTTTACTAATTCCCAGTTTGCAGCAGGCAAAGCTCATAAGCCTGAAAAGAGATCCCATTAAATTAAATAATTAAAGAAAATAACGAAACATCAGTAATTTTTGCTGATGTAAATAATGCAGTGCAGTAACTACAATATACAGGTAGAGCTGGAAAGCTTAGATGTAAAGTGGTAACTCAGGATACACTACACATTTCACCACAGACACAGATTGGAGGGGCCAGCCAGGGTGAAAAATAAAGACTGTCCTGTAAGATTACCTTCAAGAAAGCATTAGTACTGCAATATCACTAGAGTATCTGCAGGCTTAATCAGCTTTCCAATTATCCCCCTCCCTTAAAAAAAATCTGCTCTGAAAAGTTCCTGGTATACAACACTCTCAAATACATTAAAGAGCTTCACTGATGCTTCACCTCTGCTAATAAAATGAACAAGTACTGGTAGAATTAAATATAAAGACAAGTACTGCTACTAGGGTCTAAATAAAAGTAGACCTAAGGAGGCTGAAGGAACCCATACGTGACTCTTCAGAACAAAATGGTTTTATCAGCACTCATTAATGGACCTTGGAAGAGGAGAGGTTTAGATTAGATATTAAGAAGAAATTCTTTACTGTGAGGGTGGTGAGACGCTGGAACAGTTTGCCCAGAGAAGCTGTGGATGCCCCATCCCTGCAAGTGTTCAAGGCCAGGCTGGATGGGGCTTTGAACAACCTGGTCTGGTGGGAGGTGTCCCTGCCCACGGCAGGGGGGTTGGAACATGATGATCTTTAAGGTTCCTTCCAACTCTAACTATTCTATGATTCTATATAGTTTTCCATTTACTAATCGTGAATGTGAATTTATTTTCAGAGAAAATCTAAGATAAAACACATTTCATTAAAATGCAAACAACGTGCATCATGTCTTACCAATTACTGAACTTTACTGCTCTGCACCTTTTATAAACTAGGGTCTTAAACTTTAACTTTTCTTTTACCACAGCATTTGACTTCTTTCTTGACGAGTTCTATCCTGAGATCTATTAACAATTTCTACATCTTTTTTTAAAAATCAGATTCTTTCTCACCATTCCAATAGCTGCATCCTTATTCCATTCTCTATCCGTTTCACGTCTCAGTTACAGCAATGTCATTTTCTCTGGTATTAAGAGATGATCATTTCACCCACATACATTTGTTGAGTGTTATCTCTCCTTGTCTCTTTGCATCCTCCTCTATTGCATCAAACATTAGCTTCTTAACCTCACTTCCAAGGGCACTGCTGGCTGATTCCAGCTCTATTACCTCATTATACCAGAGGATTACTGTTTGTTTTTCGTGAGACTCCAACACTCCCTTGTACTTTTCAACAAGCATTTCCTGCATTCTCTTAGGCTGCTTATGTGCTAATCCCCTGCAAAGGTGACAAAGCTCCACCCCACTGCTACCCTTTGCTTGGCAAGGCTTACCCAGAGAAACAGTTAAGATGCTGCAGTTGAGGTCACTGCCCACCATGCCAAACAATTACTCTGCCAACCAGGACTTCCCACATGAGTTTTCCACATCCACTTGAGCTGGGCACCCATCACGAATGAGAAGGAAAGGCAGCATTTGATTGCTGGATTCTAAAGGAGTTACAAAGCAGATAAAGATCCAAAAGGCACACCCTTCCTCACTCAGATCTGGTTCCCCCAAGTACGCCAAAAGCAAGACTGCCTCTTGACTCTCCAGTGCAATTGCTGTCATATTTCAGAAGTTCTTCAGTACTTAACACTCCACGCTCAAATCAAGTGGACGTCATTTCATTGCACAACAGTGGAAAAACATTGTTTACTTAGTATGGAACTACAAAAAAGCACGTTGTACTATTTCTTGGGTACCAGCTGATGAGAAGTGATTTGCATGGTACCTGCACCTCCTAAAGAAATACTTGCTAAGCGCAAGCACTACATGGATAGATACTACATTAAAAAAGGGGATATTTCTTGTTAGTACACAGCAGCTTTTACCCATTCCAGTGAAGAGTTTTAAATGGTTACTTAAAGCAGCCAGACTGATCAAAAAGAATCAGGACAAGTTAGGAGAAGTAGCTTTTTGTGTTTTGCTCCTAGCATTTTAAAACACTATATTGCTTTGCGCTTGCACATTAAAGAATGTTGAAGTACTGTACACATGCAGGTGGTGTTACACTATTAATTTAATTTTAAAAAAACTTTATTCCATTTTACAACCCAACTGAGAGAGAAAAAAATAAGTTTACTTGCCCAAGACTATACAAGAGTTCCACAATAAAGCCCAAGACAGATTCAGGTCTTGCAATATTTGCTTTTTAGCTTATTGTAAGACTGCACTTTTCCTTTGAAAGATGTATAAAGTAAAAAAACTATATATAAAACTCAATGCCAGAAAGCTGTTTTAGCAGTCAAATGCCCTTTATATTGTAAATGACAAAGCAGAAGCAGAGTTCTGAGTAAAGAAAAAAATTACGCATTTCAAATTTCAATACTGTCAAAATCGACAGAAAAATAAGCACACCTGAAATTAAACCCTTTCTTGTACTTGTCACCTAACAGGAAATACAATACTCCTGCCACTCTCCTTTTAGAGCAGAACTTGAAGTAGGAAAAAAACAGCAACCCAGACTAACAAATTTATTGCAGATAATTCCATAAACAAAGTCAGTGTAGAGGGTCAGCATTTTAATGAAAACCAGAAGGCTTTCGTTAGGGTAATACTTCCCCCCCCCAAACTTCTCCTCCCATCCAGCTGAAGCACTGACATGCATCTGAAGACGAACCTCTAAACTTTCTGCCAAGAGAGCACTGGGACTGAGGTACGTAAACTCACCAGGGGCAAAATGAAACAAACTGATTGGAATTTCAGCTTTCACTGAACAATTTGTTCACCAACACAAGGAAAAAGCTGAACTTATCTGGACTTTGGGGAATTATTTTCCTACCAAAAAGAATTCAAGCTGCTGAGAAAGTATGCACATGTGTGCTATGAGCAATGAAAATTTAATCTGAAATGCGGTAAAGAACTTCCCCTCTAAAAAATAAACAAACAAACAATCAAAAACCCCCAAATCCCCTGCATGACTCAATTACTGGCTTTACCAAGAACACTAAAAAAGCTGCTCTGCAAATGCAAGGACTAAAGTACTAGTAATAGAGGATCACACCTGATCAATCCAGTAGAAGAACTAATTTAAATACACAAATTTCAGACATTTTAGACTTAGTTCAGTATGTCTATAGCATCAGTGACATTCTACACAAGCATTAACACAAACTCACACCTGCTCATGCACTCCTCACCAAGGACAGAAACCTGAACACGCTGACAACAGATTTTTCTCTATTCTTGCTTTTCTCCATCCCAAGTTCTGATGCATCACTATTTTGATGGATACACTCTTGAAAGAAATCCTCTGCTTTGTTGAGATAAAAGGTCTTGCAATCTCAACCAACCTCCTGCTATTCCCACTCAGGAAATCAAACTGCTAGCTGTAGCATTTAGATTCTTGATACAGGCAACTCTCAGATTTTGTAGTATGAATAAAAATACTACACACATTTTTTTAAAAGACAGGAGTATTTTTCCAGTGTTCAGGTTTTCTAGATTAGTAACATGCCATGTATGTTTGCACAAATTTTCCTGAAAAGTGTATACACAAGTGGGACCATAAATAGAAACAGATGCCATTTTGATAGATATCAGGTGATAAAGAGTTTTCAAAACTGAAAAACTTAATTTCTAAAAGATATTCAAGGGCACAAACATGTATACATTCTTAAATTAAATTACGTTCAACATCAAAACCCAACTGATAAAGTCTCAAGACAATGACTCACCCCTTCCCGGAAAAATCAGTAAAAAGGTCAGATGTTTCTGAACCAGACAACTGCTGGAAAGATACAGACAAACATTTCTAACTAAAACTCAATAAAACTGTTTTCATTCCAAAGCCTGAAGTAACTACCCATTCAATAATCAAGTACTTGATCCTTACATAACTTTCTATTTGGCAATCTCAGAGGTCTTCGCAAAAATGAGACAAACTGCACAATATACTCCTTGTGAAAAACTATAACCTCCCAGAGGTTAAGCGTTTTATCCAGTATCTTACCCCAGACAGAGGAAACATGTGGCCATCCCGTGCATCTGGAAAACTCTGTAATTTCATACTTTAGCTACAAGACACATTCCTTGCACACATTTGCAGACCACAACAGCAAGAACACTTGAATAGAAAGAGAATCCATACGGAGTACTGCTTGAAAGCGTTGGGTTAAGTTAAAGGAGAAGTCAAGGAAAATAACATCCATGTTTCTTCTCACAAACATCTAGACATTAAGTAGAGTAACATACTGTGTTAGCACACTGGAAAAGAAGTTTACGAAAGATTACAATTCAAAAGCACCGAATTTCCATACGGGATACAGTTTGATATTCAGGATAAATTTCAACTTTTTTTTTTAACTGTTTATAAAACTATTTAATAGCACTAACAAATTTTTTTTCAAATTCAAATTTTTACTAGTATAGTGAACAAAATATGAGAAATTAGTTACTTTTTGAAGTCAACTTTTTCATATTTACATTATGTGGCGGTTTCCCATATAATTAAAATTGACAACTTTTAAGATTAGATAACATCACATAATTTATCTTCTTCTACAAAAAGAGAATATATGATTTTAAAACAAGAAGGAAGCAATGTCAGAACATAATGTAAGAACATAAAAAAGCATAAAACCATTTTTAACAGCTTTAGAAAAATAATCTATGCAACTGAAAATAACTTAACATTTTTTTAAATAAAACTTGGGTCTAGGCATAGAATGAATTTTGTTTAAGGAAAGATTAAAAGGAGCCCATCACCGAATATACTTTGATCTTTCTTTGGTCAGATGTACCTCATTTCTAAAACCATATTCTACAGTGCCAGTGGTTTCTTAATTATAAAAGATGGTGTGCTTCTGGCCCCAAGGAGCTCACAACAATGGTATCATTAAATCTTTTTTTTTTTTTTAATCATAAAATCTTAGTTCAAAAGCCCTCAGCAAAACTTCTGCTTTAAATATTTATCAAGAGGTGAGAAACGGATGGCTAGACTGGTTTTACTGACTGAAAATGTTCTGACATGGTATTCAAACTCTTTTTCTGCCAACTGCTATTAAAGGATTCACAGAGGTTCGAAAGACAGAACATGCATCAGAAGTTGAAAAACATCCTTCCTGATTTTTTTTAAAGAGACAGCACAAACTCTTTAATTAATTTCCAAGGAAGCCACTTCAGTGCACCAATCACACAGAGCTTCATTTGCCTCCACTCATTAAGCCAAGAACTACATTATCAACTATCCTTCAGTCTCCAAAGCTTGGTGAGTCTATAGCATCAAAGCAAATGCACTACATGTTCCATTGAACAAAAACCCACAACGACAATAACCAGACACATTTTATTATGCTGTTATTTGCACCCTTTACGCCCATCACAAAAAGAACTCCAGATGTACAGAAGCATACACACTGAACAGATACTCGTGCTGAGTAGGTTCTTTAACATATCAGAATCCATCATTTTTATTTCCAAATATTTCAAGTTACTTAAAAAAAAAAAGTTTCTTTTATCCATTCTTGCCTTAGATACTGCAGTACAGTTTGACAGAAATTTGACAGGGACACCGTATTAAGCAAAGCATGCAAGTCTGCCCAGGACTTCTTAACTGCTCATGAGGTGAACATAAGCAAGCTGCATTTGAAAGAAAATATGTCAAAAAAAGTTAAAACTCTGAAAAGTGTATCTAAATGCACAGCAGCAATTTTCTATAACTAAAGACGTGCAGGAATGCTACTTTGCAATTATGTGCCCTGTTTCATCAAGTGATTATTGCTTTACAAATAATACCTAGGAGAAAGTTAAATATGACAGATGGGAAAATTTAGCACACAACAGCCAAATTCTCAGAAAATATGTTTTTGACTGGATTACAGAAGACCAGACTTCCCAGCTTTCACTAGTCTGTTCTAACCATTAAGAGAACACTATTATGCAAGGCAATTTGCTGGAGTATCTGAAGTTCTGCGTGGACATACCATAACGAACGTGCTGCAGAGCGACCACAAAGACAAATGCTCTATTGAGAATAAAACTATTTGTGGAGTGATACTTCCAAAATTGATCAAAAATGTTTGTCATGATTAAAAAAAAAGCATAAAAGGGAAACACATTTCACGCTGCACAGAAAACATTGTAGAATGAAAGAGTTCTAATGACAGGATGGCTTAAATGAATCGACATTCATTTTACTATTTAATAGTAGGCACATTATTTCATACACATACATTTCACATTATTTCATACAATGGTATCAAAGGAAATACATTCATAATTGGAAGCAGTAACGCAACAGGGAGCATGCTGTTTAGCCAAGACATACTGAAAAGCACAAAGTGCCTCCAATTACTTCAGCCTACTTAAGACATATATGTTCTGGCCAATGCACACCCACTTCAGAGGATGGTGGTGTACTTACAAAAATGGTCACTTGAAAAAACAAAAAGCCACATAATCCATGAAAAAAAAATAGCAGCTACAGAATTTAAAGACTTAGAAAATACTGGTCCATCAAAGAAAATTTTTCCCTTGTCATGCCCCCTGGTACAACCATTTAAGAAAGAACAGCAGTTTCAATACCAGAATAGCCACATTAAGTAAGTACTTCAAAAATACCAGGCATGAATTGCTTTCTTAATTCCCTAATTTTTCCTCTGGCTCCTTATTTGTTTCTAAATTCATCCATGCATGCTTTTTACGTTATCAGAAATAGCAAAAAAGACTCCAGAAAAAAAGAAAACAGAGCTGTCAATCAGCACAAAGAGATGCAATTTGAGAAGACCGGGCTAAGGAGGTATTAAAACACCTGTTAAAAAAACGCGTCAGATTTGCCTCAGTGAACCACCTAAGCCTACATATGTATTTGCAAAGGTTCTGAAAAACAGTCATTTAGACACCAGCAGTCATAATCCTGAAAAATTCCACTTCACGACCAGAGGTGGAAGAGCTAATGAGGGAGAGCTTTAGGCCCAAGGAGGTCTCCAGAAAACCGTGCAGAACAGCTCTCTGCAGCTGGAGACTCTTAACACCCTGAGTCGCTTGTGCCCTGCTGCCACCAGCAAACCCAGAGTGACTTGGGCTGCCTTCTGAAGCCGTGTGGTTGCCAGCAACAGGGAAGGATGAAGGAAAAGCTACAGCAGAAGACAAACACGCCTAATAGTTTATTTACTCCTTGTTCAGAGTCCTGTATTTGAAGCTCTGCAAATACTGGTTTTCCTTGTGTTTTTAACCTCGATTTAAGCTAATTTCAATGAACTAAATTTTGTGTCCGATTCAAAAAAAAAAAAAAAAAGCCATCTTTATTTGCCCAACAGAAGTTATTAAAACAATTAAACGTTCAATACTGTTCCCAAAAAGCAAGAGAAACACTAAATACTTTTTCAGCTAAGAAAAGACTTTATAATTCTAAGAGATTTTTTTTACAAAGTATTAGTAGATTCAACATTAAAAAAAATAACTCACTTAAAAGGCACACTTTTATGTAAACACTTGTACTGTCAGGGTCTCGTTGTTTAGTTACAAACAGACTATTTTATACAGTTACCTCATAAGTCTACAATTGCAGATATCTCCTGATATCAAAAGTATATTAAATTTTGCTGAAATAAGGGTTGCAGTACAACTTTTAGCTTAAAATTCTGACCTTCTATCTTCAAACTAACACATAAGAATTAGTGAACTAGGAAATAACACACAGTAGGTCTAGATAAAATAGTCCGTTTCATGACACTGTAAATTAAATGCCTGTCATTAAAAGGAAGCCTGAGGTCAAAATCCACCTTTCTGTATATTTCTTAAGCACATAAGGAAGATAAACACTTTCTTACAAAACTGAATTCATGATAGACTACAAAACCTTAACCGCCATTTACAAGCTGAACAAAGAAAATGAAATTAAGAAGCTGCCAAAATGAGCAGAGATCAGTAAGCCAAAACTGTTTTCTAAAGCAATATACTCAAGTGCTTACAGAAGAAAATTCAGTGCTCTCCTAAAATGCAAATCCCCATTCTTCCAGAACACTGACCTACAAGCCCTCACCTGAAGTATATACAAGTACAAAGCTACAAAGACATACTTGTGCAGCCAATATAAAACATGACTTTTACTTACTACTTACTGTTAACATTACCAGTTTTATAATTCAATTTTGTTACAGCAGTGCTGTCAGTACTTTACAAGTGTATTTTATCTGAATTCCCATCGTGCCTATAAATCCTAGATAAGTAAAAGGTACTGTACAACAGCAAAGCAACCCCTACATATCTTTAAATCAGCTTTCTCCACGAAGTACACTTGACGCAATGCTATTACATCTTCATTTTGCATAGCCAGAACACGACTTATTCAGGTGGCTTCAGGAGCTTCGCTGGCCCAACTCCTCTAATATACCCCACCCACATATTGTGGCTGCAATGCCACTGCCTGCCTTTGACTCCCCAGCTCACTCGGGCAACTAGTTGTCTCGGTGGTAAGCAGATCTTTGCTCCTCTAGAGACTAATAGCCCTGTACTAGAAACTACTGATAAAGCTATTTGATTCATATAAAAAAAAAGTTTAAAAAAAAA
>VXBJ01002118.1:226186-284490 GCA_013400055.1 Nycticryphes semicollaris | reverse complement strand
CGGCGGTGTCGGCGACCGGCCTCCCTCCCGCGGCGCCAGGCGCAGCCCCTCAGAGCCGCGGGGCGGCTCATGAAGGAAGAGGAGGCGGCGCCTGACGGGAATAGGCAACGAGGCCCGAGGTCTTTGTATCCCGGGCGGCTTCGAGGCCTCCTCGCCTTCACACCCACCCAAGCCCCGGTGAAAGCGCTGACTCACGCCCGGCAGACAGGCGGGAGTCCCGACTGGGCACCGGCCGGGGCCCGCACCTTTCTCTCACCTGGCGCGGTGGAGGGGAAGAGAAATAAATGGGAAAAAAATCCTCACAGGTGTGTGAGGAAAACGTAAATGGAGGAGTTAGGGACGGCGAGGCTGGCATCTGAGGGGGAAAAAAAAAACCACCAACCCACCCTATTTTTAATGGAGTAGTTGGGTGAATTACATCACTGAACAATTTTAACAATGGGTTTCCTCAGCAACTAGAAGGGTGTTAAATCCTCATCAAAAGTTATTTTTTTCCAAAGTGTTACAAAGCTACTAATAGAAGCCAAAGGCGAATTAAATTTCCCCTCTCAGGACATCACTTTATCGAGTTTTTTCACACATTTTTACTTAAAATCGTTTCTACAGGCTGCAATAAAAACTCAGTGAAAATACTGCTGTCTTAAGTCTGTATATCATGCAACAAAAATCACTTAAATCCAGTTATTTTTAAATTTCCAAGTCACCTTTCACATAATGTTCCTTTGCATCATGTTTAATTTAGGTTTAGTCTTGTTTTCTATATGGAAAGGAAAAAACAAATTATTCTAGATCAATACAAAATTATTAGAGAATTACAAACATCAGAGTTTATCAAAATAAGCAAATGAGCCCACAGATCAACAATGTAATTTCTGGAGTGAAATGTTTAATCCCATTACACAAGAAATGCATTTGGTCTGCGGGGATCCACAAAATGATGTGTGTGCCACACGCTCTGGTGGCCTACACGGATGTTCTAGCAAGCTGGTGGTCACGTAACCCCCAAATTTTAGGCTCTGAAGATTAAATTCCACACTTGGGCACAGTACAGTTGAACTCTGACACATAACCTCACTTTCCAGATTGCATGTATTACTGAAACTATTCACCAAACAGAATACACGCATAGGATTTGGGTAATGAAGCAGAAATAAAGAAATTATAAAACCCGATGAATAATATATTATTTGAATTCACTCAGTTTACATGCCTTTCAGGATTAAGAAAAAATAATTTCCATTAAATGCTGTAACTTCAGCCAACTTTTTGCTTAGCTACCAGTTCACCACTCACCTCTATATGATTCTTCAAAAAAATATAATCAGATAATACAAGATAACCTAGTTCAAAACATAAGTAAAAATTAAAAGAACACGCTCATTCTATATGCTTTTTTATATTTTTATATTTTAAATTAATACCCATGCTATAACTTGCTGCATATGTAATAATTTTAGAAAAAGGGATGTCAAAATCTTAATCACATATTAAGTAGAATCCATATTCTGCTGTGTCCTAACCAAAGTTTATAAATGCATCCAACAATCTGTGCACCTTTGGTTTTGGATGCCTGATTGGGCACGTTTTTTTAAAAGCATAATTTTGAGAAACAAATGTACACTAAACCTTTAAATGCTGAGGCCAAGAGTCCTGACTATTTAAGTGAATCAGAAATTTGCTGCCGGCTTTAGGTGAGCCAGGATTCTTGACTTTCTGATCATTTCGGGAAAACTCACCTTTCCAATTATTTCAGCATAGATATCTAAAAATGAACCCTAAAACATAACTATTGAGTTAAAAATTTCAACCTTAGAAGCTCCAATGGAGTATTAAAAATTAACGTACTGGAAAAATGGATCCTAAACTCTTGATGTATGGATCTGGAAGCTTTGCAAGTCACACTTGGCCCTCAGATTTGAAATTCTGGCCTTTCATTACATGCAACATACATCCAGAGAGTTTCAAAGTATAATATGTTTTATATATATATTTGTGGTTGGATGATTGATACCTGAACCCTTAGGTTCTTTTATTTAACTCTAATTTAAGAATTAACTAATTACTCCTATTTTTGCAAAATGCGGAAGGGCAACAGTCTCAACATGGAAGGATTTGTTTTCAATTCACAGCAATATAAGAAAATTGAATATTTTATAGTGATATCTAGCCATTTTAGGAGAAGGAAACTGCAGCCTGTATCACAGGTACATAAATACAATACTTAGCTGCTCAGCAATGCTTCAAAAGCCCGAGTCTGGCTAATGAGAGGTTTTCCCAGGACAAACAGGATTCCTACTTTCCATGCAGCTCTCTTCAAAAAACATCTTTGCTAGCCCTAGGGTAAAGCAAGCGTCAGGTTGCAGAGATTCTGGGTAACTTCACAACCTCCAGAACAGGTTGAGAGGCTTCTCTGAAAGGCTGTGTAAAATAGGATGGGTGTTAATCACAGCAGCCTCTGGGTTATACTCCCCTTCTAAGAGCGTATGTACACGATAAAGGGGAGCAGTCAAAAGATACCACTGAACAGGCTTTCAGTAAGCTGGCACCAAAGTAGGAAACTCCATCTTTGCTTCAGAACACTACTGCAGTCTGGCTAATTATTCATGTTCAGAGGTTAACAATTAGACTTGGGAAGTGAGGCTGATTAGGCCAGAAGCTGTACACACTGCTTCTGGGACACAACCTTGTGTTTCTGTACAGAAGCAGGATGAGCCATTTAGCTGTTATCAGCTTCTTGACAAACAGCTCCGTCTTCTTGGACCTTCATTGTGCAACACAGAAACACCCCTAGAGAATTAGCACAAAACCTGTCTCAAAGGGTGCAGTTCACAATTGCCTGAGATACTTTACCTGAAGAAGCGATGGCTATCAGCAGGAAGTGAGACTAGGGAGAGCTGGACAACACATATACACTATAGGGAAACAGAGGAACGATTCCTTACAGCATTCCTGGAAAGGCAGTAAGTATTTCTTAATCTAATCTGGGCATATTATTATTTTACAATATAAAAAAAGCACAATGTAAGATTTTAAAGGCTGTGTGATACAGGATAAAAGCCTTCATAACACCTATGCAGTTTTCATATTACAGGATTCCAAAAAAACTAAAGTGCAAGGCCCATTTCTTGCCAACAGATTTCAGTACCTTTATTTTTTTTCAGTGTTTTATTTGAAATATGGGCACAACTGTTTTCAAGATTGGTTGCTGATGTTCAGTTTGCTTTCAACCTGTACTTCTTCCAAAAACTGAAATACATTTAAGTGTCAGGTATGTATATGAAGGTGTTCATTTCACCTTTACTTAAACTAAGAGCCACCTCTTCATCGGTAAAGATAAGATCATAGCTCATTACAAAAATAAACTGCAAAGATAATTGACTACAAGTTAGTTAAAAGACAAAAAACACTTATCTAAGTTATCACAGAACCTGGGATACATAAACAATATATTAAGACCATGTGATCAACTAAAATTTTAACTAATTAAAAAATAAAACAAGACTTATCAGCATAACGCTTCGGTAACACCATTTCAGCGCAGCGAGAAATGTGACAGCAGTCATCATTTGGCCCCTTTCCTTTCCTAAATCTTGCTTTAGGAGATTCCCATCCATCTCCTGAGCTACGCTGTCCTCCAGTGATTCCGGCTGTGGAATGACCGAGCTGTAAGATGAGGGAAGGAGTTCACTGCATCTCCACGGGATATTGCCGGAAATGTTATAATTAATCAGTTAGAATTTTGACACTGTTTCTGTTATCAGGGATTGCAACTGGCCCCAGGCCCATAAGTTAACAAACAAATATTAGTCTACAGATTTTTAGTCTTCTAGTAACATCCTTAATAACATTGGTCTTGGAGAGGAAAAAAAAAGAAAAAAAAAAAAAGGAAAAGATTTTAAAAATTCTCACTAAAGGAACTCAAGAGTACATTAAAGGCATCTTTAAATAATTTTTACATATAGCAAAAGCTTTGTGATAAATTACATTGTTCCAGTATCCTTGTAAACCACTAGCATTTTCTGGAAGATGATGGCAATTTATTTTTAGCTTAGAAAATTTACTGTTTAGCTGTTTTCCCCATCATTGACTAATTAATGCAGGCTTTAAGAGAAAACTGTCCAATTTTATTTTCAGACTGAATCCGCATCATTCCAATTATTACAGTAGTATTTTGTTAATTCTGTTCACTTCTCAACAGAATCTACTTAAGTTTACAAGTGTACCTACGGATATTATCTTGGCAGAACAACAATTTGCATGATTAATTTGGAGTGGCAGAAAAGCCGTCTGGCACTCCCTGTGGGCACACTTTCTAAAGACAGAAGCAGCTTGGCTTTCCTTTGCCACAAAAATCAGCGGGACCAAACAAATTACTTCCAAATATCTCTTTCTCAGTGTGAGGTGCTATTAATCCTTTTCTATGCTAGCCAGCAGTCTCTTTGTCATATTAAAATTGGATTTTTACTCCACAAAGAAAATGAACTGTTGCAAAAGCCCAGAGTATTATCTCTTTTGCTTCAAAACCAAAATAATTTGGCTCCCCCAACCCTTCACACATGCATTTCCCCCACCAGCAGCACTCAAAGTGCTCTAGTTTTTAAAAATGCTGATGTTCATAATGCCTCCATGTGGTGATTGGGTAATCATTACTTTACAGCTCAGGAAATACTTTGAGACAAAAGAATAGGTGCCTTGGACACTTCAACGTGGGTTGAGTTCTCCACAGACTTCCCCTGTTTCCCAGAGGCTGGTTATAACCAGCAGCATGCACAGAGCTTGTTGCTGTGCATCTGACTTGAGGCTTACTACCACTGGGTTTCTATTTCAACTATTAGGCAAAATAAACTTAACAGTTTTACTGTCAAGTAATGTTTTTTGGTTGTTTTTTTAAAGCAAAAAATTAGCAGGAGACTGTATTTGTTAGATCACACTACCCCTGCTTCAAGGCAGAAGGAAAACTCTTTATTAGTGCAGTCTCAGCCACTGCATAGAGTCACCTAATCCTAATTTTTCTCCTACCTCTGAATTTTTGTGTGAAGAACTGTACACTGTTTATATAGAAGAAAGGTACATTTAATTTGTCTCAGCAAGCAAAACAGAAAGATATCACTAGTGATCGGGCAACAGAACTGAAAGGACACTACCTATACTATACCAGCTATAAATAGAAGGAAAATGAAAACTTCCATCTGCTTTTGTGAAATATCCTGTGTTCGCTCTTTTTGCCAGCACTACAGCCAAGAGCACTTCTTTCCATGCCATATGTAGCAGAGAAAGTATGGTATCAATCAGAATACCCAATAAATCATTATCTCAAAATATAACTTTCAATTCTTGCATTACCTGCTTAAATACTCTAAATTCATTTGCTTTTATTGCACCCACTTTCAGAATTGTATCAGGACATAATCATAAACACCAGGGCTTTGCTACCTTAATTTCTGGTATCTCCTACTCACCTAACCTATGTCTCCTCAATTCTCCCAACCCCATCCATGCATATTTCCTTACAGTTAAAAGAACATTAAGCTGTATCTAATATGCAAAGTTAGGTATAGCTATGCTGAATTCTGACAGTCAAAAATTTTCATTACCGCATTATCTATAGGCATAAAGAATATTAGTTTTGGGATAAGAACCATAGACTTGAGTAGTAACTGCTGTCTGCACAGATGAGCTCGGAGCGTTCAAGCAGAGCGTATGGTTTGTCATACCCTATCAATACTGAAAGATGGAGAGTCTGTCATGGTACTAATTCAAGCTGTAGAAAAATGAGTAGTGGATGAACGTGTACCTAAGGATCAGTAGCGCCCGTTTTCAGTACAGTATTTTGGCAAGTCTATCATCTGACTTTGAATTATGACCAGAAACACAAATGTACATGCAGTTGTGCAGAATCTGCCCTAACGTTTGAACATAACCACTATGCTGGGTTACTGGTTAATCCATTAAAGGAATTTTAATTTAAAACTGGTTCATGGATTACTACTGTAGACTATAAACCAGTTAACCAGCTTTCAGTAGTTTCAAGCCATTTCCCGAACGTGGCAGCCACCTGCTGGCAAGTGACAGAACAAGCAGTATAGCATAACATCAACCTGTTTCTGCGGTAATCAATCAGATCCTATTTCATTGAATAAGGTATGAGTTACACTAACCTGAAACTGAGAAGGTGAACGATGCCTTGATGTTCCTACCTTCCATACCACAGCAGGTCTCGACTCCTCTCTTTCAACGGATTTAATTTCAGTGGTTTAATTTCAGGTGTCCATCCCTTCTTATTTTAAATCTGTGGTGGTTCCTCCTTTTCTCATGAGGAAGTATGTCGTTACATAATACCACATTTAATTGGTGCAAAAAATACTGTCAAACGATCACAGTCTGGAAGGAAACTCAAGAGTAATTCACATATCCAAGAAAACTCTCTTCCTCCCACTATTAGTCACCTTAAAAGGACAGGCATCAGTAAATAAATCAACAATGGGAACAGGAACATTGCTGTGCACAGAATAGGTATCCCACTAAGCAAATCTATTACTGTTCTATGTCTCCCCCTAACATTAATAAAGATAGCTACAACTCCATTTATCATACTTATTTGTTCCAAGCGAGATTCCTATCAGAGACTAACTGAAGAAATTTTCAAGTAATCCCAAAGAAACAAACAAACATACAAATCGCTTGTTTAGGAAGGAATTTTGTTTTTGTGACATTATATTTTAACTAAATTAAAAGGACCAACGCCTGCTCTTTGGACTTAGAAGGCAGACCAAATCTAGGAGGTAGCCAACTGAACCCCAGTAAGAGTCTTCCCCACACAGACTTGTTTATTGCATATCCCTCCCTTTTGAGACACGGTGAGATGCCAAGGGAAGAATATATACAATTTCTTAAGACTATTTTTTCCCCTCCCTAACATACTCATCTTCTAGTAGCCAGGGTGTTTTCTCTTTGGATTTACCACTACCTTGCCTATTCTCCTTATGTCCAACGTCTCCCTCAGCTGATGTACACAGGATATACACAGAACATAAGCTGTGTTGCCACTTCCTTTGTGCCTTAAATAGCTAGTCCACAAAAAGACATTACCGTATCTCTATTTCCTATCACCTTTTTTTGACACCAATAAAATGCACCACGTTTCAGCACCAAGTGAAAACTTTGACTGAATTTCAAGACTAAACTGCCCCTCTGGGTTGCAATATATACACCACTGAGGAAGGTTACAAAAATACATCCAAACACAGACACATGTGAGGGTAAAAACTAATACTACTAATAAAATCTATTTCAGCATTCAGAAGCTTTATTCTGCATTCATAAAGGAGAAACTTTTAAAATATGCTATTATAACACAGTTGATACCAGAGATTTTCTTTTAGGGCAACATCCAATTCTCAATCCTTTTTTCACATCATTAAAGCAAAACCAGAGCTAACGCAATCAATGAAATCCCTCGCCCTCCACGCTTGTCTGCTACTACAGTTTTTCCCACAGGACTGTGTGACTCATGCCCTAGATCCTTTTCATCGCAGAAGGGAAGCCAGTGTGTTTTCCTGAGAGAAAAGTCAGAGGGCGATTTTTGCCTCAGAACATCAAGTAAAACTTTTAAAATAGGTAAAATACTTTTTCCAAAATATGGCAAAATGTTAACTCACTAACAGCAGTGACAGACAGGTTAGCCCCGTGTTTTCACATCCTGCAGAGAGAAGAACCTTTTTTCACATTCAGTCAAAAATTACCCCTTCCGTTTTAATGATATATTAAGATAAACTAATTTCATTTGTTTAAAAAGCTTTAGTTTAAATTTTGTTTGGAACTGCATTTTTAAAAACAATTTTTGAATTCGACCTGCCTATAAAATAATTATCTATGCATGACAAGTACCAGTTAGCTGTTTGCATTACAATAGGGGGAAAAAAGTAACCTCTGTTGCTCGTATTCTTCCTTCATCATACACATTTTCTAACCTTAGAAGTGAAGTCTCCTTTACTGCAGGGTGGGATGGTGCAGAGTTGTACATTTTTTGCATTACTAACACTGCCACTGCCCTGATAAATTTAATTCTGTTCCACAGGTTACACTGCTGCCTGAGAACAAATTCATACCTGAAACAAAAAGGACATTTAATTTGATTTCTAATTCAGCTGTGGTTTTTCACTCTGTGGGTGACAGAATGAAACTTGAACACAACATTAATGAAACCAAGTCCTGGGCCATAACCAGCACCCCAAGCACTGTGCTATTACAAATAAATGCTTTCATCTCCGACAATGACTTCTGTAACAAGTCTGTATGTTTTCCCAATTACTTGCTCTCTAGATGAGTCACCCTCATCTCAGATGAGTTCCATGTAGTCTAGCATGAAGATAACATCTTTTTCTCTACAAAGTGAACCACCTTTTCGTTCTGTAGCATGTGAAAGGGGTAACTTCAAAGCACAGCGTGGACCGTTCAAACACTGACATTATTACACTGGGCAGTGTAACACTGCCTACACCTAATTAATGCTCGTTCAATGCTTTGAAGATATAAGAGTTACTGAGTTGGAACTGTATTGAACTAATACCAAAACTGGATTAATTCCTACTGAAATTAGTGTGGAAATCATTCAAAGTTATTCCGTGCAACGCTACTACTCCAAGTAGGTGGGAGCTGAGGGGGGAGAGGAGAAATGAAGTTCAGACCTGGCGATGGTGAGATTCTCCTGACTTTGATGTAAATAATAACAGTTCAGTGCCTCTAGCTTAATATCCATTACTTTCTTTGAAACATGAAAAAAAAAACCCAACACATCCCTAAAGCATTGCAAAAGTTAGCCACATTCAGCCCTGAAAGTAAATGTAATCTTTATATAATTTAATATTCCTCTTATAAATCTTCACTCCAGATATGTAAAGCGTAGTAGCTCTTCATATTTAAAACTGAGGAAAAAGTAAACAGGTTGTAGTAAGTACGGTCAATCCTTACTTGAATATTTGGTTCAGGCTATGGGACAGAACTCTTCATGTTGTGTTTCTGTAGTCACAGGCAAGAACCACAATCCCAACATCTGCATCATAGACTACATATTTAAACCTCAGTCATTCAAGTTTATGCTAGATTCATCCATGCAGCAAAATCCATACTTACGGCATTGATGAATGGGATCTGGTGTATCCAATTGGATTCATTGTCTAATTGCTTTGCTGCAAAACCTCCACCCCCCAAGTATTGGGTCAGTTCCATCCCACCACACTACCATAGAAAAGGGCAGCCTGCAGTTCAAGCATTCACTGGATCTGCTTCTTTCCAGCTCTAGCATAACTGGTGCCCAAGAACTGGGTAACTACTTCCATTATTAAATTCTCAAAATTACTAATTTCTGTAGCTATGTTCACATGCAAACAAACCCACTCATTTCAATGGGGGGAAAAGATAATTCAAACTAAGCACAAACATCTGGTGAAAAGGAACTTATTATTCCTGGTTGCCAGCAAACCTTAATTGGCTTACACTAAGCCTCACTGATACTCTTTTTCATCACTGAGTTATACCCTACATACTCTAGCTACAGATGGCACAATTATTGAGTAGACTTTTAGCAGTCTAATTTATCTGTAAGCAAAATCCATCTCAACACTGCCCAGTATCCCACTGATATGCTCCCACTGTGTAAGTTGCAAGTAAAAGTTTTCCATCTTAGATTAACAGCATAATACCAGAAGTAAATATAAGCACAGCATTCTTAACCTTTCATATTACGCTTCTCCTTCCACATTGTTTTGTGCATGGTTTAAACAAAATGGCACTCCAACACCAGAGACTAAATTGAGATGTACATTTTCTGAAATGGGCAAAGGTTTTGCTGTTCCAAAACAACCATTAAGTCACTTTATGCCCTTGACTTGGCACTGTTGCAAAACTATGGAAAGATCAACACAGGCACTGTTACACAGAGTCCTTCTTAATGGAAGTACTTTTACAAAATACGAAGAGCACCATTTATAATTGTGGCTTTCAGAGACTTTTTTCACTACTGCAGAAATTCCTTTCCAGTGTTTCAATACCAAACTGAACTAGCCACATTTAAGTAGTGAAACTTAAATACCACTAAGTATTTGATGTTTGGAATCCTTAAGACGCTGCCTTTAAAAACACCTCAATTTAGTAAATACAACTATATTCATTATCCACAATGCCATGCAGATATAGGCTTTATTAAAGTAACAGAAAAATATTCTGCAAGAAAGTCACTTAGTGAAAGCACTCTGAAACAGGCTGTCGGAGTAATTATGGAAAGCTCACAGATAATCTCATCAACTCAGTATTTAAGAAATAGACACATCCTTATACAGGTTTCTTCTGAGACAAAGTAACAATACAGTTCATTAGCCAAACTTTACACTGTACATATCTGGTGTACCAAAAAAAAATCAGTGCCAACAAATTCAGAAATCTCTTGTCTTCACTGAACAGCTACTACAGGGAAGCACAACAGGAAAGGAAAGAAAATTCTTAGTCTGTTGAAATATCAGTAAAGATTCTCCCCCTGCAGCTGTCAGCATTTACTTTTCAAACGTGCAGTGGAATGACTCAATAAGTGAAATAGTCTCTAAACAAGACCATCTACATGAAATCGATTCAAGAGGAGACTACCATATATTCTTACTTCCATAGCCTCAGCCCGTGGTCTGTCACTTCGTTCAGTAGCTTATACCTTATCTACAGGGGTTTTGTCCAACTTTTCAAGTTAAGAAGGTCAGGTTCTAAAAATGCATATACACAAAATGCAATTCCCAAGAGGAAGAAGAGCAGGTCAAGCCCAGAAATATCGTTTGTAAGCAGTAACAACCCCCGTGAACAGCAATGCCATCCAACAGCACTCAGGTCATAAAGACTTTGGTCACAAGAAGTGTTCAGTGGGTCAAAATAACAGCAGAGTTTAAGAAGTCTTAATTTTTTTTTCTTTAGAAGTGCAATGAAGACGACAAACTATTCATTAAATATAAAAGCAATTTTATAAAAACACATCAGAATTTTATTGCTTGAAGAATACAGCATATGAAAAAGCACAAGAATGTCCAAAAGAAAGGTCACAAGGATCCAAACATATTACACCATACATACCAGATGCAGTAAAATGGTAACCTGAATTCTGCATCAGAAAAGAAAGGTGTGAAAATATACCTAATCTTATTTAAAAGGAAAAGACTCATTTAAAATAGAAAGTGTGAAGGTGTTACAGTACAAATTAGAAAAGCCAACACTGCACATTAATATTTTACCGCTAGACTAGATTTTTCTACCTTTGGTACTTAAACCTTTACAGAAAACCACTTCCTCAGTCAAACCTTGCCTAACATATTTAATATAGTATCCATGAACAGGTTTTTTGTTTTGTTTTCCTTTTTTTAAACTTAAACACTCAAACAAATACTTTTCAGAGTTTTAATTAATGCATTATGTTCACATTTATTCAATATACAACTTGACGTGTCTCAAATTTAAGTCAAAAAGTCACTATGTGACTGAGATCTGAGTACGTGCCAATGGTACTTTGTTCAGATCTTTATGTAAAAACGGGCACACCATTTTCTGTTTGCATCCTTATGTAAACAGACTGCTGCAGCCCTCCTCAAGAATTTGAACTAGAGCAACTTGCTGAGGACATAAGTTAATAAAAAACCAATCCACGTTGTTAGAGAGCTATGGGATCATCTACAGCAGCATGCAAGTGGCTTTTCTAGTCTGCTCAGATTAGTGTACCAGAAGATATGCCAGTATTACTTCAAGTAACACATTAAAACTCAGCAATGGACACTACTGTGCTTTATTTCAACACAGAGAACAGCTGGTCATCCATTAATCAACAGGATTTTCAAATCAACTATCAAAACAACTACTACATCACTTCTGTTCCAAGTATTGCTGATCACTGTCGGGGAATAGTTTATCCAAAACCTGGACTTACCTACGAACCAATTTGAATGAAGAAAATGTTATCTTTCAACAAGGTATCTTAGTAATCCAGTGGCAATCTAGTCTGGAGAACGTTAGCATTATGCTGACAACAACAACTAACCAAGGTTATATTAATTCCCTCCTTTATGGTAAGCATGCTCTTAACTTCAGCTTTTGCTTTCTTAGACT
The DNA here is from genome assembly GCA_013400055.1 of Nycticryphes semicollaris. Taxonomy (NCBI): domain Eukaryota; kingdom Metazoa; phylum Chordata; class Aves; order Charadriiformes; family Rostratulidae; genus Nycticryphes; species Nycticryphes semicollaris. Next base: position 272,358 of record VXBJ01002118.1, on the reverse strand, counting down.
TGTGTATTTAATCTTCCCAGTTACGTCAGTGGAACTAAAGCAATTTTGTTTCATCAAGTTCCAGCTTTATATCTCAACAATATGAATGGATCTGGACTACGAAATACCATCAACAGTTAACATTAAACTGGAGTGAAATAATAGCAGAGTTAGTTCTTCAAACCAGGCAGTCTTTGAAATGAAATATTCAGTTGGGACCGTCAAAGGATGTCAAAACCATGGGGGGTTTTTTTTCACCCCTATACAAAAAAATGACTGAATTTGTACAACTCCTGTTAAACACACCTTTACCTAGCTTGGTGAAAATGTATAATTTTCAGATTTTAACAAGTGTGGTACTTGAGCACATATAATATTTATTGCCATATACATCCTCATTTTAAAAAGAACTAAGAATTCAGACTCTACTATGCTGAACTCTGCTTTTTTTTTCCCCATTAGCAGATTATGTCTACTGTACCACTCCCCCAAAAACAATTAAAAATTCTAAGTAAGATTTTATAGTTTAGTTAAAAGGGAAGAAATGCAAATGTGGATTTAGAATTTTTTGTATAAATCTCACTATATTTTATAAACTTGTTGTTTATTGTAACACTGTTTATTGATCAAATAAATGACGCACTGCTATCTAAAATTTCCATATACACCATTAAAAATCCAAAGTTGATATGATACTGAACCTTAAATCTTCAAGAGTTCAAAAAAAGACAGTTTATACATGTACAGCACACAACAGCAGACACCCCTAGAATACCAACTGCCAGTCCATGATGCATACAAACTTACAGGTAAGCATTCATTTCACTGTTTTCATTGTGCAGGAAAAATATTTCTTAGTAAAGACAAACTCAGCTGGTGAATTTCAGATATCATCTTCATCATCTTCATCCTGAGAGGATCCTGCCTGATTGGATGCACTGGCGGAGGCAGCAGCAAGCTGTGCCTGTTGAGCTGCTTGTTGCATCTGTAGCCATTCCTGCTGCGCCAGTTCTGCTTGCTGTTGTCTAGCCTAAAGACATGAATTTAATTGTTAATGCCACACATAGCTTGTGAAGACTCTCTAGAGCACCTTATCTTTAAAAGCATTCTATCTGCACCTGGAGATTCCTTTTGTATCATTTTTATTAATTGTACATCTAAAAGTACCTTAATTATTTGTACCAAGATGTTTAGTTATATTCACTTTCTCTGAAGATGCCATCACTTGGAGGATTTACAGTTACAAAAACAAGAGGCAGGAGGTGGTGTATTTAAGTTCCATTGTAAGGATTCCACTCAGCCCACTTCCTAATGGAAAAATTAAACAAGGCAAAGCAATGGAAATTTTAGGTTTCGATTTCAAGGGATCTTAACATTAAAATCACAGTTCAGAGATGAGAACAGCCCTATTTCGTTGATTACGAATACTAAAATTTGCAATTATGAAATCATCCAGTTGTACCACAAAGGCACAGATTATTACAAAAACAGGAAGAAAGCCATTATCTTACTTTGCTAAGCAATCTTTGGAAAAGAGCAATGCAAGGTCTTCTCAAATTCAGGTTGCAGATTGAGGATGGCTTTGCTACAGAAAGGCACAGTCCTTTACTGAAAGGTACAAGACATTCTAACAAAACATTTCAAGTATTTCAACTGGTGATTTCTCATTTCTCTATCCACATTTCCACTTGCTTTTCAGCAACTACCAACAGTATACTAGTCAATTGAGTCAAAATTTCAATTTCTATATTGAGTGAACATTAGGAAAAAGTTCTGAAAATTAAAAATCTTCAGTCATCTTTACTTTTCTGCTTTTAAAAGCCATCACTAAGTCTGTAATGATTTCCTTTCTAATCCCATTGCACTCACTGAATTTTCCTCCCTCCCTCCCCTTCCCCCAAAGCATCAACAAATTTTACAATTTTGCAGACTTCAAGGTGCCAAAAGATGATGCTTTGGAAAACTATCAAAACCAGTTTATCTATTTAGCGAAGTGAAAAAATGGGAGTCTTCCCATATTTTAAAAAGTATCACATTCCCTCAGTCTGTTCCAGCATTAAAAGAAAACTTTTTTTTTTTTTTTTACAGAACTAGAAATCCCTTCTTAGTGAAGACTTTTTGGTATTTCAGACTGCAAGTGGTAGTGAGTTATAAGGATTTGAAAACAATTTAAGACATTGAAAAGTTTTAAACAAAGTAAGAGAGCAGCATCTGTACACATAGGAGAGGCATAAATATTTATCACACCAAAGGTAACAACAGGGCTCCCTATTGACCCTGCTACAAATAAGCTTACTGTACACTCAATGGGGTATGCACACACATGCACCAGCAATCAGATGCTCAGCACTTCACACTGCAAGGATCCTTTCGTTAGAGCCTACCCTCCCTGCCATATTTATGACGATAGCACTTCGCTATATCAAAAACGGGGAAGGAAAAATCATTGAGTTATATTGACTAAAAAAAAAGCTTTATAAGCATCTGATAAATAGAACTCATTTATTGCACAGACAAACTTTAGTGAGGAAGCCTCAAAAAAAACCCCAAATCTGTTAAGGCCCTCATCTTGCACAGAAACTTACAAACACGGATGAAGATTAGGATAAGCCATTCCACTGAGTTCAAATATTTACAATGATCCAAGCTATAGATATCAAACATTCATAATATTAACAGGCAAGTATTTTAAAACTAGAGCAAGAAGGCAGCCTAAGTGTCATGCTTCAGAACATTAACAATATTAGCACAAATAAAGGAACGTGCACTTGTGTAACTATTTTTAAGAATAAGTACAGTACCTCTAACAACATATCACAACTAACGTTCTATGAAAAATGAGACTGCCATCTTTGAATCTAAACAAAGATTTTCCATACTACCAAAGAATATTTAAAAACAGTAATTCATACAATCTTGTGAAACTTGCATGCATTGCATTTAGGCATTTAGGCACGGTTTTATAGAATTTAAACAGAACACACCTCAAGGGGTCATTCCTTAGATAAAGTGTGGCTCACATAAAATGGCCATGGTTTCAGCATTATTATTTTTTTAATGTTACTTTGGAGCTCATACTCCCTCAACACACCTTATCTTTGCTGCTTTTTCATTTTGTATACCATGCTAAGTTATCTGAACAAAATGGTAAGTAAAAAACAGATACCAAACTGGCTATTATTTATAAATCTCACCCTTAATCCAGAAGCAGCCATACTGGTCTTTCTAATGTTAGTACAGCCAAACAGAAGTTAAGCACACATGAATTTATCATAACTACTTCACGGCATGCTGACAATAGCTACACACTAAGCAGAAATTTTAGATGTCTTAAAATTCATCATGCAGTTAAGATTAAAACAGTTGGCATGTTGCAGTATGAAAAATGACAGTTATTAATTGTTTTGGCAAGATACAAGTATAGTGAAGGGGAGAGAGGTCACAGTAATCAGACATGTTAACACACAACTGAATAAACATTTTCACCAGAGGAAATTAAAGCAAGCAAATTGAGAAAAGATGACTCATGCCTTGGGTAAGAGGAAAGAAATCCAAGATAATTTTCACATCACTTAGTTTAGAGAATGGTCTCCTTGTCAAACTAAGAGAACAGTAGAGGGAAAGATGATGTAGAAAAACAAATAAATAGACCGGGCTTTTAGTCAATTAAACTCAGATGTTCACAAACTGTCTGGGAAAGCTGGGAGAGCAGAAGTCTGGGATGAAGGAAAATGTCTGTACATGTGTGTGCATGCACAGTAGTTGCAGGCAAATGCTCTTCCTGTGCCTGAATTGCCTCTTTAAAAATTTATGCATGAATTCACTCAATTAGAGTCTTGCCAAGAGTAAAGGAAGATGAAGAAGGACAAATTAGAAATTTTGAACAATTAAATGTTTCTTTCAAAGCCTAAGAAATAACATTTGTACAGTGATGACCAGAAACGGGAAAGATATTTCCATTTTTAATGCATCAAAATGGTAATTTCCTACAACACCGGCTGTTATTCGTTTATTTCCTCAGCCATGTAATTCTTAATGTATTTTCTACAGTAGAATGGCAATACATGAGTAGCAGCAAAAAAACCCATGCTTTTTAACCTTAAGAGTATAAAATTTGTTTGTATATATGTCAAATGACAGAAGTACAAGTAGCAGCATATTATTCATTGACTTTACTTTTCCAAAATCAAACATGCCAAAATCAATAGCATCTTAGATGCCACTGCAGTTCACAAGGAAGGTGATACTTCTTGAGGTGTGCATGTGTTTTTGTAGCCCTAGATCTGCAGCATCAATTATTCCAACCTCATCAGGTTAAGTATTGCTTCACTTACTTTTGCAAATAATTCCTGTTGCTGCCTTAGCAGCTCTTCTTCAGGAATGCCAAGGTTCTCCAAGCGTGAACTGGCCTTTCTTCTCTTTAGTGCTACTGTTTTGCATTCTTGTAAGACTTCTTTTACTTCACTGATGTAGGAGCCAAATCCCAAACTTTCTAGTGCTAGAAAGAAAGAAAGAAAGAAAATGCATTGTTCATCTTTTACAAAGCTTTTGATAATAGATATTGATTTGTTTATTTAAAAGATTAAAAATAAAAGCAGTAAAATGTTTGGTCAGTTTACTATCTCCTGGTGAGGAAAACCTGTGTTCACAAGAAGATAGAACAGCTACTTTTGCTGTCTCTTCTCCTATGTCACTTAAGAGTGCATGTTCTCAAATTAGGAAAAGTTTAGCAAAGTACAACCACTTGCAAAGGATTCAGGGCTGTCAGATACATTTTGCTAAAGATACACATTATTCTTCAAAAGACATCTTCCTCCCATCATCTACCTATCAGAATCAAGCACAATTCATACAACTACGAAGTTCTTCCTACCTGGATTGTTAATCTTTAATCTATCAGGGATTATATCTTTCCAGTTTTGATGCAAGTCTTCACAAGAAACTCTAACAGAGCAAAAGTGTTACGCAAGACGATCGCATATCTTCCATTAAGATAGAAATAATTAATACTACCTTAAACCTTTTAAGCTTTTATCTTTTAATACCTAATTTGAAGTGCCACGAAGATAAAAATGCTTAGTTCATACACATAAATTTATATAAAACCATGTATGAGTTCTTTCTTTTATTTCTCAACAGAAATCTTTTTATCTCCACCTGAAAATGTATTCAGAAACTAAAACCTTGCACTTTTATCTGCCCAAAGAAATATGAAATGCAACTATATCCTGCAACAATGTTTTTTTTTTTTAAAGAATGCAAAACTAATAAGAAGGAATATAAAAAGCCATATAGAACATGTGACAAAAGGCACACACTGTTTCCTGATTCACCATTTACTACACGATGCCTCCGTGTATATGTAACACCCCAAAGTGTAACCTAGTACAGAATATGCTAGAATATTACTTAAACACCAATTACTAGAAACAAATCTGTTTAATAAAACACCTAGTTCATTTCCAGTATTTACACAAATCCATTTTCTTTATAGAAAGATAAGTGCTTTCACCTTTACCTTACTTTAACCTCACATCACAAGCTATTCAAGAAATATCACTAAAGTAAACTGCACAACAGCAATCAACAACTTGTTATAGACAAGCTCTTAGTTACACTAACTCAGATTATATTCTAACATTAATTTTTTAAGCATCCTTTTCCTACTCATAATTACAGCAGCATGCCATTGTATCCAATACCTAAACAATAGCCCAAAGGCATTCTGTAACTTCTCAGCTTCCAACCTGTGCTCAAGGAGACAATTAATACAGTGTCTTCAACAGGGCAGTACAGTGCAGCTGTCTAGTCGTGCAGGACTACCATTCCTTTAACAGGTAACAATTGGCAAAGGAATTTACGTGATACCTATTCTTAAGAAAAAGAAAGTTAAAAGTCAAACTGATCTAGAGATAATCAAATTACTTCAGAGACAGTATATCAGTTCAGCCTCAGCCCACCCATGGACACTGGAAACACTTTTTTCAATTAGCCCACATTTTCTATGAGAATTACTAAAAACCTTCAGAAACTTGTTTAACCTCAACAGATAGGCAGCAAATCCAGAACTGGTTAGCTAAGCAGTCTTAAAATATTTAAGAACTCATTCAATTTTAAAATGTAAACCGTATAATGCAGTATATACAGTAAACAAAAGTCTTTCTTTTTTTTAAGCTGAATTATATAATTTTAGAACTCTACAAGTCTAGCATCACAGAGACAGAACCATCAAAGCAAACACATTGATGTTTGTCAAAAGAACATTCATGGTGATCAGCTTCTGCAATACCAGATTATTAACTGCCCAATCTGAAGTCAACAGCAAGATGCATTTTTACTGAAATTTTAAAGAAAATAAATTAATGGAACTTAGTTATGTATTTAATATAGCACACTAAAAAAATCACATATTTCCTTTTGGATATAACTTAGATTTGTACAATTGTTCAACGTAAACAAGAACCACCATATATGAAGAACCATATGTGCACCTTAGGTTTAGTGCATCCTGCCAGCTGTGAAACGACTTCAGAAATTTCCTATCCAGTTGAAACACATCAAGGCTCTACAGAGTGCATGCACCAAAGGAATATGAATCCCTTTTACCAGCACGGTGTTAAAAGTGTGACAGAAACAATCACTACTTTAGCAGAGCTACTGTTCCACCAAAATTCAGTCTTTCCATTTCTTGAGTCTACAAATCTACATAGCTACTCAGGGGAAGAGGGGAACTTCTCATATTTATAAACACCAAATCACAACTATCCTTTCCCCATTTTCCTCCCACTCTTAACAACTGCATGAAGGTGCAGATCTCCAAATAATCAGTTAAGCGTAATTAGTTCTACATTGGATTTTTATACAATCAGGTCATTCATATCTAAAATTTTTAACTTTTTATGCTTCTTTCAAAGAAAATAACTTCCAAATATTAACAACTGTTTGGATTTTTTTAACATTAAATGCTAACATAAACATTATCAGTATCCCAACAGTCCATGAAAAGAAGCTATAGGATTTGCCATCAACCCACAGCCTGCCTTACTGCACAACAGTTCTACATGGACCGACTTCATAAAAATGGTGAATTTAACATTTCACTGCTTTCAGAATTCAATGGTACTTGAATTTATCCTAAAAAGTCTTCTTTGTCATGACTCGTATAACAAATGAGGCTATTTTCTCTTCCAGTGTGAAAGGATATTCATCTGCTTATTAGAGTCTCAGACTCACAACTGGGTTCCTGCTGGTGAGATTCAACACTAAGCACAGAGACTATCTCCATTTATGACTATTATGTAGCCTTGCTGCCTTTGGGTACTCTCCAAGGAAGCTGCTTTGTGTTTTATCACTAGCAGTGAGTACTTGGCAGAGTCTGAGTACATCTACCAAATCAGATATCTCTCATGGGATGCAAGAAGGCTGTGCTTTCCTTTCCTATGCTGTTGACTGCATTGTGCCCGTCAAGCGTTTGGGCTACCACGCAATGAAACATGGCAGAGACTTCATCTGTCTGAAGGATAACCCAATCCAATGGCAAGGCGTCACCAACCACAGCGCCTCTTTCCCCTTCCTCCTTCCCCGAGAAATACCCTTCCCTGCTTCTTGCTTCCAACCTAGTAACTTCTTGTTTACAGGAACAGTCATATCAGCAAACTCACCTGACAGAAAACTGTGCTCCACCCCAGATTCTCAAAAAGCAACAGCATCAGTTGGATCAGCGCTTGCTAAATCCAGCTCTAGGGAGGGTACAAAAAGATTTCTCGTGGCAGCAGCCTGTGTTTGGACAGGACCAGGTGTGATGTGAGGCCATTAACCTCATTTTACTTCTAAATGAGCTGCTTTAACCATTTCAAAGGAAAAAGATATCTGACTGACTGCAAGAAACATATTTCAATTACTTAATTTGTCAGTATCGTTGTCGTGGAGCTACATTAAGACACAATCAATACAACAAGTGTCTAGAATGTATGAAGATGGATGAAAATGCTGTGTCTATATACATGTAACCACTGTTTCCAAAATTAGTGATCTAAACTCTCATAACCTCACAGATGGACCACCTGCCAACTGACCAGCATCTGGAAGAAACTAATAGCACATATACAACCCTAAAGAAAAGAACAGCAGAAAATCCAAGAGCAAATCCTTCCATCTCTGGAGCATTACAAAAATTGATACACCTCCATAGTTTTCCTTAGCAATATTTGACTAAAAAGTACAAGAAAAAATATTTTCAAATTAGACCTAACTCTAAAATCTGGTAACACAAAGACATAGAATCCAGCAAAATATTTGGTTTGGGACCACCTGCAGATAATATGTGCATGTTTGCATATACACACATGTTTTGGTTTCCATTTGTTTCCAAAAACAACCAAATTAACCCTAGGGCAGCAATACGTGAGATCATGTCTATTCCTGTGTTAAGAGCTGAGCTCAAACGTTTTGGTGGTCAGCTGAAGAAGCCATCCATGCGTTTAGAAGCATCATATCCAAATTATACTTCCATGTGCAAGCACAAGTTTTACACTTTACTCTTTAAATCCTGAGCTTCTGCATTGGACTTGCTTTGCTAGGTTTCCAAATATACATGTGTTTTATTTAATATTAAAGCTCATACATGTCACATATTTTCTTTTACTATTCATAATCCCATCAAGTACCTGAAATTTGTTATAATCCAAAGGAATGAGTTGTTTTGGTTTTTTTTTTTGTTTCAAAAGAGACTCGTTACCAAAAAAATATAACAATTTTTAAACTAACTTGATACCATTGCAGTCTTGAAAATAGCTCTACTGTAAATACTACTATCTCTACTAGGCAGCAAGTACTCTTTCACTATTACTGCTATAAATTTGTTTGCAGCGGACACTGGTATCAACCACCTTTGCTTAAGCAGCAAAGTGAATGATCCCTAACAAAAAGATGCCCGTTGCAGACTAAAGGATAAGGCAAGGGATCTCCCTGTTTGTGGCAGAATTTAAAGAAAAGAAAGTGAAAGAAAGAGAGACCACTCCATTTATTCAAGCAAGGGGAAGTGCAAGTCATCAGCAGAAGAAGATGTAAGGGCATAGGTCACATTTAAATGCTTTCTACAACAGATACAAAAACTTAACTTTAGACAATCAGAGTCGAAAATAGCCCTAGAGATACATTCATACATCCAGACAGGACGACCCTGGATTAAAGCAAGGGCCCCACGTACCAAATCACACCTCTTTTGTCAGTCTCCAATTAGAAAGACATTTATTAAGTCCAGAATCTTACACCATGCTGTAAAAGAAAACTGCATAACCATTTTAAACAGCAGACTTCCTTTCACAGGTATGAAAAAGACACATGAATTTGGTGACTTCGCTCAAAACATCACAGACTTCTCTGAACCACAAAATGAAGGCTGGTCCTGAGCACACTCAACCGTCACTCTCACACAAAGACAACCCTCCCTTGCAATGCGACTGATAAGCCAGACAACATATACTTTTCCTCCAGACCATTAAAAGATCTCTGCCTTTTGTTTTTTAGGTCGCTAGAAGGAACCACAGCGGAGAGTCACACGGGGACAGGAGCGGTCCAAAGCCTGAATGACTCGTGAAGCACCGGGCAGCGGCACACCGCCCCGGAAGCTTACCTTGTATGACATGCTCCGGGGAGATGGTTTTCTTCTCCGATTTGTTGCAGATCTCGTTGGCCTCGGAGGAGATGAGGTGGATGAATTCAGTGCAGCAGTTGACCACCAGCTCCCGGGCGTCGTTAGCTACGCGGACGTTGGGCAGCGTTTCTTTGATCATCTTGTTGATAGCAGCCCTAGGGATGGTGAGGTCGTCGTCGTTGCCTGACGACGAGGCCATCCTGGCTGCCGGTGGCTCCCCGAGAGGCGATCGGCTCCCGCGCTCACGGGCTCCCCCTCAGCCACAGCGCGGGGCTCCAGCGCGCAGGGAGCCGACCAGGGGCGGGCGCTGCNGCCTGTTCAAGGCTCAGGGCTCCCTCGGCCGCGGCGCCTGCCACTGCCGCCTCCGCCACATCCTTCGGGCGCTGGCGCCGCCGCCTTATGAGCAGCCTGAGGAAAGGCGAGACACCAAATTACCCGCCGGCAGCACGGCTCGGCTCGGCGCCCTCACACCTCGGCGGCGGCGTCTGGCCCGACGCTGAGGGCAGCCGCGAGGCGGAAACGGTCTAACTACGGGCTCGACCTGCGAGGGACGTCGCTTCCGCCGGAAGCCGGGACACGCTTCCGTTACCTAGCCCCTCCCGTCTGATGTGCGCCGGAAGCGCTGGCGGTGCGCGGCTCGTGAGGTAGTGCCACGTGTGGGCGGTGGCAGCTTCTGCTGCCTCGGCCTGGCTGGGCATGGCGTCTTTTCCGAGAGCTGTTCTCTGTCCTCACTGGGGCTCCTCGCTTCCGCACGGAGAAACGCCCAGTAGGGCATCCCAGCTCCGGGCTGCAGGCCCGAGGCAGCCAGGCTTAAGCTATTCTGGGTAGAAAGGGGAGGCTCCAGCTGCAGCCCTCCCCGCTGGCAGGCCCTGCATGATCTTTGGACGCCGCTGCCCATTCCGTAACCCTGTGCTAAACCCTCAGCCGGCAGCGACCGAGTCTCTCTAGCTATGTCTCAGGGTGCAGAAGGATAGATGGCCAGCTCCCTTCTCTCCTGGCAACACTTTGGTGTCACTTAATTCCTGCCTTCTCCGTGCAGCCCAACTGCTGTTCCCCACGTCTGCACCATGCCTGCTGGTGCAAACAACAGCCTGGTGCTTTGGAGAAGGAGGTCTTGGTTACAAGTGGATCATTAATGAAGTATCCAGCTTAGCGCAGGTGCTGGTTCAGGCACTGTCCTCCAAGTGCTCCCCAGCCTGCAGTCTCTGTCAGCCAACACAGAGCACAGGAGCAACCACAAAACCACAGATGAAATGCAAAGAGTAACACCTCGGGAACTGGGGGATTTCGGATGCAGCACCTGGGCAGAGGCACACAAGCAGGTACACAGTCACCACAGAGCTTGATCCTTGTTAGAGCATTCAAAACCACTGTTCTTGTTCTTTCAGGGATTCAAGCAGGCGTAGTTTTCCACTGCACTGTGACTTCCAACAACAGGGCAGGAATCTCAGGCATGTTGGATAAAGTGCCTCGAGTCCATCAGAGGCCTATGTTATCTAAAAGTGTACATGTCCTTGTTGAGCACACAAGACTAAACAATGATTAGTGTGATACATGTGTTTTCCAGCACCCCAGGAGCAGGTCACACAAGCTTGTTTACACTCCTCCTTTCCCATCTTCTGTTACTTTCCCACACAGTCCTAGGGAGGTCCGTGCACACCCCCGCATCTCAGGCCCCACCAAAGGGCCACAACAGCAAAGCAAGCCCAGTGTTACCCAAAGTGTGTTGTCTGCAGGAGGTGCCCATCCAAGGGCTGCTGCTTGGCTCCTCTGAGCTAGCTTTTGGGGAGAGGCAGGGCAGGGCCACTACAAGTCCCAGCACGGAGCTTTGATTTAGGCTTAGTGAGAAAGTATTCAAGCAAAGAAAAAAACAGTTCCTGTATGCCCAGTGAGCTCCAGCCAGGCTCTCCAAGTGAAGCCAGGACTGATGCTGGAATGTGCTGAGAAATTGCAACCCAGAGGCCCAAAGGGCACTGGGCCTTCATGTCCACGCAGGGCAGCGCCAAGGCAAGGCTGGAGGTCAGGTCCATGGATGCCATACAGGAAGAGTACTTAAATCCAGGCCCCCAGCTTAGCCTCAGCTGACTTGTAGGACTAGGGTGAGAGAAACAGAGGGAAAAGACCTTCTCCTCATGCTAGAATTTTGGTTTAGTAAGTACTTACGAAGATGGCTTGGAAAAGGAGAGCCTGTGGCTCAACTTCGGCCATTCATGGCACTTAGGGCACTTAATGGATTTAAATTACTTCTTCCAGATAATATTTTGTTATTTTTGCAAAAAAATAAATAGTTCCCAAACAGTAAGAAGATATTTTATTTTGAGATGCTTTTAAAAAACATCTAATTGTCCACTGTGTGTAATATGCCAGTAAACACTGCATATTCAGAATATTATAACATATATATATGAGTAATAAATACTCTAGTTGTGACATTTTAAGATTGATGAGATTTTCTTTTATGTTACTGGTAAATAGACCTGATTTCTGAAAATGAGAATGCAATTGCGATTGAAGGNTTTTATAATATTAAGAATTTAAATAATTTACATACAATACACATCTCAGTATGTATTATACTCTAATAGGTGAAGAAGATCGGGCTAATACTCAATATGCAAGTATCAGTCAACGTTTATCTTCCCATGAAAAGAGATCTCTGCAAAAAGCAAACACTAAACAGCATAAACCTATAGTTAGAGGATCTTAATTTCAAGTTTCTGCAAACTGTAAATTTCAAGATAAACGCATTGGGCTGAATATCTTAGCTAAGCTCAAATAAACATCTTGAGTGCATTTTCACAATTACAGAGCAAAGGCATTTGAATAACAGCATACTGCAGTATCAGTAGCTACAACAAGTAATTTCAATTTGCACTATGTAATCTCATCCTTATTGTGAGGGTTTTCCCAGGTCAAAGCTCTTTCTACTTCTCCACCTTAGCAACTTGATAAAGTTAAGACTTGCACTGAAGATTTTGTCATGATGAAAAACCATTTTGTAGAATATATCAATGGGTAGATCTCCATTTGGATCTGCGTATTTCAGGGTTGTCATCGGAGTATATAAGGTGTTGGTCTGATGACGAAAAGGTGGATTTTCTGCAAGAATTATCTTTACGGTATGCTGTCAAGAATGAGAAACAGAATTGTTAAAGAACCTTTACAAAACAATAAAGTAAAAACATAGTTTTCAGTTAAGCAGAGGAAAAATAGAAGAATGAACGCTAGAATTATGTAAAACCTTTACTTCTTTGTATTAGAATTATATTTTTTTCTTAAAGTATTTTTAAGGCCATAACAAGTACTTCTTATTTGTACTTAGTCCTATTTCTGTTTATCTGTAGTGTGGTGATAGCACCTTACACTTAAGTATCCTGAATAGTCCTCCAAAATTACTCCTGTATGCCCAGAATAGGTGGATCCTTTCTTTTCCATTTCAATGGGAAAGGATCAGAAGAGCACACTTGCAGGAAGATGTGGGAAACCTTCAGCTGACAACCTATTCCTTAGCAGCAAGCACCTGAAATCATTGTCCCCTTCCGCAGCTTGCCTAAACTTGTCTTCCTGCAGGAGTGACCTTCACATTAGCAGTGGGGTTATTAGTGAGATGGAGAGGAGAGCAGCTGTAAACAGTGGTGGGAGCCCTGTGTAGATGTATGGTGACACTGCAGAATGAGCATTCTTTTAATATTCTAAAGGGTTTTGTTTAAAACTCTTGAGAATTTCTTGGGGGTTTAAAAGTAATTTTAAATTGTGGGAATTAAATTTAATGGAATCTAATGCTTCTACCAAAAAACCCCACCAATCAACCAGTGTGCTTGTAAATTACAAAGAAAAAAAAAATCAAGAAAAAAGAGGATGGGAGAATTGTTGATGAGTTACCTCTGCAACATCTTCAGCACTTTGTCCCAGGCTCTGGAAAATTTGTTTGTAATTTTTAAGGTAAATATTAGTAAACATCTGAGCCGTTTCCTCATCTGCAGCTGAAAGGTCCATTTTCATTCCATCTTCAAACACTTTTCTTTCAAACTCCGTAATCACAGGGCCTGGTTCAATCAGACTTAACCTGTTTAAAAAGCAATGATACGCTGCTTATTGACTGTCCTCTGTGGAAAATACACCTCTCTGCCCTTCTCAAAAAAGAATACTGGAGAGTTTCATTGTGAGTACATGTTAGCAAGCAATACTAAACAGTGCATTCCATTAAGGCAGTCCGTGCCACTTTATTGTTCTCATGCTCCTGCCCATGCCCATGTAGCAATAGAAATCTGCGTGGCCTGAATTTCAGGGAAGTGCTGTAACTTAATTCACGGCAGAAGTAAGCACAGTTGTTACCTACTGTCTGACAGCTGTGGAATCTAAGGATGATTTATCCACCAGAACTTACCAAAGATTAAGGAACAGAATTAAAAGATGATAAAGTTCATTACTTTCTGTATAAAATCCTACATAGGCTTCTTTGTTAGGGCTGCCTCATGATAATATTAGAAGCAGCTACAAAAGAGGGGAGAATTACCCAAATGTGGATTTTCTTTGTCAAGCTTAGTGTTACGTAATTCCAAATCCCTCCACAATATTATAATAAAATAAAAATCGAGAATTTTGCTGTGGGTGGACAGATTTTGGCCACTGACAAATCTGGAAAATTTTATTTTGCTCACTAGTGTATTACAGCAAATCACTGAAATACAGTTACTGCTCGGTTCTTTTCTCAGGCAGTAATTACTCCCAGCCACTATATTTATCCAAACACTCTTTGGGATAGGATCTCTTCTTAAACTTGAGTTCTGATAAGGCTCCTCTTTAGAACTAAATCAAGCTATTGACCTTGACAGCAAAATTCCAGCTCCTGCTGGAATTGTAGCATCACTCTTCGCACTGGACCTTGAATTTTTCCTTTTCTACTTTCTTTTTTTACCCTCCTTTTTGCTGGATTGTGTAGTCTTGAAATCTTACTAGGAATTTGTGTATATCCTGTGTGTCATTACAATATATCTATTTTATGTCCCTCCAAACTTTTTGGAACAGTATGTAAAATCACAGTTTGGATGCCGCTTTGTCTCTGAAATCCCATGACAGCAGCTGTCTCTTCTCCCACAGCACAAGGGCTAAATGTTTAGGCACACAGAGGTGCTATGGATATTTAACAATTGTTGGGACTTCACACAAAGAATAGTAGCAGAATTACATGAACGTGAATACATGTGACAAATCAAACCCCGGAGTCCCCCACATAATAAACAAGACTATTCTCTTAAATACTGTCTGAAACATTAAGAAATGGTGCTTCACATTCTTCCCGCTTTCCTCCCTCCTCCTGTCATTAGAGGTATCTCGCCGTATGTTCCGTTCTGTGGATTTCCACTTAGTCTGTCTCTATGATGAGTCCTTGAACTTTTTTTATCTGTAAATTGCCTAAGAAGTTTGTTATCCTTTCTAAAGGAAAATAGTACAGGTTGATATTATAATTTTATTCCTATGACATTGCAGGCAAAAATTTGTTTTCAAAAGTATTATATAAACTGTATTTTATCCAAAGCTGAACAGCCTTTAACTGTTCAAGAGAACATGTTTATTTTAGTGTCTAGATTTTTTTATTTGCTTATGTAGTGTGAAGAATTGGGATATTTCTATGCTTTTTGTCGTGTATGATTTCCATGGGTTCTTCAGTCTGTTTCTCCTAGATAGCAGCAAGCTTTAAAAATGTGTTTGCTAGCTCTGAATATATTTAATCTCAAATACAGTTTATACCAGTGGATTGATACTTACTGCAGTTTGAATTTGAGTGCTTGTATAGCTAAACTTTCGCAGAATCCTTCCACAGCAAACTTGGATGCAGCATAAACATCATTAAATAAGATACCTGATGGTACAAACAAAAGATCCTGAGAGTGTGTTTCTATTTAACATATTAGTTTAGTTTTTAACACTTTTGTATTTTCTTAAAATTTCTAGTGTTGCTGGGAAAACATTAGAAAAATCCTTGTGTATACTCAGGCTAAGTACTGATTTTTGCACATGTTCTCAAAATTGCTCATTCTAGGAAAGGACGTTTGACTAATACTTTTCCTCCTTGCTGATGCTGTCATCTATTTGGATGACATTAAATGTTTTTAGTCTAAGATATGAAAGTGTCTGTACATACAATACCATCTGCATTATTTATCAGCAAGACTTTAATAGGCTATAGATGAACACAAAAGCTGAGTGCAATGCAGGAAATAAGATTATGCAAGAGATCCAGCTTGCATCTAAGTGATTTAGAAAAAGCACTACATTGATCCATTTAGGTGGATGGTAAGTAGTGTATTAAACAATAACAACTCTTGCAGCTTGGCTTAGGACCCTCGCTCACCAGAATAATCCAGGGAAGGTCAATGCCACTGTTGGGATAATTGAAACAAATACAGCTAAATCAGATGGAACACAAGAGGAGGAACATCGTTATCTGTCACTAAAATTAGACACTGGAGTTTTATGAGAGGAGAAACTTAACAAAAAAGGTGGTACACTTGTCCAGGACGTGATTGGATTTTATTCTATTATTATCATGCAGACAGTAATAAGCACATTGGTCTGTCCCCATTATATTTTCCAATAGGAAAGAGAAAAGTAATGCTACAAAGCTCCATTTTCCAGAAAATAAAAATAAAATAATAAAAAAAATTAAAAAAATAATTACAGTTTGAGTTAAAATTCTAAAAAAAAAAATCATTATGCAGGTTTTGTTAAAATGTCTTTAGAGTCGTTGTGTGGTAACATTCTACTTACATGCATAAAACCCATCAGGTTTAAGTGCTGTTCTTATAGTTGGAACTTTAGCATTCCAAAGCACAATAGCTAGATACGCCAGCTCCTGCATTATTTTCTCTTTCAGATGAAAAGAGGAAAGCTTTAGATTTTGAATACTGAACTCTTAGCTCAAACAAACAAAACCAAAAAAACACCCCAAACTTTACCTTGTATTCCCATGACACTGCTTATTATAACTATGTGCCCGCTCTTTCTCTTCTTCATGTCAGGCAAAATCTCCTTCAGGAGTCGAACCAGTCCGAAAAAGTTGGTATCCATCACAGTTTTCATTTCATCTATGGTCTGACACTCGATAGGTCCAATGAGCCCCATTCCAGCATTGCTAACTGCCCAAAATGGAAGAAAACGGTAAGCAATAATCTCCATAAACATTTACTTGCAATCATTACTTGAGAATAAAATGAGAATTAAGGATTAAATGAGCCTTAAATAATCCATAAAGAAAGGATTAAAAGATGTTACTCTGTCACTAATGCTTTGCAAATACACCTGAAATAGCCATGGGTTTTTACTTTTAACTATGCTTTTAAGCCAATTGAAATCATCTGATATTTAACATTTTAACTAATTTATTTCCGATTATTCCATTTCATTAGAAAAGGATTACAGGAAAATGAGCTGAGGATGATCTATATTTGTTCATAATTCAGTATTAAGAATTAAAGGATACAATCAATAGCCATAGGAATGAACAAAATTTTTCAATTTATTCTAAATGGTGATAGACCAGGCCATATTTTCGTCTGCTTTTTGTTTTATTTTTCAACATTCACATCTTCAAGAAACAAAACAAAACAAAACCACTCACTTCCATTGCTTTTTATTTGCCTCCTGGATATTTATGAGAGAAATGATTGATAGAACTGTCATTCTGCAGTACAACCAGTATGTCAAACTGGAGTATAATACACTTTGCAGAAGAAGCTTGTTAAGCAGTGCTTTGATAATTAATTAAAATTAAGCCAGGTCCACAATTTGCTATTAGAGAAGATTTAGTAGTCGATGATGTAAGCAATTTCCATCTTACTAATATATTAACATTTATTTTTACCAAAAAGATATGAAAACACTACTTGTTGAATGACTTGTAAAGTACAATCAAAATGGCAATAGAAAATGAAAGTACCTTCACTTTCTTTGCATTTGTTAATGCTAATTTTGCTAATTGCCAAATGCTGTTGCTGTCTTAGCACAGAGGGCTGTGGCCTTCACTGTCAACAGAGTTATCCTTCACTGACAGGGCAGAAAGTCTTGTACAAGATTCCAATTTAGGCAAAAGTTTTGCGATTCACTAAAAACTGCGTCATCTTATCCAAGACTCCTTTCTATGATCAAGCTTCTCCTCTGTAAAGAGGGTAAACAAGCTTCCCTACTTCACGGAGGCCTGGTGAGATTTAATCCATTCATGTCTGCATGAAGCCTTAAGAATCTTGAATAGAATACACTATATAATTACTATTACTTTGACAATTTAAAAACACACTAATGAAACATCTCCAGAGTATCTGACAAGATGTTAAATAGAAAACTGGTATCTGTTCATAGCACAGACATCCTGTACTTGCCTAGGACATCGATTCTTCTGTCAGGGATACTATTGACACAAGTTTTAATAGACTGTTCATCACAGACATCCAGTTGTTTAATTTCAAGGGTTTTACCCAGTCTGCGACCTACAGCTTCCTCAAGTGGCTCCTTCTTGGCCAGGTTCCGCATTGTGGCATATACTGAAACACACCAGAAACAACAGTTATCAGAAACAAAACTTTATTTGTGGCAATCTTACTGAGAAGTATTAAAGAATATTACTCTTATATCCGTATCTTCAATGTCAGATAAAAACTTAAAAGTAGAAAGAATCTACTTTCAACATACATTGCCACTGATTTCCCAGAGTCTGGTTCTGAAATCTTCAAGAAATTCAAAAGGAGAATTAAATTCCCATGTATATGAAGAACACGCAACATATGAAGATAGTATTATCACCGACATTTTAAATAATGGGTATCACGTTATGCCACTGAATCATTTTTAGGTACCTAAAATCTAATGTAGGATTCCAGATATACTTAGATATCCTTTTTTTTTTTTTAATTACCATCCTGTTTGGGAGAAAAAATAATTAAATTACCAATTAAATTACCATCATTTTATTAAAGGTGGAAGACCGATGTTTCTTTAGATTTGCAAAAATGTCTATTTTTGGAAGCTACTTCTCAAAGTACAAATTAATTATCATCATTGTGGCCTAATTACCCAGAAAACTTATGAATTTGCATCCAGCCAGCTGGCTGTGAGAGTGCGAGCAACTGAATTACCAGAGATGACTGTATTTGCCTTGCCATCTACTTCCAATCATAACAAACACCCTGTTTTGCAGCAGAAAAACAAATCCCACCCCTTTTGTTCATCCTCTTTGCCTGCACAGCGTTGGAATAAGGAAACATACTTTAAGGAAAAAATTTGCAAATTTAAGAACTGTTTTCCTAAATTCATTTCACCGATCCTCAAATGAGCACGTATGTTTCATTTAACAAAGATTTCAGTAGCCAGAACCAAAGCTAACTACATCTGTGAATGTATAGCCACAGTTCCATACTGCACAGGTTTTCAGCTATTTGGTTTTATACTACTGTCAGTTTTTGTTCGTTCTGTTGTTGTGGTTTGTGGGTTTTTTTGTAAACTATTCAAGTAGCTGTTCAGCTTCAATACAATTACAGAAATATCATCTGCTTACAGAAAGTAGAATATTTTCACTGTATTGTATTTTCATGACAGTAGGAGAAAGGAAAGTAACAAGTCACCCAACTGAATGCAACCACCTGTTAAACACAGCGGAAAAAAAATAGTACTGCCTTGAAGAACATATTTTATAAAAAGATAACTAACAGATGCATTGTTACCTTTAAACCTTTTCTGTTCATCTTTTGCCATTTTTACAGCTAAGGCCAGTCCAATTCCTGAGGAGCAACCTGTAATGAGGACATTTCTTCTCGCCATTCTTCTCACTGGGTGGTTCAAGCCACAGTTCTTGTTCAGAGAAGCACCAGCCTGAATGTAGCTACAGTGTAATGTCATTGGCCTTTAATGCTATCTCCAGCTTTCCTGAGTCAACAAATCTGAAAATGCACACCTGGACCCTGCACGATTAAGGGATAATCTCTAACTAGACAAAACCAGGAGCAGATGCTCCTGCATGAGTTTATAATCCGCATCATCAACATGGACTATATTTAATACAAAATTTGATTACTCTTTAAAATGAGACATTTGCAAGCTATATGGATTATTTTTTTTTTATTTTTTTTTCAGCCTGTAGTGCCAAGCCCTACACTTACACCTGTGGAAAGTAAACTGCACCCAAAACGGGACCCCACCGCTAAAGGCGTTCAGGCTTCCCGTGCTCACAGCACTCTCCTTACTCTTTTGCAATGGAATGACTAATGGATTTCTTCCCCGATGCCTCACTAGTATAAGAGGCCTAATAGGCTTTACGAAAAGCGTAAATTGAAAAATGGGATGCGGATTTGGAAAGAGACAAGTTGTTTATGCACATTCCTCTCATCTCTTTTTGGCAGGGTTCCCAACCGAGGACAGAGAAAGTAAGCAAGTGCACCGGCAGCCGAGAGCAGCCAGAAAGATGGCGAACAGACCAGCTTCACTGCATCCCTGCTGACGCTGAAGTCTCTTTGAACACTTTCTATTCTCCAACTGACAAGTTAAAAAGCACGTTAAAAAAATCAGAACTACCATGATGTCTGACTCCATTTTAGCTTTGGAGAAAATATTCCACCAACTTTGCACACAGACTCTGAATTAAACAAGGGGACGTTTGAACTAGGAATTTGGTGTAGTTTGTGTTTGACGTACAGTAACTGTGGGCACATGATGTTCGGAAAGAAAATCAGATTCTTGTGAAATTTTATAACCCATCCTGAGTGACAGAAAAACAATAACCTTAATAAGCAATTAGACTTTTGAAGAGCTGATTGTGATGCCATTATACAAAGAAAAACGTTTTCCAAGATTCAGTAACCCCATGTTAATGCAATGCAGTTCAGAACAATGAACTTAGTGTTCCAGGATTCACACGTATATAAATTGCTTAGTAACTCAAGAAAAGTAGGGCTCTACAGAAATATTTAACTGAAGTTATGATATTTGAAAACAAAAGTCCCTCCTTTCTAAAACAAATAAATTCACTTGAACAGTAAAAGTGAAATAACTGACTCCTCAGGCAATCAACAAAATAGCAAGATAGCATCTAGAGTTAATGAGAAAATGTAATTATGATTCTACTTATCAGGTTTGACCCACAGCTTTACCAGAGAAGTCAGTATCCAGATACACAATTTTAGAGCAAATGCTATTCAGCTGAATCAGATATTAGGCAAATTGCTTTTGCTGCTTGCGCACATTTATATTTAGTGCAGGTAGGAGGAGCAAGCAAGGCTTTATGCAACACTACATCAGTGGAATTCCACTAGTGTTGTGATGCAACTGTAATTGCAGTTATATTTTCCACTTGAAACCCATGTTTGATGGAGGGCTTTATATATTCCTTTGCTTTAAAAAAATCCTTCTGAAATTTGATGCATAGATTTCTAGCCTGAAGAAAAATTGATCTGCTTAAAGAGAGGAAAACAATTAGTTTAATATTTTAATTTTTTTTTATATATTTGCCAATCTAATTCTAATGTTTTTAATTCCTTCGAGAAACAAATAATATATTTATTTCTATAAGCACACAGCTTCTTATTTTGCTACATCATAATTTTTATAATAGCCAAATAAATAATCTGAAACTGCAGCAATACTTTAGGTGAGTAGATCTGGACCTTGTCAGCAGCAGTAAAATGTGTGCCTGGTTTTGTACAAGCCCTTAAGAGCAGAACGGTTGCATTTGTGGGACTTGTTTGCAGACACAGTAAAAGGAATTTAACACATTTCCACCTGCAGAGCTGCTGAATTACAACAGATGGGGTTTTAATAGACTTTTAATACACAAACCACTTAACTTAGGGCTAATCTTTAAATTACAATGCATTCAATTATGCTCTTCTGCTTTACGTCCAATAATTTTATTAACTTGATTTGCTGAAGTATGAATCACAGGTTGTAACACACGTAAATAATTTTTGCATTAGTTAGACTGAGATTTAGGCCTTACAACTATATTTGCAGCTTCTGACCCTTATGTAAATATAAAAGTGTTAGAAACTGGGGCCACTTGCCATTTATATTTAGCTAAATTGTGTAGTATTTTTTGAAAACTGGAAATAAATATGTTTTAAAATGGCACCATAACTATGCATTCTCATCAATGGTAATTTTTTTATAGATTTTAGTTTTGGGGGAAAAAAAAGTTCAATTTTTATGGCCCTGTCCCACGCCCCTTTGCATCTGAAAGATACTGCTTGGAGTAAAGCCAGCAGGTTTTGCCAGTGTCTATGATCAAATCAGTGTCCTAAAATCTCTTACAAACATGTCAGTTCTAATAAGATACTGTATCTACAACATTGTACGTGTACAAAAAAAAAACAAACCCAAAACTGTTAATAAGGTAATACCATTGCACTTTTAATTAGAAGTTAGATATGAAACACAAGTACATCTTAAAATACTTGGGGGAAAATGACAGCTGAAATTAATTCAAGTAATCCAAAATACTAAATAAAACTCATTTCTCAAAAAATATATTAAGATGCTATTATATCAAGGCAATAATCTCAAAACAGTTGGAAAAAATAAAAAAGGTTGTAATTTGCATCAGTACAAATAACTACAGTCATTATTTACAAACACAATGTTAAAATTTCCTCTTTGAATGCACGATTATGATGTCAGCAACAGCATTTCTGGGTTGCTGCGTGTTCAACGGGCAACATTCCTCCTCCTGAAACAAAATATCCGTGATCAGAACCTTCCTTTAAACTTCTCATTATTAAGATTTATCTTGCAGATCAAAGAAAACTAACTGCAGGTCTCAAGTCCATGGCTTCTTTCTCAAATTCTGCCCCTCTAGACTGAAGTTATTAATGCTTTTTTCTTCTCTGTTCTTGTAACTGAAGTGCATTTTCTTTCAAAATGAGCACAATTTACAAGTTTTTCAACATATGTTAAGTTCTAGCAGATAAGCAGGAAAATATTATGCAGAATGTTTTGAGAAGAATCTTCACATACAAATCCTTGTAATAGTTTTTGTAGAGTTTAAAAGAACACTGTCTTTTAAAATAACTCCTCTGCGTAAAGGTAAGGTTTCACGTGAACTGCATTTTTGTGTTAAGTTCCTTACATCTTAAGTTTCTAATGATTGTAAAAACCTGATCCTCAGTATGAAAGTATAAAGAGGAAAAAAGGTTTATGATTTCTATGAATACAAATTGAGGAAATTCTTATCCACATTAAGTATTCTGGATTGTCTAGGGTATAGAGAAATAAATGCAGACACACACAGTATGGTTTGGGTTAATTTCTAGATGTTCAGGCCCCCCATCTCCCTTTAAAAACAGGCTTACCTGCAGGACATCTTTGTTTGACAATTTGTTTCTAGAAAAAAAACCCAAACAGGAGTATATAGATGATCAAGAAAATAGTCTCTCTAGTCTACAATTCCACAGCAGCTATGTTTACATGAGCCAGTACCGTGGCACAACAGAGACCCTAACAGCCACTAGTATTTCATCATATCACATAATACTATGACTCCTGGTAACTATAAATACAAAAGCAATTATGTTGTGTCTCTTCATGTTTAGTTGATGCTTATTCTTTACAAGGAAGGTTACAAATAGAGTACACAGACATCTATAAGTAGCACATAATAAGCTTACAGCTAATGCATGCAATAGTATTAAAATAAATGATCTTTTTTTTTTTACTTTGTATACTTTACAAACATGTAAAAATTGCTTTTTTTCATAATCAATCTTTGTAATTTTTTCTAATTCCACTTTTTTTTCTTACTTCACTTACTATTTGTATCATAATCTTATTTCTTATTTCAGTAAGGAACTGTCTCCACCAAAGATTACTTTTCCGTAAGTCAAAGCTGGGGGTTGGGTTGGTATGTTTTTAAGTTAAGGAAATGTGCTGATTCGGGTGGGGATAGGGTTAGTTCCCCCCAAGATCTGGCCAGGACACAGGTATTCCATATCATGTGAGCCATGCCCAGTCTATAGCTGAGAGCTGGCCACGGGAAGGGGCAGCAAATTGCAGTTTGGGAGCAGGTTGGGGTTCTTGGATTGAATAATAGTGTTTGTATATTCCTCTGTTAGTGTTATTGTTGTTGTTTGCTTGTTCCCATTGCTGTTCTGTTAAACTGCCTTCATCCCAGCCCACAAGTTTTGCCTTTTTCTCCCGATTCTCCCCCCACAGTTGGGGGACAAGAGAGCGGCTGCGTGGTTCTTGGTTGCCATGATAGGAAATTACTTCAATTTCCCAGAAAAATTAAGAAGACATTCTGAATGCTCAGTAAGATGTTTCCACTTCCTTTATTTGGAATACTTACAACTTCTAGGAGTAGCAGAGTGCTGTAGTGTTAGAAGATCTTCACTGCAGTTTAAAGCAGATACAGAACGATTCAACTGAAAAATCTGTGACCTAGTTATTTCATAAGTCCTGAAAGGGCAGAGTGGACCAGAACAGAAATCAACCCTAGCTAACAATTCCTTCCCTGAACTAATGTAATAAGCAAGGAAGGTAGTGTATGAAGAGGAAAAACAAGGAGACAGACTATACTCCCAGACAAAACACACACACACATAAACACACTGCCCCTTTTCCCCAGATAGATTAGGTAATCGAGTTTTTAAAAGGAGGACAGAAAGTTCCTGTGGAAGATTGCTCAGTCTGTGATGTGTTACTAATGGAGAAAACATTTTCTTACATCATGTTAATACAGTTTTTAAACAAAGAAGCAACCATAACACATTCTAAGCAGAGGCAGAACCCCTCTGTAATATATTTCATATTTTATGCAGGATGCTTCCAAAAATCCAGTGTTTTATCTACTTAACTATGATGCAAATAAACTTGAAACTGTATTTTCTTCATCCTGAATCTCTAAAGGAACATGACTGGAGTAGGTCTATTTTCAAAGCCTTTCTTATCACATTCTTGGGCCTCCCCCTACATGGCATTACTTCGCAAAATGAGTAACAAGGCAATTTGTCTGGGAAGGGAGGGTCTAGTCAGCAGCTGTACAGGGGCTAGTGAGGAAATCCTTTCCTTCAGAATCATCCCCAAAGTCTTAGGTAAAGTTGGAAATATGTTAGTGATGTGTAAAAAGTAGCAGCAGGCACTGTCCTGTTCTCAACTGTCATAAGTAACTGTTGACAGAAATCAAGATGGAAGTGCTGACATTGCTTTAATTTGCAGTGAAAGACCTTCACATTCAGCTGCAACAGAGCCAAACCCCTATGACCTAGAACATAGATCTGCCGCCTTCAAGTGACTGTACAGAACGAAGCCTTCTGAGAAAACCATGTCTGTAGCTAGAACATGGGGTTACTAAAGATAAGCAATTTCTCCACAAAGCAGACAATTAAGTTTGCCATTTTGCCATTAAATTTGTAATTTTTAAATCATTCAACTGGTTTAACTTTAGCGGATTAAGATGCAGCAAGCACCAGGATATAGAATACCTTTACTTAGGGAGAAGTAATTCTTTATTCTAAAGAGTCATTGTATCATTCCTTCTAGACTGTTACAGTAACGGCATTAAAGCATTAAAAACTGAGACTTTGGTGTGTATCCAAAGAACATTTTACCTTTTCAAAAAGCATCTTGGCTCTATTGTTTTCTTTCAATTTTTTTCTTCAGCTGATTTATTTCTTGATCTCTCTGGAGCAATTCAAACTCTTTTTCACGAAGTTCATCTTTAGAATGCTGCAGCTTCTTCTCTAAGCTCTCAATCTGAACAGCAAATGCAATTAAATCAGAACAGGTATTTTACTGAAATCAAGACAATTGAAAAAAAAAAACCAAACCCAAGCCTACCCCAAACAAAACTCACAAACACCATCAGTATTACCTCTGATATTGGGTTCCCTTGTACATTTCTTATTTTATTTTTGTCAACATTTTCCTTTATTAAAACCACAGTTTGGGAGCTTTATCACATCAAGTAAAAGAATACATTTTCATTTTTCTACTGGTATTTTCCTGCAAAATTTTTAATTTTGATTGACAAACAAAATATGTTTGCAAGTACATTAAGGTATTCGCTCCCCTTTCCCTACAAAAAAGGACTAGTTTTATTCTTCTAGATTAAACCTCGCTAGCTATTGTGTCCTAGGACCAGACTTGCTCATAGCCTCAGCTGCCTTTTTTTAGGGAAATAGGATTTTTTTTATTTTAACAATAATTACCTGTTTATTGCATTCCTTAATTTCTAACTCTGACTTCTCTAAATTGCACTCCAATTGAATTATTTGTTGTTCCATTTCTCCCCTATGTTCACGAACTGTCATGTCCAGCTGTGTTATCTAGAGGTAAAAAAAGGAAGAAAAGCATTCTTTTATTTTGAACTACTATGCACATTTTAAGAAGCAACATTACAAGATGTGGCAGCAAAAGGAATGAAACTAATCCTTTGTAGTCTGAATATTCTCTCAAGCCGTCGATATAAAAATGCACCCTAGCTATCTCATTTTAAAAGTTAGGGCCAAACACAAAGAGAACAGGGGGAAAAGTGTGTAACTGAGTATGTTTGGCTCTCAGATACACAGAATACAAACTTAGTTCTCATTTTAAATGGAATGTAATCAGTAGCTTATTATAATAATCCATCTTGTTAGAAAGCACCAAGTATTGCCAAACCAAACAAAAATCCTATTGCTTTGCTGAATTCCTGGAGCTGCTCACAGGGTATTGCAGCAAGAGTATATTCAAAGGTCTGGCCTCCTTTCTGTGCCAGTTCCTTCAACAGATTTTTTTATTTGTAAATCCCCACCTCTCCATCTCTCTGCACCTCAAACTTTCTTAGATAGAAAGGCTGGTAACTCCTGCAGGAAGTATCTATTAGAAGGCTAATTATAAGTGACAGAATAATAGTTTTTCCATGATGGGTATCAAATCCTGAAGCCAGACCGAAAGACTGAAAACGAGCTACAGAAAGTTATTCAAAACAAAGATACTGTTTCATGTTTAAAGATTGCTTTAGAGCTAATCAAGTATGCTCCAGTGCAAACAAGGAAATCTGTCATCTCCAAGCATACTTCAGTGCAGAATTTTCCTTCATTTTATCAAATAACAAGACAACAACAGTTGACCTGTAACTGTATCACTAAGGAAGAATTATGGGATGGGTTTGTTTGAGGTTTCTTTTCTACCAAACCAGTAGTCTTAGGAGAGCACAACCTGATTTTCCTGGTACTATAAGGCTTCAGTAACATCCAGCTGGTTTTGAGGTCGACACTGTAGCTATATAAACAGCACAGTTTGGAACAGTGTGGGCAAGCAATTAAAGGTAGTGGACTTTTTCTAAGTTATCTACTACATAACAGGGTACTTAACAGCAACATACTTAAAGCGATCTGACCTGAGCTGCTCTTTGTTTCAGTTCCCAATTCCTTTCTTTCAACGCGTGATCCATGTCAAGGAGTTCTTGGTTTTTGTCTTCAATTTCTCCCTTGCAATACCTGCAATTCTCATACGTTTAATTGCTTAACACACATTCAGTTGCTTATCTTCAAGTATCCAACTTGAAGATCATGAGATCTATTACTTAAAAAATGTGAATCAACTAGTTGTTTGCAAAAACCCAAACCCAAACAGAATAATTATGTTAACTATATTCCAGGTGGAAGTTTGCCAATAGTTTCTTTATTCAAGTTGGTTATCAGGACAACGTGTTCTTTAAAAAGAATAGCACAAAAGAAAGGAAACTGAACAATTTCGCTATAGAAGAAAGTAATTCCTCTTACAATTATTTCACAATGTTGGGATTCAGAAAATAATTTTAGCAGATTTTAAAACAGAATTCCCAAAAAAGAATTCAGCACCACTTTTAGAAATTAAAAGTAGGATCAGAAGCTACCATATCAAGTTATCTTACAACCACAAACCACCTAAAAATTACAGAGAGCTGTTAAGATAATACAAAAAGACAATCCAAACTACTTCCTAAAGAAAAACTAACACAACTAAGTTTTCATGGTGGAAAAGATACCAGCTTACCTGAGCTCAGTTGTTAGATCAACGAGAGCAACATGCTTCTCCTCCAGAGAAGACTGTGCTTTCTGTAACGCATCTCGCAATTCATGAAGCTGTATTAGAGTGGTTTTCAATTCTCCATGGACATTCTCTAATGCAGATTCTAGTTTAGCTATTTTCTGTAAGGCTTCCCTGTGGCCAGTCTCACTTTGAAGCAGCTTATCTTCTAAATCTTTGACTATTTTATAAAACACAAAATATTTGATCATCAGTAAGTCGCCTTTATGCAACACTGCTGCCTACTAGCACTTACAGTTAGAATAAATTTTCAGAATCAGTGTTTTTAGCAAAATTTAGAAAAACAGTGACTTCTGAGGTTATACAACCACTTTTTCATGTCAACGAAGTCTTTGCTGTTTTTATTCAGCTCATAAGTTATAATTGACTTGAAGTATGAGGATGTATCTAAAAATATTTGGCCAAGGAGAAAGTACAGAGACAATATAGTGACTGAACATGTGCTATGGAAAAGGCAAGCAGAACTGCTAGTGAGGCTCCAGTTTGAAAGAACGGTAAAATTAAATAGAGGAGAAAGGGCTGGAAAGTTTGTTATTCCCACAGACTCTCTTGTGGGTTTTTCTGTCTGCTTTAAAGAGCTGAAGTTTTGCAATTAGCATATGCCCTTATTAAATCTATGTGCCTTATTTGATTACCACATGAAGAATCTGTATTACAAATTTACAGGGAAAACTACTTATTCATTTCACCTGGGGTAAAGGTACATCCCACAAAAGTGAGAATTTGGAAAGGTAGGTTAAATAAAGTTTGTGGGGTTTCGGAGAGGTTTTTGAGGAGGTGGGGTTTTTCAGTTGTTCCTTTTTTTTCTTTTTTTTCTTCTAAAACTATGGAGCTACCAACACATTAAAAAAGTAACCTCTTCAGCAAAATACAGAGAAGCAGCATGATAAAAGGAAGTTTGCAAAACAAAACAGTGAAATTACCCTCACAGGCCTTTTCACTGAGCTCTGATCGTGCTTCTTCCAAAGTTATGTCCAACTGATTTATCTGCATTGCTTTGTCTTCACAGTCTTGTTTTAATTGCACTACTTCTTTTTCCATATGAGTAAGTTCATTCTTGCACTGGTCCATCCCCAATTTAATTTGTCTAAATAGAAGAACCAAGAAGAATAAAATGAACCTTGTAATAATAAAAGCAACATGTGTATGTCTTTATATGCTCTAAGATGACAAGCAATTTGTGAATAAAACAGGAATAGAAGGGTCATATTAAGTAGGCTTATCTCACAAGAAAAAACATATTCTTATAGACTACCAAGCCCTCCTAAAATCTACTATCTACAATTACAGGCAACTTGATATATTTATGAATTGAATTGCATAATGAAGTGCCATCTTAAGGCTAAAAAGATTGCTCAGACAAGCATTAATTCTGTCGGAAGACTTTTCCAGAAACTGATGCCTCTGCTAGTCAGAAACTTCCCTTCTGATTTCCAGTCTATGCTCATACGGAGAGAGAATATACCCCTCAGTTATTCTAAACCTACCCGATTGTACTATTAAGTTCATCCACCTTCTGTCTGTTTAAATCTGCATCCTGAATAGCTAGGCGAAGTTTCTCGTCTGCCTTTCTCAACTCATCTTCCGCATACGTTTTCTGCTTATGAAGCTCTTGTTCCAAACTGAATACCTACTCAAAACAGTATTTAAAAAGTATTAGTACTTTTAAATTCCATACCAAAGAAATATGCGTTTTGTCTTGCAAATCATGGAGCAAGATTCATATTCAATACATTCAATTTAAGACTAGAACTTTCTAGTCACATTCGGAGGACAAATAGTTTCTAGTAATTGTAACACGATTTAACTTTCTGATTTTCAGTACACCTTTCCTTAATTGCAGTCCAGGGTTTGATTTTCCAAGTACTTGCCACTCTAATGCTAGCTAGAGTTTCTAATAGCACAGAACCTGGTTTAAGACAAAACAAACCATTCAACTCTTATTTTAGATATATCTAAAATAATAACTATCCACTTAGTTACCAAAGAAACATTCAGATTTTAAGGGTATTACGAAAAATTTTATGAAAGCATTTAATTATTTGTCTTTAAGTAGACACTTCTCACCATACTGTACCTGTTTTTCAAGTTTAACTTGATTATCCTCCAGCTCCTCATTTCTAATAGTTTCTTGTTGTAACATTTGCTGCTGATGATGCAAAGTTTGTTGTAGGAGCATATTTTGTTCACTTGTGTCCTGAATATTCTGATCTTTAAGTTTTATTTCTTTCTGTAAATAACAAACCTGAAAACACATTTATTTTCCATTACAATAACATATTTTTATTTGTACTTGCATCAGCCATTCTCTTCATTCTTAATGAGCACAGAATCACACCTATGATGCAATAAAACTTTTGACCCTGAATTTAGTTGCATTACAGTTTCAACAGTACGTATCACATCTCAGCTCATCACTGAGTTGTGATTTATAAAGTGAGGAAAGAAGTAACTTATCAGCCACAGTTTTTTGACTTCTTGCTTTCTAAGTATACCTAAAATGGTCAATATTTTAAAAACATATATAACAAACATTTTCCATTTTTAAATTACTGAACTACTTTTCTTTCTGTCACTCTTCTGACTGTATTTCTCAAAGTCCTTGTTTTCCCATTGAGATTTTATTCTCTCCTCCCCTTTATTTTGCCTCTATTGCCTCTATGACAACAGTCTTTCCAATAAAAAACTCAGGAATTCGAGTGCCTAACTTGTCACATGTTGAATGACCTGATTTCTCAGTGATGAATGACAAGAATTTTCTGAAAAAAAGAAAGCTTCTTTAAAACAGGAAAAAAAAAAATCACTAACTGCTCACCCCAAAGTGGAAGTAGTGGCTCTGTCACTTACTTATGAAAACATTGCTCAAAATTAAAATGCCTCACTTGCTACCCTTGAGTTTCACACAGCATCCAGTCTCTTTTAGATTAAATCATTCATAACAAGTGTTCTCTGCAATACAGAAGAGCTGCTAAAACAAGCCGTTACCTCTTCAGACTTTTTTTTGAGCTGATTTTCAAATATCTCCTTATTTTCTTGTGACTGACTCAAATACAGTGCAACTTCTTCCTTACACACGTCTAGTGCTGACTCAAGTTGTCTCACCTAGTTGAATGCAATAGATTACTTTAAATTGCATAACATAATTTTTATTAACTAGTCTAAAAAAACCCGTTCAAACACATCTTTGTGTGAAATGTCTGAAATGCTACATTTTTATCCAGAGTATTAAAACAGGCATGGAAGGTTATCATAAACTTAAAAACTGAAGTAGTACTCAGAAATTAAAAATATTAGTGAAATTAAATTACAATACTTTAGACTGTCTTTAAATCAGATGAGACTATCAGTTAAGAGAAGATATTCCAGTATTTTTTGGTAGCTAAAATTTGACAGTAGTTAGTAGCAAACGTATGCCCGATACCAAATCATTAGCCCACCACATTTTGTTCCATATAGACTTGTAGAAATAAATTTGGAATTATCATCATATGTGAATTGTGGCAAGTCTTTTTCAAAAATAACATTCAGATCTTAACATAATTCATCTCAGGAAAGCTACTAAAAAGCATTTTTTTTTTCATTTCTGCACAGACAGACAGCGCCTGCATTATACCAAGAGAAAGGAAAAGCTTTTAGCCATGTCAACACCGCTATTTTACCATTTTACTGAGCAATCTCTAACAAATATCTTATAAACTCAAGCAGATAAAAAATATAATGAACAAACCCCTAGACATCTTAAGCTATAGTAATTAAACTTAATTGTTCGGTTTCAATGCTAAGAAGACTTTTTTCAACAGTGAGAATCATGTCAAATTTAGCTGCAGATTGGCTAATGCTTTCAATGCTACCACTTTTCTTAACCGCAATCAATTATATACCTCTCTCCATACCCAAACCAAGCAGTTTAAAGGGAAGTGATAATAAGTCCTAATTTTGAATCTCTGGAAAACATCCCAAATACTGCAAAGCCACTTGGATAGAAAACTGGCCCAATGCAAGTTCAGAAAGAGCATATTACTAGCTGAAGTCCCCAGTATCTCCTCCCAATGATATCCTGAAGATTTAATACCGTTTGAAACCTGACTGTGGTAAATCATCCCACGGGAATTGTTTATTAAAATACTCCTGCAAGTGCTGCATGGCTAAAAACATGACCAGTATTACATATGTCTAAAATACAAGTAATATCTAGATCAAAAACCTATATAACATTATCTTTGTTAGACAATGTTTTACTTTAAGAGCACAAGCAGCACAAATCTGCCCTATTTGTAACTACAGTAATTATATAAAGCAATTATGCATTGCATAATCTCTTACTGCAGATTTCATCATCCTTTTAATTAAAAAAAAACCCACACCAAAAGTGGAAAGACTTCAGGCTAATGACTTCTGAAATACTTATATGAGACAAATTATCTATAAAGCAGCCTCAATATAGTTTTTCCTATAGAGGATAAAAGGAAGCACACCATTATTGCAAATTTTAAAACAATTAATTGAAAACTACAAAGAGCTTACTAACTTTGATTGTTTCTTCTGTTAACTGACTCTTCAGCACCTTCAGTCCTTGATCTTTCTTGAGATTTTGATTTTCCATTTCCTGTTTGCATATGTATTGTTATTAAAGACAACAAAATTAAATATAGTAATAGTATTTTTAACTAATAAAAACTCATACAAAGAATCAGAAAAAAATAATCAGTGTATTTAAAACAAAATTGCTTGTATACTGTATTTGTTTACATCATACTCTGAAGTGAGTTTAGTTCCTGATAGGTCTCCCTTCATATTCTGCAGCAGCAGGAATTACTAAAAGGAACAAAACTTTGCCATAATAGAACATTCTTGGTTTTCCAGCTAGCACAGACTAGATGCAATTGTTCTTTATCCAGATTTCTTTCCTTTGATTACAGACCAAGGGGAAAACCAGAGGCATAAATAGAATGCTGAGACAAAAAATAAAGAAAGGTCATTAATGTTGGTACACTGTAGAGTAGTTGTAGCTGAGGACTACACTAGATTACTACAGTCAATTACTCAATCAAGAACTAAGAAGCAAAAACTTAAGTACCTTTCGTTTTCTCCAGTTTTTCCATGTGTTTATGGAGAGGCTTTTCATCATTATTAGTCACTTGTTCGATTTGCATTTAAAGAAATTCAAGAGCCACCCTTACCTCTTTGCTTTCTATCAGCATCCCGTCCAATGATTCAATGTGATGCTGTTTATGCATAACATCTTGTTGCAAAATAGATATTATTTTCTCTTGTTCAGTGAATTGTTGATGTCTCTTCTCCAGCTGTGTCTGAAGCTGTCCATAAGTAATTCATGATTCATTATTTTAACAAGCTTTTTCAGGGAATTTGTGCATCTAAATATATCATTCATTCTATTCACTCATCACTTAAAGAACGAAAAGCAAATACATTCCTGCCATCAGCAGTATTGCAGAATCTTAGAAGTACCAAGAAATCCCAAATGCTTAATATTTCAAAGCAACAGGAGAATCAAGAGAATGAGGGCAGGTGGAATGTAATTCCCTGCCATCAACCAAGACAAAAGACATGCACACATTGTTTCGTAAAAGATGACAAGCTTCTTGAACAGCTAGAAATAGCCACAGTTATATTTCCAATCACATCAAGCAACAGAATTCCTCTGTAAAGACTGGAATGTAATGACACAGATGCTCATAAGGCTCAGGCTTGAAAGAAATGAAATGAAAGAAAATTGTTAGAAGCTGTAATGGTTTAAACCCAGTAGGCAATTTGCTAGGTGTTTAGAGCAAAGAATAACAGTCTTCTTCCTACATCCCTATTTCTCTTCAGTTGACCAGAAAACAGGATATGAATTATCTCAGAGAGAAATCGTGAGATTGCATAGTTGTTAATGCAAAATGAACTAATGAACTAAAAATCGGGAGACATAAGGAGAAGATACAAGTTGTTAATTGGACATCTGCCTCAAAATTACTAAAAGACAAAGAAATTAACATAGAAAAAAGTCACCAAGTATATCACTCATACACCTAGGACACAAGCAAAGTCTTACTAGTTCAATCTGTTTCTCCATCTCTTTGTGCTGCTCAAGGTGAACCAACTTTGCTTTTTCAAAAGCAGAAGTTATTCGCTCATGCTCTTCACTGATAGTTGTTTCCAACTCATGAATGTGTCTGTTTTTTCCCTGGGAATCAGCAACAACAAAAAGGACTTAATAAAATATTTATCTGTGATATTAAACAGCATTTTATTTGATGATTGTGTTCCTAGATTTCATAAAAGATAAACACAGAAGACCCTGAAGTTATACACAGCATGTCTCATCTCAAAGGATGTCACACCTGTAACACAGGTATAGAATGCTGCTAAATGCAGCCACTACACAGCGACAAGGTGCCTACCAAGGTGGAGTACTGGCACAGATTATAGCAACTGGAGCAACAAAGTTCTGACAAAGACAAAAATTAATCCAATGTTCACGTGGATAGAGGAGTCTTTAAAATACAGGTTTCCATCTGAAAGGGACAACAGAAGAAATTTCTTTTTCTAGCAACCTTAGACCCTTTCCCAAAACTAAAAAAGTTTGCATAACAATACCCAGACTGGAGTTGCTGCAAGTGTCAGAGATGTTTAATTTGAAACAAGATTCAGATTTTTAAAACTGCACTGTCCAAAAACTGCACAGATTGTTTAGCAGATCTGAAAGCCTGTCCGTTTTGAATACATGGAATAACACTGTTTTAACTTTAATCTCCATTAATGTCTTTTTACATAAATGTAGTTTCTCACTCGAATGTTTTACCATGAGTTCCTGTTCCAACTCCATATTTCTTGCTGTAGCAGCTGAATAAGCAATAGTCTTTTCTTCCAACTGTTTCTCAAGTGCAGAAAGTTGAGAAGATTTCTTTGTTATCTGAAATTAAATATGGCACAAACCAGCATAAAGACAACCATTTCAGGTATAGTCTATTATTTGTATATATATTCTTACCACCAATCTAACTTCAGCTACTACTATTTCATAGTATTTTTAATTATCTGTTTGCTTGTCTATTTTCATACAACCTATTAAACTGTATTACTTACAAAGAAGAATTCAGGACAATTTACCTCAAATGTATCCAATTTATGATAATTATGAGTGCCACATGAGCGAATGAGCTATTAGAGATCTATAACATTTATGGCCATTATTAGGAAATACTGCAAATCCCATTACACTGCAACTCTATAAACACGTCACCACCAGAATGTAAACATTAGCATTTTAACTTGTTCAACCAGAGAAGAGTTAGCTGAAGTTTAATTTCTTTTGTGACTGGTAATTGATGTTAATGTCTGGCAACTGTACTAAACAGTTAATAAGAAAAAAATATAACTATTCCTTCAATATCAATTTCTTAAGATTACGCATTAATTCAACCATACCAAAGCAAGAAGTCTGTTCACGTTTTCCACATAACAAATCAAAATACTAGTAGTAAAGCTCACTAACTACATCAGCTTTAAAACAAGATTTCTGACAACTAACAAACTAAAGCTGCTATCTTCCAGCTTTTCTGCTTGCTCAGAAGTTTATGACCAATTTTTCTTAAATAAGCCAGATTTTAAAATTAATATGGCAATTGCAGTTTTTCTATAACTACTGTCTTAACTATCGTTGATTACTGGAGTAAGCAAAAAAAGCAACATTTTTTTTTCAGTGCTGCTAAAAACTTACTTCTCTCTCTAAACTACTAGTTTTTGAAGCCTTCTTCAATAGATCTTCCTGTATGACTTGAAACTGACTGGCTCTCTGAGCCATGCTGCTCTTCAAAGAAGAATTCTCATCATCTGCTTTTGTCAGTTTAGTGCGTAACGCTTTTATCTCTTTCCGGAATCTTTGCCTCTCCTTTTCAAATTGTTTGCTGATGAGTGCCAACTGTTGACATTTTCTCCTCTCTCGAAGTAGAAAAAATAATGATTAATTTATAAGAAAAACATACAAACCATCACTCAAGCCATCACCAATCATACAAACCAAAGAAAACATAGAACTTAATGATAGAATACTGAACTAACACATATAGTGTTCAGAAACATGACTGTTCATTTTTTCCTTGTAATGAAATGAACAGCTGTGGTTCATTAAAACAAATCAACAAACCTCCTCCCCCCAGAAGAGAAAACCAAAAATTGAAGACAGCATCATTATATATGTGCCTTGAAACAATTTCATGGAGCAGTCCTAACAGTAATGGCAGATGTGATTGCAGAAATTCTGCACCAGTAAGATACAGAGAAAACAATCAGAGAAAATGTGGACATTTTAGTATAAACTGCATAAAGAACAAAATACATGGTTCTATATCACAGAATCTTAGTGGTTGGAAGGGACCTTTGAGATCATCGAGTCCAACCACATTAAAAAACAAAAAACAAAAACACAACAAAAACCCCACACACAAAAACAAACAAACAAACAAACAAAAAAGCCACCCACCAACTAAACCCCACACCCACAACACCCACAACCCCACGCACACAGCTCATAGCTAGGATATTGCTGAACAGGTAACTTAACTAGCAAAAGTAAGAAGAATATTGTGCCTTGAAAAAATGTCAATTCCAAGGTGGCAAAATGCTCCTTGTTCAACCAAACCGTATCTATTAGGTCACAGAGATATATTATAAAATATACTGTAAAAACTGTTTAAACCCCACAAAAACACTCCTGTTCTGCAGATCAATCAGATAGAACTGCACAGCTATTTTGGTAAGCTTACCTCCTTGACTTCTGCTCAATTTGACAGGCTCCATTTCCAGGCCACATAACCTGCTATTTTCTTGTCCTTCATTATCATTAGAAAGATGCCCAGCTCCATTACAGACAGCTAAGTTTGCGCAAGGCTTTTGAATTTCTGATTCTTTCATTGCCAGTTCAATGCTATTATAAGGAGGAGACAATTAACATTCTTTCTACATGTTAGTTCCAATACTACCTTATTATCTCCCTATTATTGCCACAATTCAGTAATCAGTTATACCTTAGGTCTGCAATCAAAGGTTTATTTGATTCATGAGATTCAGAGAGAACTTCCTTTGTTGAGGAACTGGGGAGCTGGTGTTTCAATTGGTGCCATTCCAACTAAAAGTTAAGGGAAAACCAAGATCAATGCAAAAATAGATTTTTTATTGCTTCATAGTATGATTAATTCACAAGTTACTCTAGCATATAAAGTTTAAGACACATATGCCAGGATGTTAAAAGTTTGGATAACTTCATCTTTAAAATTATTCTCCTAAGTATGTGCTTGCACCACAGCACTGCAGGTTTGTCTGACATTAGTAGAAACTATAGACGTTAAGGCCCTCCAAAACTTGGGCCATTCCTTTAGATATCTTTGCTTAGGTACTGAAGCAGGAATATTTTTGCTGTGAAAAGTTAAGTAAATGGAGATACTAGCAGTAATTCTACATTTTTAACTTCTCCCATCATGCTTCCTTTCAGATTCTGATGACTGCATTTAATACCATTTTTCCCTCAATTTACAGAAGGCTTCTGAATAAAACTTCCAAATAAATGCCTATGGTCACACCAGCCCAAACCATCATTTTGATACAAAATTTCTATAGTCTCTTCAGCAGAGGTCACTGTGGCAATTCCAAAATCATACAGAAACCACACTCTTGACTTTGTTTTCATTACATCTATTCACAGTTATACTTCAAAAATAAAGATATCTGATGCAATCTGTGCTCCTGACCTCATGTGTCTCCCTAGCCCTTCCTGATTTCCTAAAGGGTTCCTCCAGTAAGCCCAGTCGGTTCACAAATTCAGATTCCAATCACTCGGTTTTGTGATAAACTTCACCAGTACAAGCTTCAAGCTCGCTAACATTCAGAGAAGTCTTTCTCTTTCTCAGCACAAAAAAGAAAAGTTCCTGCAAACACCTCTCCTTGTCTAATTTCTCCATTTCTGAGGTTGACACATCAACTCTGGCTGTGTGACACCATTGCCTGCCATATGGGAAGTGTCATACTGTTCTACTGAGAAGAACCTCCGCGTCATATAATAGGACATCACATTTTAGAGATCATACCTCCATCTGAACAGTCAATACACAGAACACAGGATGAGAAAGTGTGATTTTAAATGCTTGCAATTTCAAAGCACCTATTCCTTCTTAAATGAGAAGGCAGAAGTAAAATATTTAAATTAAGAAAACATTTCATCTGTGCATCTTGAAAAACAAAAATATTTTACTTGGATTATTTCTCAAGAATATCACAGGATTTCCATACTAATGTCAGTTAGAATTGTTTATGATGCATAATGCAATTTGTAAGGATGTACCAGGTACTGTACCTCTTCAGATGTACTTAGAGACAACTGGGAAATAATGGTTTCTAGTATGTTGAGCTCTTCTCTTGAATCCTCAATTTCTTGATGGCATAATTTCAAGCGGCTTTGTTGCTCTTCAGTAAGTGCTCTGAGCTCTGCGTTTTCACTTATTAGAGCATTCTTCTCTTTAAGTACAATTTCTTTTTCACTAAGTTCATTCTCAAGCTCAATGATCTTCTGATCAGACTGAGTCAGCATTGATACCATTTCAGTGTTCTTTGCCTCTAGAGTCCTAATTTCTTCTTTTGTGCTACGATTCTCTTCCTTTAATTGCCTAAAAAAGTATGTCCATTGAAAAGGTATAGCTCACCATAGAGAAGTAGACTAGCATTTTCATTATTAAAAGTACTAGAAGAACACACCATAACTATACGGTTTCACCAGTTTACCCATCAAAATCTAGGATTGCCTCTATGCAAAGGATAGAAAAGTTTTCACTGCTTTCCTCAGCTTATACTGTTCTTAAGGACCAAGATGCAAACTGCTAGCAGCAAACAAAAGGTAGCAGAATAAACTACTTCTCATTCTTAAACAACTTAATAAAGTTTTAAGCACTATCAGCAGTGTCACTGGTAGGAAACAGATCAAGGTTAACTGTGCTGAAGCCAAGGAAAATTTAGGAACAGAAGAAAATAGCTACATAACTGTATGTAAAATGGCAATGGATGAAGATAAGGTACTAAGACTTAGCTAGTCAAACATGCTGCTACTAACAAGAGAGGAAGGGGTCCTATTTCTTCTCTCCCCTCATATCTGACTGTACAGTAAGCAAACCGCATTTTTAACCCATCACAGAATATTCACACTTTTTAAAGTACTTGTTGATTGTGCAAACTGAATTAGCTCAGCAAAGGTCCTAACAAGTGCCAAACCCAGTGCAAGTTAGCAGAGAAAAAGAGGGCAGACTAGGGTAAAGACCCCCAGCAGCAGCAGGGAGCTTGTAAACAGGCTCAGGCTTGTAAGGGTGCTCACACACTGCCCACCCTTGCCAAAATGGCCTAAAGAGCAATTAAGACAGGAATGTGGGTGCAGACACTGCGTGTGAATGGGATGCTCAAAACTGTTTGGGAAGGTGTTTGTCTAAACATAATAATAATGCTAAAGACAACCAGATGATGGTTGTCTTCCCTCATTAAAGTAATGATGGAATTACCAAAAGACTTCTGAAACAAAGCCGGGTTCAGCTTGAAAAAGAAACATACAAGGAACATAAAGGACCTTGGAATAGGAACAGAGTAGCAGTCAAAACCTGGTTTGACACTTTCAGAAATTCCAACCAGCATCACAACTTCTTCCCAGTCCTGAGGGCAGCCTCCCCATTGGATGCCAAGAGAATCCTTCATTCCTGCCTAGGGACTGACACTATGGTGTGCAACAAGTAGGGACTCACACCTTGGCCGGCAGGTTGGCAGACTGCAGGCAGCACAAGAAAGCCAGAGTTCCCATGTGTCCCACAGAAGCAGCCTGCAAGCAAGGGAACATGTGCTCCCATAAGACTTGGTGGGGTGTTGCTTGTTACTGTGAAAGTGTGGCAGCGTGTGGGATTAGAACTTTTAAATATTAGTTATAGATCAGAATTTAGAAACTTGTTAGTGTACACTAATACTTTTTTTTACCTGTTTAGTATTATGGTTTGTCTGTTGCATTCCTGATATTGATCTTAAGTGTGCACTGATGCTGGGCCTGGTTTGGTTTGAACTACTCAAATTGAGCAGCACGTTCACACTGACAGTTGTAAAATGCAATTTATTCTCAAAGAAGCATACAGAGATTTTTTAAAAGCCTTTAAGTGTTACCTGAATTGCTCTTCTAGGATGTCTAGATCCTTTCTGTAGCTGACACACTTTTCATTCAACTTCTCTTTTTCTTTTTCACAATTAATTAAACGTTTTCCCAAGACTACTTCTTCAGCTCTAACCTTAAAAAAGGAATTTTTTTCGTTACTGTGCAGCAATATTCAAAGCTTCTCTGGCCAACAGGCTTTTTAAAAGAATATTATAAAAGCTACGCTGTTACTTTTTTTTTTTCTTTCTGCTAAACCTGCAGGTAATTCTATTGCTCACCGTTGTGAAAAGAAGAGGGGGAAATAAGTTTTCTTTTTTTTTTTCCCTGTCTTTTAGGAAAAAAGTACTGTTATTTTGGTTTAGTATTTTAGGGCATACTTGTGGTTGGCAACCTCTGTCCACAAGGAAAGAAGTCTAATCAAATAAAATTACTCTGTAAAAGCCATTACTCTGTAATGGTGCCAGGCCTGTATTTTCTCCTCCCACAAGGCAGGAAGCATTAATAATTTTGACCACTGGAACTTTGGGAGATGACTTCATTTTCATCTTAGCTCTTCCCTAGCTCACATCTCATTGAACAGGGTATACAGGTGAAGTCAAAAGACTTCTTTTTAAAGGATCATATACTTTTAAAATGTAAAATTCCCAGCTGGCAAGCAGAAGAAAGAGCAGCAGTATTTGCATACCTCAAAGATGCAGACTGTCCAGGTTGCACAAAGACAGTTTAAAACTGGATAACTGAAGTTACAACCACAAAAAGTTGGTTACCCTGTCCCACCTCTCCTAGGACCTTGCCACCAACAAGCAGAAACAATAAACTCACTGGTGAACCCATTGGCATTTACAGCCTATTGGAAGAAGCAAAATCCTAACAGCTTGCCATAAACGAATGAAGAACAAACTCTTACCTTTTCTAATTTTTCAGTCATTTTCTCTTTATACCTTTTGAAAGCTCTTGTCAGCTCCTGTGCATTCAACAAAGCTTCATTTCTTTGCTGTTCTACTCTGCAAAGAAACATACCAATTTTGAAAATCACAAATTTCAGTCATTATGTAACTATCTCCTCCGGTTACTAAAAACAACTTCCTTTCTTCTTCCAACTTTCCCAGCACTAGATAAAGAAAGTTTCATGAAGCATAAATTAATCTTAAATGTCTTTTTTGCATATCAACATAAACAAAATTCCAATAAGGCTAAGAATGTGCAAATAAACACTTTTGATTCCCCTTCAAAAATGGTTTGATTCAAATCATACTCCTGTCCCTACCAGTAAAAGTCTGTTTTAGGGACTGGGATAGCGTGCGTGATCAGATAGCACGCTAGATAGCATTTCTCCTTAAAACTAGAAAAGGATTTTGATACTGAAGGCGCTCTCATGATGCAATTATGGTGAGACTGACAAGAACTAATTGAAGGATAGATTAGTGGAGAACACTAGAGAGATGGTGTCAATAATAGCAAAGGAAGCTGGGACTGGGATGGTATTAGACGAACAACTGTTCAAAGCAACAACCCAGACTGTCTACAATTTCGCTCTATTACTTTGCGCCCCTGCCCCTTTCTTAACTTTGCCCTATCACCACTCACTAGGGAAGAAGCTAGAACAGTATCTGTGGGACAGCTCAGGTATGCAATCTGTTCAGGACACCCAGCACAGGCACACAAGAATTACTGCTGCTCAATAACATCTGTTTCTCTTGTACTAAGGGAACTGGGAACTGTGGGGATGGGGCAAGCACCTCATCAAAGTCCAGCCTACCCTCACATTGATGTTTCTCAGCCCGAGGACCACTGCCTGTTTGGAAATGGTGAAAGTATTCAGAGAAGGGGATAAAGGGATTTCAGAATAACAAGCAAAATAGCATTACTCTAAAGCACTTCAGTTTGCCTGACCAAAGAATAGTAAGTGATTGTAATTACTGACTAAAAGTAAACTGCAGTAATTGTTAATAGTAACCGTAACAGTGTATGTTGCCTGTAATGCCTGCTAAAAGCAAAATTTTAATAAAGTACTAAAACATTTACATTTGCAACTAGTAACTAAGTACAGTTAGTTCCAACCCCACGTGCTCTGCAGAGAAATAATTTGATTCCACAAAGTAAACATCTGCCAATGGAAATAAACACTTATGCACTATCATTCTCTATTCAGTTTATTAAAATTACTTAGCTACCTCTTTCCTTGTTTGCTTCGTTCAATTAACTCCATTTTCAGATTTTTGTAGTCTTTTTTATATCTTTGCAACATGTTTTCTCTTTCCATTCCTGTTTTCTGGCTTTGATCCAATTTATCTTCTGCATCTCTAACAAACAACCAAGGCATAAATTAAAAAAATAGGAAGTTTTTTTTTAAAGAACCTAGATTTTTGTTGTTCTTTTCTGCACACGATGTTTGAGAACTAGTGAAACACACTGCAACTCTCACAACTAGGTTTGGAACATCCACTGTCTCCAAACTCCCTGGGAGTATATCTGCAGTCTGGAGTGGTGCCCAAACCTACTCAATAGGCAGCACATACCACAATTGCCAAGGACCCGCATGTCTGAGTCATGAGATCTGAACACAGAAATCACCATTTTTCTGGAAATAGGTAAGACTGGAAACATCAGGTAGGACTAGTCACGTGGGAAACCTTAAAAAACCTGTTAATATAAATATTTTTATTTATATTGTGAAGACAGACTATTGAGATATTAATTGATTACATTGCCTGAAGCTGTAAGAAACTAACAGCCAGGTATGTCTTCCTGACAGCCTCTGGACACTGTTTTTATGTGGCCATTTGCCTTGATTAATACATTTATGATGAAATAATCCTTTATGCTACACGCTGCACAGTCATGTTTGAAAATACGTATGCTTGTTTACTAAGGAGATGTAGTCATGTAGCAGACAGTCACTGCAGTTAGTTCTAAGGGCACTTTCATGTTTAGCATACATCATAAACTGATTTATTTTTTTACCAGCCTTTATTATTTTTTTCTCCATTTCTTGACAGCCATTCAGTACAAAATAAAACATCTTCCTCCTCCTATAAATGGCTCTGAAATGAAAGTTTAAAGCCCTAGATTACATGATTCACATAGTACCAGTAATTATGTAATCCTGACAAAGAGATTGGACTAGCAAGGAAACCACAAGAAAATGTTGCTTTAGAAGTGTACTTATTACCTCAGAATTTTATCTTGAGCTGAAACTTCTGATTCCAAATTTACAATCTGTTCTTTCAACTTCGGAATGCTGACTAAATGGGTACATAAAGTCGATTCAAGGTAAGAAATCTGAAATGCAAACATATTTGCGGTTTCATTAACACTTGCATATGTACCTTCAGGCAAGACACATATGAACAATCTGCTTACTAAAAGATACAGTCCTCTTAACCTAACTGTGAAGATGTTTGTTCACCTACACAAACTGACCTCTAATTTTCTGCTTATTTAACATCCTTCTGGTTCCTTAGCACCACCCCAGTGTGATATGCTGTCTAGCAGAATGACTTCTCTATAAGTTGATCTTGTCTCTTGCTCTTCCCACAAAGTTTAGATTCTGATATTTGTTCTTTTCATGCCACAGTCAAATATTTTGTTTATCTACTTATCTG
The DNA here is from genome assembly GCA_013400055.1 of Nycticryphes semicollaris. Classification (NCBI taxonomy): domain Eukaryota; kingdom Metazoa; phylum Chordata; class Aves; order Charadriiformes; family Rostratulidae; genus Nycticryphes; species Nycticryphes semicollaris. The sequence goes on along the minus strand of VXBJ01002118.1, from coordinate 228,899 downwards.
TACTGTATTGGAGATAACACGTCTCAAACAATAAGCATTAAGCATAGCTGTACTTTATTAATGTTATGTATAAACCAAGCATAAGAATATCTGGATATGGTTTTAAAATGAAAGAGGGTAAGTTTTGACGTGATACTAGAAAGAAATTCTTTAGTGTGAGGGTGGTGAGACACTGGAACAGGTTGCCCAGAGAAGCTGTGGATGCCCCATCCCCGAGTGTGTTCAAGGCCAAGCTGGACGGGGCTTTGAGCAACCTGCTCTAGTGGGACGCATCCCTGACCATGGCAGTGGGGATGGAACTGGATGATCTTTAGGTCTCTTGCAACCCAAACCATTCTATAATTTTATGATAACATAGTTGTTATGAAAATAACTGTACATACAAAAGTATATTAAATCAGTAATGACTTATTAGATACAGCATTTCCTGCTAACTCACCTTTGCTTTTTCAATATGCCAATATTAATCCAAACTGAAAGGTCAGTATTTTTCATTTCATAGACAAATGGGTCTTGTGCCATTATTATTCACTTTAGTCTTAATGTAGCTCAGATATGTGAATGTACAATATGTAAAAATACATTATTGAACTATTTTCTTACATAACGAATTCCTCATTTTGTGACTTACTTGCTTTAGATTAAACCTTGGAACATGAATAGATAGAATTCATAATTAATATTGTTGCTTTTCTCATGGAGAAGTAGATTACTTGTTCCAAGATTAATGCTGAATATTATGAAAAAATAGAATATTAAACTTTAATACTAAATATTAATATTAAATACTAAATTTAGATAGAATAAGACAAGATAAAAAACCCCAGCATCTTCTGTTTGGAATTACAGACTCAAAAGTCAGTCACTGGGGTGGTTTTATTGGGTTCAAGGTTTGTTTTTCTTTTTGATGAATGCATTAGATATACATACTCTTGCTTTTGACTGCAGCAATTCAAAGTTCATTGTTTCCACTCTGTTCTTTAGGTAGTGGTTCTGAGAAACCAAAGATGCATTTTGCTCATGAAGGGCATCCAACTTCTCCTTAAGATGTTCATTTTCTTCCACGGTTTTATCAGAAGTTATAGATACTGTGTAAGACTAGACATAAAAAAAGATTTTTATATATAAACACACATATACATCAATGGAAATGCTGCAGAACTTATGTATATATTGAAATCATATTATGTTTATGAATGCTCTGCTGATATAACTGCCAATGCTACAGGCATTTGGTATCAACTCAAAGCCCTAAACGCAAAAAAATATATTCAAAAACATAACAAAGTATAGGAAACCAGAGTAATAAAAATAAGTAATAAAGTGCAATATTTACTTCAGATTGTCTTTGAAAATCCTGGCAAGATGTTTTACCAGCATTCTTCTTATTGTTGGAAAAGCCTTGATGGTTGCAATTAGGCTGAACAAGGTCCTCCAGAATGAAGTCTACAGCTTCACCAAAGCATTGACCATAACATTCACTTGTCCTAGTGCTAGGAGGGAGAGTAAAAAGTAGCTACATCATTTTTTCTTTATTACTTTTAAATTGCTCATAAAGACTGTTCAAAAGAAAAGCACAATAGGAGCTACTTGCGGTAACCCATTACAATGAATAAGATTTACATTACAAGAGACAGGTTGTTCCTATTCCCAAACACACTCTTACCTGGAAAGCTCTTCTTCTACAGTTTCTAGATACTTTTCAGTTCTCCTCAGCTGATTCCGTAATGACTGTAAATTGACATGCAGGTCTTCATCTGCTGAACTGTTAGCACAAGTCCATGTATTATATTCCATTGGTACCACACATATGGCTAGAATAATATTTGATAGTAAAACATTATTAAGGGTATGCAAATGCTACTTGCAAAGATACATTTAAAGGTACTGAAATAAGGCAAATAAAGAAGGGAAAAAAGTCAAGAATACAAAAAGGGAAATATTGAATTTGCTTACGTGAACCTGCATTTTGCACACTACCTCTTCCCACAGACACTAGATAAATGCTACTCTATACAAATTCTTGGGGTTTGGTTTTTCTTTTTTTTTTTTTTTTTAAGAAAAAGAGTTCTGTATACATTCACAAAGTATGAGAAGCTCTAGGAATCACCACTTACAAAACATACCTGGTAAAACCTGCTACACATCAGTTGCCAGAAGCCTCTTGCACAACATATCTTGGTGGCTTCCCAAGTCCCATGCAACCGGCAGAGTTGTGCACATACACAAGCAATACACAAAACATGCCTAACTGACCAGCAAAATTAAAATAAATAAATACATTAAAAAAAAAAAAAAACCAAACCAGNCACTTCCCTTTGCGCGGCGGGGCCGGTCCCGCCCGCCTCTCTTTCCGCGCCGCCGCGATGGTGCCGGTACCGTGGCCCCGGTTGTTTCTGGGGTGTTTGGGGCTGTTCCTGTCGCTGCTCTCTGTCGCCGTCGCCGAGTTCACCCCTTCCCTAGACAGCGACTTCACCTTCACGCTTCCCGCCGGCCGCAGGGAGTGCTTCTACCAGCCCATGCGCAAGGAGGCCTCGCTGGAGCTGGAGTACCAGGTGGGTTCGGCCGCCGGTTCCCCTTTCACGGAGGCTCTGCTGCTCGGATAGCGGGGGAGGGCTCGGGGTGGCAGCGGCACCTAAAGTTGCCCTTGCCTGAGCGGCGGCCCTGGTGGCTAAGCCGGCCTTGCCTCGGCGAGCGGCGGCGGCGGCGGCGG
>VXBJ01002118.1:215321-226025 GCA_013400055.1 Nycticryphes semicollaris | reverse complement strand
ACATTTTGTGGGGAAAACAGTTAAAGAAACCAACGCCCCCACCCTGAGGGTAAGGATGGGAGGGACGGGGACTTAAAGTCGATTCGCGCCGATAACAACGACGTCGGTTCGTAAACACCCCACATCCTCCCTCACAGAAACCTTGGGCCTTACCCAGCTTCAAACACCGCGGGCCCTCAGAGACCAGGCCCGCCTCCTCTGCCGGGCTCTCACCACGCATGCGCAGTCCCCTCCCCACTTCCCTTTGCGCGGCGGGGCCGGTCCCGCCCGCCTCTCTTTCCGCGCCGCCGCGATGGTGCCGGTACCGTGGCCCCGGTTGTTTCTGGGGTGTTTGGGGCTGTTCCTGTCGCTGCTCTCTGTCGCCGTCGCCGAGTTCACCCCTTCCCTAGACAGCGACTTCACCTTCACGCTTCCCGCCGGCCGCAGGGAGTGCTTCTACCAGCCCATGCGCAAGGAGGCCTCGCTGGAGCTGGAGTACCAGGTGGGTTCGGCCGCCGGTTCCCCTTTCACGGAGGCTCTGCTGCTCGGATAGCGGGGGAGGGCTCGGGGTGGCAGCGGCACCTAAAGTTGCCCTTGCCTGAGCGGCGGCCCTGGTGGCTAAGCCGGCCTTGCCTCGGCGAGCGGCGGCGGCGGCGGCGGTGGGAGGCCACCCCGCTGCCACCGCGTCCTGCGGGAAAACGCCTTTTACCTCCGCGGTGAAAGTTTTGCAAAAGCAGTCATATTTATCGGAGCTAACGTTAAGGTCGTGATGCCCTTTTTGGAGAGAATCGTGTTCCCCAGGGAGAGATTTCGGCCTTTTAATTCTATTTTTTTAATTNCGGTTGTTTCTGGGGTGTTTGGGGCTGTTCCTGTCGCTGCTCTCTGTCGCCGTCGCCGAGTTCACCCCTTCCCTAGACAGCGACTTCACCTTCACGCTTCCCGCCGGCCGCAGGGAGTGCTTCTACCAGCCCATGCGCAAGGAGGCCTCGCTGGAGCTGGAGTACCAGGTGGGTTCGGCCGCCGGTTCCCCTTTCACGGAGGCTCTGCTGCTCGGATAGCGGGGGAGGGCTCGGGGTGGCAGCGGCACCTAAAGTTGCCCTTGCCTGAGCGGCGGCCCTGGTGGCTAAGCCGGCCTTGCCTCGGCGAGCGGCGGCGGCGGCGGCGGCGGTGGGAGGCCACCCCGCTGCCACCGCGTCCTGCGGGAAAACGCCTTTTACCTCCGCGGTGAAAGTTTTGCAAAAGCAGTCATATTTATCGGAGCTAACGTTAAGGTCGTGATGCCCTTTTTGGAGAGAATCGTGTTCCCCAGGGAGAGATTTCGGCCTTTTAATTCTATTTTTTTAATTTTTTTTTCCTCTCTGCCCTTAAAATAAAGACTTTTTTAATTGGAACAGCCACAGTAAATATATTCCCATCCTGCTGCTGTGCCTCAAAATTGGCCGGGATCTCTCTCTCTTCACCACCTCTTTTTTTCTCCCCTCTGTTCCCAACTAAAAATATAAAGCTGAAAATCCTGATGATTTTCTAATTATTGTTACATGCAGAACTGCGCAAGAATGATTGACGTGTTCAAGCCTTGTTCAGAGCCCGGTCTAAGCAGGAGTTTATTTTGCACTAAGTAGGATTTTAGTCATAATAAAAAAATTATATTGCAGAGAGAACTAATGAGTAAGCAGTGAATTTATTTCTGCTGAGGCGTAACTTCCTCAGCACCACTAATAGCAACGATCCACCTTTCTATCTGAATGTATAAAAAAGGACCACTGTATGCTATTGGAAAAAAGATTTATTTTGTACTTTATTATCCTGGATTGATGGTGGCAAAAGCATAGGAATATTTAATGTAGAGATGCAGGTCAATATCCAAAGCCATCATGCATTAAACAATATGCTGATACAAAGGTTTATTCCAGGTGGTTAAGTTGTGTCATAGCCCTAAAGGTATATCACCCTGTGTGGCTTTTAATTTGATCAGCTGCTAGCTACTTGTTTTCCTTGTCCTTTCTCTTTTTTTGGTAAGTCTCCAGTGTCATTATAAGTCGGTGTAAACTTTGCCCTCAATTTCAGCAGGAGCAGACTGCTGTACACAAATAGTTCACCGGAAAACACACAAACAAAAAGATCCCCTAGCATGTACCTAAGTAATGTCATAAAAGTTATCATCTCTAGCCCCTTATGCAGTTACTATCTTCCCTGTAGAGAATGTCTACAACACCTCAGATGTGGTGAGACAACTGTAGCCACATTATACAGTTAGAGCAGCACAGCTTTGTAATACTCTACACACTCAGGAGCTTAGAAAGCTAAATGCTATCAGTTAGCTCTGCCTCTGGGAGACAAGAGTGCCCTGGGAGAATTCAGGCCTTAAATCTGTGTTAAAAAGTGAGCATGTCTGTGTCACAGCTTTAATTAGCATAAGGCATCTAATCCTGTCTTCTGCACTGTTAATTCACCCAACAAAAAGATCTTAGGGATGACACTGTGTAGATTATGTTCTTGTACAATTAAATATATGTGTGCATACATAAAAGTGACATCTTTTGTAATAAAATTTATTTTCTGCTACTGTACCAGCGCTGGTACTTACCTATTAATGATGCCTGCCCTAGAAATCCTAGATTTAGCCATCTGTTGGTTGTCTTGCAGGTCATCTAACCCTGCCTATTGATAAAATTGTATGCATTCTTACAGACCCTTAGGCAAGGGTTCAACATAAGCCCAGTCTAGCATGATTAGGACATATTTAATTTAAGATTTTAAATATCTAAAATGCTTTTGGGTTGAACCAATTTTTAATTTGTTTCCAATTAATTTGGTGTGAACTCATACAGGCAGATTTAGCTTTCAGATTCTTTCTGTGTCAGTTCCCTTGTGTTGCCATCCCTAAAAATGCCATCCCAATGCAAATAGAATTCCACTGGTTGGAGGAGGGTTTTTTTTGTTGTTGTTTGTTTCACAGGTTCTAGATGGAGCAGGATTAGATGTTGATTTTCATCTACTGTCTCCAAAAGGTGAAACTCTCATTTTTGATGAAAGAAAATCAGATGGAGTTCATACGTAAGTTTAAAATCTTTAAATTTACAAGTGTTACATAAAGTAATTTTCTGTTTTCTTTAAATAAAGATTGAGTACTTATTATTCCTACAGAAGGCTTTCTAATAAGACAGTTTGAGAATCCCATTACTGAATACCAAGCACTGAATGCTTTTACATGGATCTTACCATGAAGCGAAGGATATTTTTGTTCTAATGATAACTGTTAATGGTCAGTGAACAAAAATAATTATCACGGAGCTGAAAAAGGTCTCCACATCTCATATCAAAAGATCTTGACAGTCATAAATAATAAGCTGAAAATTGCCCTATTTTTCCAGTCCTTTTATCAAAATATCAAGTAATTATCGTAATCTTACTGTAGAGTATAAGAATTCCACTCATCATAGCTTTTTTTTTGGTAATTATTAACAATGATTCAAAATCACAATAAAAGAAAATCAAAGTAAGCTACTCTCTTCATAATTTTAAGCCTTTAGAGTCAGTGGAATTGTTTTGCTGTGACTGTGCAATCTGTAACATGTCTTTAGAGTTCTCATTTTTACATAAAAAGCATATTCAGTTATTTCTAAGTACATGATTGTCAATCTGAAAGCGGAAAGTTTACTTACAAAACCTCACTTCTCGAGAACCAGCACGAAAAGTGTAGGTAATTTAATGGTACTTTACTCATATACACAGGGTAGAAACTGAAGATGGGGATTACATGTTCTGTTTTGACAACACATTCAGTACCATTTCGGAAAAGGTGATTTTCTTTGAACTGATCTTGGACAATATGGGAGAAGATGGACAAGATCAGGAAGACTGGAAGAAATATGTTACAGGCACAGATCTCCTAGATATGAAATTGGAAGACATTCTGGTTGGTATTTTATCTTTAAATCTCCTCAATATAAGAACATTCAGAAAAAAACCTCTATGTCATTTGGCCAGTCTGTCTGCATGTGGTTTGGTGCAACATCCTGTAAACTGTTCCAGTCCCATATATTGCTTGTACTGATGCATGAAGCCTAGCATGACAGATCTCTTGCTTCCACACAGAAACTTTAGAATATTTTCAGAATAGATCTTGAATCAGCAAGAAGACACTACCTAATTCTCAAAGTCGCTCTGTTTCCAATTCAGCTTCCTTTCTTCCTACTGCTAAAATGGGACACTCTTCCCCAGAAGCAATGAAATTAAATTAAAATTTATAGTATTAAAGCGTTGCTTAATCACAATGATGTAGTTGGAAACACTGCATAGATTTTTATCAATGTTTGAAAACAAAGTACTGTGTTACCCTCTTCTTCCTATCTTTGCACAAGTGCCCCAACCAGCAGATGGATTAGTATTCCTGTATTCAGCAATTTATATATTACTTTACTAGGTTTCTCCCCTCAGCCCCCCCCCAAACTTTATTTCATCTTTTCTAACTAATCAACAGGACAGGAGTCAACCTGTACTCCATTGGAAAGGTTACCAATGGTAATGTTTGCTTAAACTGTGGGCTGATCCTGTTTGATGTAGGATGAAGACTACTGCTGAGTCAAGGCTTTTATTTCCTTCCATGATCATTCAATGATAAGATTACTGTAGAAGTAGAGGACTGTTTGCTGTTCCTGCACCACTCGTCTTAGTGCTTGGCAGGCTGCAGTAAGCCATTGTCTGTGCTCGTACCTACAGACAACAGGTATTTTTAAAAATAAAAACCATACCTCAAACACACACAACCACCCCCCAAAAAACCAACCTAAACCAACATCCACAAACACTGAATACACTGCTGTAGGGAATGACGTTATTTGTACTCTATTGCAATAAACAAATGCAAGTTTTTAAAAAACAATGTTTATGATCTTTTATAGGTGTACAATACACTTTTAAGTAGCTAAACAGTTTTAAACAGTTAAAATATAAATATAAAAGTAGTTAAAATCAAACACAGAATTTGAAAAGCTGTCCAGATCTTCTTTAAAGTTGGAAATCAAGGCAATTAGAAAAAACAAACCGTGAAGAAAATGCCTCTCACTAATCACAAGCAATACCTGAATGGATTTTATAGCTACTTGCATACATATCTCTTCCAAATGAAAAAGAAATGCAGAACTTGTCTTTATTTGACAGCCTTGCAGATCTTATAAAGTAGGTAATTTTTGAAAAGTTAACATAAGTATTTGATGCCATTGTTTACTTGGTCAAGTTACTACTTTACTTGCCAGTCCTGTGAGGACTTATACAAACACTTAGTAGTTTAACTTCCTAAAGATAAACAACATATTTGCTGGGAAAAAAGGGGAACTGCATCTTAGTTTTAGTGCTTTTTTATAGTGTTCACGTTCCTTATTGTATAACATATGAACTTTAGTATAATCATAAAATTATTTGGCTTCCAAAATGGATCTTTTGAAATATGTTAAATATGCAACAGAGAAAATGTCCACGGAGAAAACGTCATTGCTGAGTTTAACCTTTTCTGGGGTTTGTTTAGTTGATTTTCAATTTATAGCCTCCTGATACTGCATGCATTACTCTTCTCACTGAAGTTACTTCAAGGTTCCATAGTAATATCACAAACATAAATCAGCACTTCATGAGATCAGATTTTAAATTGTGACTATCTATAACATTGTAGATAAAACTGTTAACAGATTATAGAACTAGGTGTTGACTGCGTAAACACAGAATAAAGAGTAGATCTTGAGCTGCTGTTGTTATGGTCAGAGCGTTTCTGTACATCCTCTGGTTCCGAGACACACTGTGTATTCTTCGTAGGACATCCAGTTGTTCTAGTCACAGTTTATTGTCAAAATTCTGCTTTAGTATCAAAGCTGAAGCAGCAGTTTATAGCCACTATGGTGAAAGCATAAAACAATGGGAATACAACATTACTGTACTACTTTTCTTTTGCTACAGCTACAGTCCTGATGGTAGTTTACATTAAGAAGTGCATTACTTTAATTATCCAGCAGGAAAAAAAAAAAAAAAAACCAACTATGTTTGTGTAATACTACATGACTTGTTTTGAGTTCTTGTTTTTTACTTGTATTAATATCTGGAATCACACTTCTCCAAGATGCATGGAATACTAAAAAAATTATTTTAGGTTTGATTTCTCTCTTCCCTCCCTAGCCTGTAAAAGGGAAAAACCAAATTACTATAGAACATTATGCCATGTTAATTAAGCTTTTTTAGGTGATGTAAAATAAAAAAGCTAGACGAATTAATGAAAACTCTGTGATGAGGTATATATTTTAAAGTGAAATTAACTCTCTTCTTGGCAAGAAATTAAATTACAGGTGGTAATAAAATATTAATATTCTGTATGTGTTGCAAGCTATACACTTAATTCAGGTGTTCTTTTTTTTCCTAAAAAGACTCTTTTGTTACTTACCAGGAATCTATCAACAGTGTCAAAGCCAGATTAAGCAAGAGTGTCCAGATTCAGACCCTGCTCAGAGCATTTGAGGCTCGTGACCGAAATATACAAGAAAGCAACTTCGACAGAGTGAATTTCTGGTCCATGGTCAACTTGGGAGTAATGGTGGTGGTATCAGCTGTTCAGGTTTACATGTTGAAAAGTCTCTTTGAAGATAAGAGGAAAAGTAGAACTTAATAACAATGTTACAGGTATGGGGGGAAGAGGGGAAGCAATAAACTACTACAGTAAAGAAGGGGACGGGGCGGGGGGGAACATGACTGTTCAGCTTCTTTTGAACAAGGAATAGACAACAGGTTTTCATTTCATGTTGGGCTTTTTGGTTGTGGGCTTGTTTTATTGGGTTTTTTTTGTTGATGGTGTTTGGTTGGTTGGTTTTGTTTTTTTTTTTTTTTTAACATGGACAGAATGCTCTGCCCCAAGCTCTTCCATTTTTGCAAGAACTACTATTTTTTTGTACTTGTAGTCTTTAAGAATCATTAACAAATGCTAACTTATGCATAGTGCACAGGATGTTTAGTGCACATGCAAAGAACTCTTAGTACTATCCTTTTTTTCATGTTCACATAAAACTTTAAGTGGTAACTTACACATTGGCTTATTTGCTGTTAAACGTTAAAGTGAATTTACACATGTGCCTAAATGTTTACAAGGTTGGGGCCCAGAGGGGTTGTCTGTAGTTAATGTAATTTATCTTCAAAGTTATGTGTTTTTAAAATTCCTCATCTTTTGTTGTATGGCATCATGGAGAAACACTGGGCTAACATGGCAAGAACAAAATGAGAACCCTTTTTATATACAGATGACTAACATCAGCACTTTAAAAATAAGCACCATTAATGTGAAATTGAGTCAGTGTTGAAAAGAATTGGAGAAAATAGGTGCAATTCCTGCTCATAAACGTTGTCCAACCCTATTCTCCTTTTTGGCTGCTACATGAGAATCTAGAGACAAGGGACAACATGGTATACAAACAAATGTACACACACCTTGAAGTATGGTTTGTGAACTCCTAGTTACTGTAACATTACATAATAGATAAATTTCAAGAAGTCATTTTTCATATTATTCTTTCCCTTTAATAAAGGGGTAGCAGTGTGTCACAGTATGTGATGTTACCTTAACGTGAATTTTTATAGTCTCAAAATCCCTATTTGCCAATTTATTTTTTATTAGTTTTTGTCTATGACTGATGTAGCAGTTACCATATTAACTTACACAGGCATGAAAAACCAAAGCTCTTCACCTAAACTTTCCCTTTTTGCTCACCCTCACAAGTCTTTTACCTGTGTAACTACACTCGGTTCATCCAAGCAGTGTTTCTATATCTAGCTATTTATGAGTAAGGTATGAATTACACAAGCAGTTAGTACATGCTTCAAATTTTAGGATCAACTGAAGATGTAATACCACTTAACAAAGGCAAAGCTATCCTCAAATCAGTCATCTCTAATTTCTAGATGAAGTGGCTTTTACTAGTATAGTGAAGTATGGAGAATTTTTGCCAAAAGCTCTGGTGTGTGAGAATTAACTTTCTTTAATAGTTCAAAGTTAGTAACTTTTGCAGTGTGCCAAGTCACTGAAGCTTCTTGTATAAATGTGCTAAACCACATTTCATCACTAAAGTGTTTTCAAAAGACACTTTCCTAAAAAAAAAAAAAAAAATTTTAAAAAAGCGTATGTATTAGGGTGGTGTCTGTCTTCTGGCTATGAACAGCAGACTTGCAACTTTGAGACTTTGTAACCTAAGATTATTTTATAGAGATAAATCAGGGTCAATAGATGCATGAAGAAATACTTTGTTTAAATGAAGCAGATGCTAACAAGGGCTATGGTACACAGAAACAGTACTTCAGCTTCAACTTGAGACAATAGTTTTTATAAGCAAAAGTATTATTCATCACAGAACTTGTTACAGAGGGCTCCATAGGCTCCTGAGCTACTTTTTCTTTCTACAAAGCTATGTCCAAAAGAAGATTGTTTCCCTTTAGGGTTCTGCATATCATCTTTTTTCCACATGATGCTTTCTATTCTAAACTGCCAAAAAAGCTTTTTTTTTCCACCAAGCTTTTCTTTCCTGTGATGAGAACAAAGCCTAAGAAAAATTAATTCTTTCTGCTGGAGTAGCAAGTAAGCAAGTAGTATTTTTTTGCCATTTCCTTGTATGTGTCCCAGTAGCAATATACCACATACGTACATCAGGGCATAAGCCAAAGCTCGCTAAAGTCAACTTCCAAGGTTTTGATCAGGTCCCTTTGGGACAGGCAAATTAAGATTCTTAGGGCTCTGCCCCTTTTGCTAGAGAGGAGATTTATCTTCAGTTGCATCACCACAAGTGTGAAGCAACAAATCACCTGCAAAATACTGAACCAGCTCGGTGAGGCTGCGACTAAGACACCTACCTCTTATATCAAAGCTACTAGATTCTAGATTTCAGCTTAGACCTCCAACAGATGAGCTCTGCCAAGTTTTCCAAGGGCACCTCAAGGGATTATGTTCACCAGCTGCTGTGCCCCTCTGACAGTGGTTGTACGTCCAGTGACAAAACAGAACCATGTATTAGCTTAAGCTGCTACTGAACGTGGACGTGTCTGATCAAAGACACCAGACTGAACTGCAGCAGTTCCTCCAATTACTAACAGCAGCCTCTGGTAGAAGGAAAATAAGGCAACAGTTGTCAGCAAAGTTTATCTGGAAGAAGCTATTTTGCAACTAAGAGCTCCAGCTGTATTTTCTCCCCATTCAATGTTCATCATAGGAAGTGAAACAGGGAATAACTATAAAGATAACCATGCTTTGACTTTGGCAGCTGGAATATGTTTATAGTATGTGAAGGATTCAAAACTTAAATGTGCAGCTAGATAAAGTTTAATAGAGTGCTTTTGATTGTATAAAACTCTACAAAGGAGAATATAAATTAAATTTTTTTTTCTTAATGAACTTTTTATTCAGAAGTAAAATGTTTTAAGACTTGCAGATGTTGAATAAAATTATGCAAAACTGAGGTTTTCAATAAATGAAGTTTAAACCGGTGTTGTGTTCTTGGTTTTACAGTCGAGGAAGAATGCTTTATTTATGAATGCTGCAAAAGATCAAGGATGCTAAGCTAACAAGAACTATGTTTTTAGTAATGCAGCTTTTTAATTTCTTCCCCATACTGTGTTAAAATTCTGTTCTTATTCACTGTAACCCAAAATCAACTTTAGCAATGCAAATAGCTTAAGATTTACATAGGTGTCAGATCAGAATGACACCAACTTCTGATATTTGTAACAGAAAATACATTTAGTTTGAAGTTACCAGATGCATGGCAGGTATGAGCCTTAATTTTTATTCCCCACACCCCCCATAGTATTCTTACATTCTATATTGCAGCTGTAGTTTATTACAAACACACAGAGAACAGCCTACTTCAGTTCCACTGGCCATAAGGTCAGGAGAAATTCTGAGAAGAATAATAGGTACTGTCTTGTGCAAACCTATAGCAGAGGTCAGTAATACTGCTGAGACTAGTGAAGTTCTGCGTTCAGAGCAAGAAATCAAGAAATAGTAGGCCTGAATGAAGACAACTTCATATAAAATCAGCATGCAGGACTTTGGGAAACTTTTTGTCTAGTCAAGTACTACTTGTTAGTATCTCAACCAAGAACCAAGCTCCTCAACTCAAAAAAGAGAAAAAAAAAAAAAAAGGCAAGAGGAAATATCCCAACAAACAGATTATGGGAATTTGTAAGCTTTTGATAACACAAAATGACAGCAGTTTTGATAACCAAAAAAAAAAAAAATTTACTGCTCTGACCCTATCACTATCTGTCCTCACAAACCCTTTTTAGAGAGGATTTTACAGGAAGTACTTCATCTTGATATGTTTTAACTTGTGTGCTTGTTTGTGTGTGTACACAAGCCACATGAAACAAGAAATTTTTTTAAAAAAAGGGATATTTTTCAGCAGCAAACATCAATTGACATCTGATGACCTGCTGAGTGCCTCCATTAATTCTTATATTTTTCTCCTCTAAAGCAACAATATATTGCACAATATAAGTATTTTCATTTCTAGTTAGGTATAATCAACACATTAAATACCTAAGAAAAAATAGAACAAGAACAGAAAAATATCACAGAATATCAAGCTGTAGCAATTAAGAATACCATAATATAAATTACTACTAGTTATATGTAATAATTTCAAGTTATTCATAAGAGAATACACAAGATCCTTAGCCTAGAAGCTTAAAGTTTTGGAGTGT
>VXBJ01002118.1:200398-215293 GCA_013400055.1 Nycticryphes semicollaris | reverse complement strand
CCCCCCCCCAGCTTAAGTAATACATATGACAAATCTGAGCTTGTTTACCACTTCACAAGACTCCTGAGAAAGCCAGGCCTGTCCGGAAGCCTGCTAACCACATTGTTCAAATAATGAAACAGGAACTTCCTTTTTGTACTGTGTTTTGAATTGATGCAGTAGATACTATAAAATTTTAAGGTACGACATTATGTTGCTGGATTGGGCAATTAATTGTAGAAGGAACAGTGGCTTGACTTGAAAAGGTACAAGGGCAGTGAAAACTATCAAAAGCCATCTCAGACAAAACCAGAAATGCATGCAAGAGTTCCCTTTACTGGTCTCTCAAAGAGAGGTTTCTACGCTGTCAGAAGTTACACCTTTTGTCCCAGCCTCTTCCTAAAAGGATATATTTATAGTCTGTATCTTTATTTTCAACGTTATTTTGAAGGATCTGACATCAGCCACCTTCCTTCTTCAACTCAGCCTGCTGGTCAGGCTGCAGCACCATTCTCACAGCCCATGACCATTTAATAGGGTGGTAACACTATGTTGTTAACATTTTCATTCAACCAGCCATAGCAATTACCTTTTTTGCCTCTTTTCCTTGTATTTTTAAACATTATTTATATGTCAATCTGTCCTAAAAGCCCATTATCCCCAACTGTGAATTAAGAAAGCCTAGAAATAGCTAGACAGAGCTACATCTGATGTCTTTAAAAACTTGTGCCTTCCCTAGTTTTAAAGAACAATTCTGTGAGACTTTAATTTTAAAACTTACCAACTTCTGGAAACCTACAAGTCAGTTATTGCTAAAAAATGGCTTACATTAAACCCTTCCTTTTCTATGCTTTCCCCCTGCTCCAGTAGCATCCCATCCACAGAAACTCACTATTTATGTAGAAGGAATGCTAGTACAGAAGCGAGCATCATATTAATGAATTATTGCAGAGAAGATCAGGATGTGCTTTGTTGTATGATTTTGTTTTCAAAACTAACAATTTACATAAGGTAACTTGACTTTTATCACAGGTAAGGAAATAAAATAGTACTAAAATAGTAAAAGTAATTAAAAAAATAATAGCACCTCATGACTGCTGAGGTTTCAGCAGAAGCAACTCAATTACATTATCTTCTTTCACACTATCAATTGCTATACTTGAGGGGAGTTAATGAGACTTGTAACACATACAGCTCACAAGTCATTTTCTTCCCTTACAAGTGTGCACACCAAGTTTCTGGGGAAAAGATACCCTTCTTTGCTTTCCATCAGCTACCTGCCAAACTGGAATACAGGTGTGTAAGTAAGGCATAAAGTTGCTGAGAACAGAAGTTCTAAAAGCATGCATCTATAGTCTGTATCATTTCAGCGTTGTGTTAAACCTGCCATTAATCATCTCATTAAGGTTATTTTTCTATTATGCTAGAGGATTTCAGGAAACAGTAAAAAAAAAAAAAAAAAAAGAAATCAAAGTCAAGTCAAAAGACAGCCATGCAAGAAGCTTCTGACAGTTCAGTCAATCTCTGTTCCAGTTAATGAAGAAGACTCTTGATTGCATTCTCTGGACAAAAAAAGGGTATAACCAGACCCCCTCCAAAGCGAGTGTTCTTCAGCCATCATTCGCTTACACTGCCTCCTGAAATCATTCTTCCCAGTCACTTATCTTCCACAAGATGTCACCACAAGACTGGGAAGAAGGAAGCAGGCGCAGGTATCAAGTGGCCAAACAAATAGGAATTCCCATTCTAGGCTTCAGCATTTATCTCTGAACGGCTAATGAGGCAGGTGAGCACCTACAATACCTGGGCTTATTTCCACAAAGAAACAGCATGGGAGGAAAAAAAGCAAGGCCTGAATCAACAATTCATTTATTTATTTTTTAAAGTCCATCAAAGGCTGTCTTTTTAATAAGCATTTCACAGCCCACTTAAAAGACTTCCTTAAAAGTAATAAACTCCTATTGTAATTAAAAACATTGAAGTTGTTTCTCATTGTATTATTCAGACTTGTGTATTTCTACACCTAAGTATATATATTACATGTATTTATATATTTATATATCCATACTTTTCTGCAACAAACCAGTTAGCCTCCCTAGTCAGTTTGTCAGAAATGACAGTTCTGAGAGTGGATTTTGAACAGAAAGCATCAATTCCCTAACCAAGGAACTCTGCATTATCTTGATCAATTCTCAGTTCTACCTTATATTTTTCCCTTTTCAGTCTCACCTTCTCCTCCGGCTACCAGTTGCAAAGCAATTACCACCACATTGGATGATGACATGAGTGAATGCCGTGACAAGTTTTTTGAGTATTCATTAAGGAATGGCAAAGCACAAATCAAGTACTTCGAAATAGCATTACAACAAGCGTTATTTAAAGCAAGATACATCTATTAATTAGCTTCTTGCTATAAAGAAAGTCTTGCAAAAAATGAGCTTACTAGAGTAAGACCACAGGCATCAAGATTGCATGTTAATGCTACCACAGTGGACATTAAGTAAACAGAAGAATAGGAAACGAAAACCACATGCAAGTCAATTAATGCCAAACACAAAATAGCTAATAATGGGAAGAGAACAAGTTCATGTCAAATGTCAAATTCAGAAGCTGGAAACAAATCAGAACAAATGAAAAAGAAATTCACACTGGTGAAAGAGTATCAGTAGACAAATTCAAAGAAAGAGGATACGAATAGAATGATATGAACTACAGCTGTATCTGAAAAACTAGTCTGCAAAGGAAGATACTTCAGCATCAAATAAAACCAGAGAAACTGTTAATGTTACAGTATATGGATCTCAATGGTGAAATATGAATAAATCTAATGAAAGGAATAGCAGAGAGGAGCTAGCTGAGAACATTAAGGGATTAAGAAATGCAAAACAAAAAAAATCATGGCAATACAAAATCTTGTTTCATTGTTGCTGAACCATATGAATAAAAGACTAGTAAAAGTACAGTCTCAGACTGTGCACAGCTTCCAGTTGTACTCATCTTTTACTTTTCTTCCTCTTGGCCTGCACTATCCTTTCTAAAAGGCAGTCATTCCCCTTCCAACTTTCTTCAAAGACTCCCAGGAGTCTCTTTTTACACCCATCTTTCTCTTCTTTATGCCTCAGCTATAGATGATCCAGTTTACAAAAAAAAAAAAACCAAATCAACTCTTCTACAAACGATGTTGACAATTGCTTCCCCCTGCTCCCCCCACTTTTACTATGGTTTTCTTACCAAACTAGGGATCCCAATAGATCTACCAAGACCACCACATGGGTGTTTAGCCATCTGCCTAAGTGCAGCATCAACCAAACACAGCTCACCATCCCAAACCCTTTTCTTCATTTCTAGAAAATACTGTACCTTAAATAAATTCAAAGCTAAATTTCTTTCAGGCGCACGTGAAGGAACGAGAAAAGTAACACAAATTGAAGCCTGAAAATGTTACCTGCATAGTATTGGCAAGCTTCATCGTCTTCCCTTTGTGCACAAAACTGATGCTCCTATCCAGTTCGGTAAAAAAACTGTGTTCCACCTCTTGTTCCACCTCCAGGCCTGGCATGTTCCATTCCAATTCACCAATTGCCTTTTAAAATATAACACTTAAGATCACTTTAGTAGGATGCTCCAAAGACATGACCATTTTCCTGTTTATCTACTTATCTTCCCCCTGTTTCTCTAGACAAAGTGCTTGTCGTCTCCTTCAAGGCCTTTTCTGGCTTATTTCTGTCATCTGATAAAATAAAGATATTGACTTCCATTTCACATAACAGATTTTTCAAAATTCCTTTGTAATCTCACTCAAAATACCTTTTATGCGTAGACAAGCATAATTTTTATTCAAAATTCCTCTTGAAGTTTTTGTTGAGAACAATCATTTGACAAGTACTTTGCTGTGATGATTATTTTACAATTCTGAACAGTTAACGTGCCTTTATTTCTTTGCTGTCTTTTTCATACGATGCCTACATTTTTAGAATGGCCTCAAGAGAGACTTTACCTAAATACTACTGTGATGCAAGTAAAATATAATGGAAAAAATATTAAGTCTGGTACATATAGAAATGTTTCTAAGTCAGTGACCACAACAAAGTTGAATTACATATATTTACACACATGCATACATACAATGATCAAGTCACACCAAAATGAAATCGTTACATACAGCAACATTCGTATTTTTCCTTTAGACACTCCATTACTACATACAGTAAAATTCACATAAAATGAGAGAAAGGCATTTGTAGGTGTGCTTTAATTACTACTCTAGCTGTATCCTCAGCAGCACTATTGCAGCATTTTCCAGTACATGACACCTTGTAACATCCCTCAAGCATAGATGGAACACCAATTAGTGCCTATGTGCAGGACAAGTGTCTCCAGGACAGGAACAGGAGATAGAGAAAACCATGGATGGGAGGATGCCACCAAGTATGTACTTCACAAGAATACAGAATCAAAACTCATTCTTCTCTCTCAAAAAATACACACATTTAATGTTGGTCTTTTAATTCTAAGAAAAAAAGCAATTCCAAAAATACAAACTGAACATCAGAGTCAAGTCAACCACCATAATAAAATGCAACAGTGACATTCACAATAGTTAAGTCTATGGACAGCTTAAGTTTGACAAATGTTTCCCCGTCCCCTCCTCCCCCCCGCCCCCTAAAATCCCCAAGTACATTCCAATATTTATCTTTAAATGAAACTTTATGAAAAACACTGCTGGTGTTCAGTTAGAATTAAAGGACTTGGATAAAGTGAAACAATAAAGACAGATACAGATGGTGTGAGTAAGGTTACAAAGGCTTTACATTTTGCATTATCCCAAGATAAAAACATTCAAAAATTAACATGAAGTTGCTGTGTTATCAAAATATTGCAGCTACAGGCAAGGCAACATTAAATTACTAGCTGAGGGTGTGAGAAAAAACCACACATTTTAGTGAAGGTAAACAGAAGTGGCAGTTTTTAATTAGCATTTTTATAAAGCTAATATTTCCCAGCCAGCCATAGAGCAAGCACAGGACAAAAAACTTTCTCTGCTTCCTTTGGCTATAAGGTGACAGGGGAGGCAAAAAAAAACCAGAAATCACCTTTTCAGGATGTTCAAGATGAGCAGAAAAAGTCAAATAATCAAGTAATGGAATAAATAAGTACTAACCCAGGCATTACACTTTAAACCACTCTGTCATTTGTAAATGTTACATAATTTTATTTTGGTGGTAAACCGTAAGCACACAAGAAAACTCATCTTATGCAGCAGTAACCACCAAAGTAAAAAATATTCTTCTGTTTACTCTTTGGCTAAAACCCCCTCAAAAGTAGCAGACAAAGAAAAAACATCTAATACTGGCAAGAGACTTTTTTGACTTTTTTAAAAAAAAAGTAAAATAAAGTTATAAATTTAAAACTTGTTACATTTTATAAGAAAAAAAAAAGAGGTAATGTTGTAATAAAAATCAGTAATGTTACTTCAAATGGCAACAAACTGTTTGTTGACCCTGTGCAATAATATACTTTGTTCATACTCCGTTTATCAAAATATGAATGTTTCTGATACATAGGAATCTTGTGTGTGACTCCTGTTTGACTTAGTTTATAACTGGACACAAAATCTACAATCAGTGTGCCACAATAGCTTTCAAATTGCTATTTCTCATAGAGTTAATTTCAAAATGTTCAGATCCTGCATTATTTTTTAGCAGTTAATTCTCATGGAAAATAATGGAATATATTACCTAGAGCACAAGAACATCAAAGACTGCACCCATTGCCAGAACACGCTGCACTGGTTTGACACTTTTCCTTAGTACATAGAAAGCAACAGCACCCAAAAAGCCTGAGAAGAAATGCTGCTGTGTAAATACTGGCAACTATTCCTGAAAAAAAGAATTATGGGATGTATTCTCAGAAGCTGCCCAATCCCATAATTTGTATTGCATAGGTCACAATCACACATATATATACACGCACAAGTATGTGTGTGCATACATACATATGTATAAACACACACGCGCACACACACACACAAAGAATATATTAAGAAGACAATGAAGTCTGGTCACAGAGCAATTTACAGGCTCAATATATTTTTCTTTTTTTTTTTTTCTTTTTTTACACTTTGTTTGAAAGAAAACTTCAGTATTTTACAGTCTTCAGTAGGCATTATATACACTGCACTTATGAAATCTAAAAAGTATTGAAATAGAAATACATTTCTGCAAACATTTGGGTAAGAAAACAAACCAAAATTTTTTCAAAGATTTGTGCTATCTACATATTTTCTCTAAATCACAATAACTGTATCCATGGAATGTTCTCTAGAAAATGTCTTTTTTTTTTTTTAAAACACCATGCACAATTTTAAGCAATTGTAACCCAAAATATCCCAACCTAAAACAATCTAATAACGTTCAGATTAAAAAATTTAAGTTTCAGATCAGATTTTAAAAAGATAAGTCTTTATCACAAGAGCTGTAATGATAACAATTACATGTTAAGGCTAAACTGGTTTTGTTTTGTTTTTAGAAACACATTTAAAAACACGTTTCTCTCGTGGCTCTGCATTATGAACTGTACTTACAGATGACAGTGCAGTGAACATAATGTTCAGTCCTACAGTCAGGATGCAGTTGCTCCTTCCCACTCCACAAGATACTGCACCTTTCCATCAAGTGTCACCCGACGAGCCAGAACACGGTATTTTTCCCCACAAGCTATTCTACCTGCTGCACCAAAATAACTAGTGATCGAGTTCTTTAGATGATTGAGCTGCAACTCCTGATCTGCTAAGTTGTTAAGTATCTCTGTATTGAGTTCGTCATACTGGTAATCTTCCTTGCTCTCATCATCTTTCACAATTTCTGAATTTTGAGTCTGGAGTGCTTTTCGTGGAAAGCGACCTCTTCTTCTCAAATGTGGTATTGCAGCAGGCCAAGTTCTTCCTGTTCGAGTCCTTTTTCTCGAGTCAGATAAACTATTAAAAAACCCAAACCAATAAACCAGCATTAACTCCAAGGAACTTATTCAAAAATCTATGCTTTATCATCAGTTATTTCCACGCAACGCATAACTTCTTCGTTTTATTATTCACTGATAAAAATCCTTGCCTATAGATGACTTAATATGACACTTGCAAAACAAAAATTTACATAAAGAAAATTGTACTAATTTTTAAAAATTAGTCTGAAAAGCTACCTAAATTACTCAGCTTACGAGTGACTTAAGGGCTTCAAAAGCCTAAATTAAACATGAGTTTTTGAAGACAATTTGTAGCAGTAATGCACACTAAAATGACTCATGAAAGCACCTGATAGCATAAAGCAGAAAGGAGACAAAATAAGTAGACTGAGGAGCCATGTACCTCAATAAAAGAGAAATTTACATTTGCTAAAATTGAGAGAGGGAAAAGTTCAAGTAACAATTTACTTGCAGAAAAGTTGATTGTAGTTAATAATTTATCTACTAAGACCATGCCAAAAATTTTTCATGCGCTATTGACTGTAGAAAGTCACGACAAGCTTACTATTCTTTAACATGAATACACAAACCTACAAACCCCAAAGCTGCTAAAATTTGGGGTACATGTCACCTCTGTCGTGGCCTTTATTAGAAAACTAGGCTTAGGAAGTGCTTATGGAAACTAATTCTTCTCACTAAGTGTAATTTAACTACATATTTTACATCAAAGAACAGTAGTTAGTAAGCACAAAAAACCCTCTTACCCTGTGTGTTGTAAGCAGAACTAACAAAGACTGTTTTTCTTTTGTCCTATTTCTTTAGATTTATCCATGCAATTTATAGCTCTACCCTAAGTCTATTTCTCATTGCTCCAAATCCCAATGAATCACCACATCTCAATGTTATACCCCTGTGCAGTATCCTCAGTTCTTCCCTGTTATTGTCCCATCAGTTCTACAATACCGTTACCTCCATTTAACATGTACTATGGCCTCTTCATAACTAAATCAACCTCTTAACCTGATCTTAATCATAGATTAGTTACAGTAGGAAGGGACCTTAAAGATCATTGAGTTCCAACCTCCCTGTCATGGGTAGGGACACCTCCCACCAGACCAGGTTGCTCAAAGTCCCATCCAGCCTGGCCCTGAACACTTCCAGAGATGGGGCATCCACACCTTCTCTGGACAAACTATTCCAGCGTCTTGCCATCCTCGCACTAAAGAATTTCTTTGTAGTATCTAGTCTGATTCTCCCCTCTTAATTTAAAACCATTACCCCTCAGGTCTTATCACTCCACTTCCTGACAGAGTCCCTCTCCAGCTCTCCTTTAGGTTCCCTTCAGAATACTTCAAGGCCACCATAAGGTCTCCTTGGAGCCTTCTCTTCTCCAGGCTGAACAACGCCAGCTTTCTCAGCCTGTCTTCATAGAAGTGCTCCAGCCCTCTGATCATTTTAGTGACCCTCCACTGGACCTTTTCCAACAGGTCTACGTCCTTCCTGTGCTAAGGACCTCAAAGCTGCACACAGTAGTACTACAGGTGGGATCTCACAAGAGCAGATTAGAGGGGTAGAATCACCTCCCAGAAGGTGACTTATCATAAAAACCCCCAAACAAACTAAAACCAACATCCACAAACACACGCAAACAAGAAAACCCCAACAAAACAGCACTGGCAATGACTAGGCCACAGAAAATTGTCTGACTTCCTATAAGTGTGGGTTGCTGGTTTGGGTCTCTCTTATCTAAGCGTTTATCTTCATGAATCTTGTTAGATCACAACTTCTTCGGAACTACCCAAATCCCCAGATTTCATTGAAGTTAGCCAAACTATTCAGAACTGACTGGAAGTAAAACAGAACTCCGATTTGAAGAAACCAGACTTCGAACATGACATATTACGTTTTGGCACGGTATCTCTTACAGGATCTCTGCAACTTATGTTTACTACGGGTGAAATATTGCCAAACCAGTTATTTCCTGACTACCACCCCACTTTCAGAAAATTTTATTTAAATGAATATATTGCAAATCTTAATCTTGTGGCAGATACAGTGATTAAATAATTACCTATAATGTCTGGAAATGCTAGATGAGGTAGTTTCTTTCATACTGGCAGCACCTGTGGATTCCACATCTGAGGTATTAGATGAATGTGCAGTTCCATCAGATTTCCTGATAAGCAAGATAACAGGGTTGCCATGTAATGAAAATAATCTTATATTAGAAACTAAACAAACAGATAAATGCGTGGTAGTATAGTGTTTTACAGGGATTATTTTTTTTTTAAATTCTTTTTAATTTACCCAACAGTGCATGGCAATTCCAAGGCTGGGTTCTCTATCACTGGAACGGGTTCATTATCCTAAAGGGGAAAAGAACAAAGAAGTACTTCAAAATTAAGTTTTGATTTCTGTATCAATTTGGTTTGAGGGTGTCTGGGGGAATATTATGTTTCAAAACTGATAATCTAGGGGAGGGGTGGGAAGAGGGAGGTGTAAGATACCTAAAATAAAGCCTTACCAGAGGAGATGACTCTGGAGTTTTGTGAATCATTTTTCTTGTATAGGGACCAGGTGGACGACCTACTGATTTTTTTTTTCCCTTTCTTTCTACACCATTACTTAATTCCCTAGAAGAAAATTTACATTTTGTCCTGTGTTACTGAAGAGGGTTTTTTATTGAATACACATTTTCTTTTGGCAATGAATACACAATTATGTCTGTTACAAAGACATTGTGCTAAATGAGGTTATTGAGTAAATCAAAATCATGAGGTACAATACTATGTATTTTTGCCTCTAGAATAACATAAACAAATACAAGATCTTTCTAATGACATTACTGACTCCCTAATGTTGAAGGGGAACAAACAAGTGTTAAATGCTTTTTATTCATATTATCACACTTGGTAAATAAAAGATGTCACATTTACTAATAAAAGTAAATTTTATTTACTTTTACAGCTTCACATCACACTTCCTATTTAGAATTCCAGTTAGATTATTACACAAGAGCTCCAGAAAGGCAAGAGATTGTTTCCCAAATATCAGCAAAGCCGGGATATTTTCTATTGCTCTTACTGTTAAATTTCATATTGCTTGTTTTTTTTTTTTTTTATTATTGTTATTTTGGTAGATTTTTTTAAAAAAGAAAGACTCTAAGAGAAAGCTAATCAAATTAGTTCTGAGACCTTGTTCTCACAAATAGTCCACTGTCACAATTTAGGCAGGACATCCACCTTAATGCCTTTTTTATGGACAGCAAAAATACACCCAAAGTACCCCAATTCACCACAATATTGCTGTGTTATTTTACCTCACATCAGGGATTGGTTTAGATGATTTTCTGCCTTTAATTTTGAACTCATGAGAAGTTCCTTCTGGTTCTTTTTCAGCCTTTAAAGCAGCATTTGGTGGCACAGGAGGAACACGAATTCTCAAGCCAAACAAATGCTTCTTTTTCTTTATTTCTTTTCCAGACATAAACCTAGATGATTTTAAATTAATTGTTAAAATTCTGACCCCAGGGAAAGCAACTTTTAAAATAACAGTGTACATGCAAAACAACTATGCAAATTAGAGTGTGCATTCTAATGCTATTTTATTCCCATCCTTCCCCTAATGCAATCCTCACTCTCAAATACAGGAAGCGAAGTAGAAAGAGGATGGAAGTTAAAATGTTGTCTTTTTTTTCCTAATTATCTAGGTTCCACTCAAATAGTTATGTAACATTATAGTTTGAAATAGAAACAGTATTTAAAATGTAAACATTATCTGCACCCAAAGTAATTATCAGACAGACTGAGCAAAGGAGACCAAAGATTCTAATCTACATCATATTAAATAAGCAAATAATTAAAATAAAAAGTACCAATAACTTACATGGTCTTGTAATCATTTAATGCCTCCAGTACATGCTCATATCTTTCAGATTTTGGTGTATCTGCCAGCTGTGAAGTATTAAGAAATCATTTAACCTGCCAAATTCTTTAGTAATAGAAAGATTCCAGTTACTTTGAGTTACTGTAACTACATATTTGGATGTGAAGTACATTTATGAAGTATTAGCTGTGAGAACTACCTAACCCCAAAGGCTATCAATCATTATCCCACGTATACTGTGATTTATATCCACAGAACTCACGCCAGGATCAAGCCCAGGCCAAAGAATTTGCCTTGCACTTGTAAGGAGTGTCAGAAAAATATCTCAAAGAATTTTAGTGTACTCAGAGAACATAATACTAGCTTGCCCTACCAACACTGCCAACAAGAATTCTTCTGTGGCGTTATGTACTCCCAAATTAATGGTTTGCAAGCAGAAGATAACTATTTTGACACAAGAACTTAGTTATTTTATTGGTGATCATTTTAACCAAAATCCTGCCACAAGACCCAATTGTGATTTTTATCACATTGAGTAATGTTGGCAAAAAAAAAAAAAAGGAAGAGGCCCAGAAGAATTACTAGAATTTAAACAGAAGTAAATCCATTTTCCTGCCCCTTTTGCTAAGACCCAGTCTAACCTCCCTTCTTGCACCCAAGCCTGAAGTTGTTTTTTCTTATCAAGCTACCAAAACATGGAACCTTATCTCCAAAAAACCCACATACTTATGAATTACAGAGACATAAACCTGAGTAAGTACAATGGTGACTATAACAAAGTGGACACAATGTTTATGTAACAGAATTAAAGTTTATTCATATTTATAATTAGGCAGCTAATTTTCAATTGCAGCGAAGCTACCGTATTTCCATTTGCATGCCAAAATGCTCCAGAGCTTATATCCAACTGCCTCTGTAGTAAATTTATCTTTAACTATAGAGTTGACAAACAGTTTATAAGTTTCACTCTTAGTCTGAATACTCCAGAGCAATCTACAACATTTAGCTAACAGCTAAATAAATGAGTATATACGCTCATAAAAATCAACCTTTTAATACAATCTGGGACAAGATTCACAGTCAATCTACCCAACTAACACCAAAGAAGCTGTTCAACCAATTTTAGCTAAAGAAACTTCACAACTGTTTTTATACATCTTTACTATAGGCATTCAGTACAATTGCTACCCAGGGGTCTTGCAACTGTGCAGCACTTAAATATAGAAAACTGTCTTGTATTTATTGCATTCTAAATAATAATGTGCTAAAAATTCCTTAAGAGGTCTGATAATTCCACCACGTACTCCTATCTTACCTATGGCTAAAACAAACCCCACCAACATCTCCTCTTTTTCAATTATGCATAGCTAGAGAAAGAAACCAAAGCATCATTTCTAGAAGTGGCAAATTAAGAGTACTACAAATATCACAGACACATTAAATTGTAGGTGTTATTCTGTGACTAATTTCAGTTTAATAAAGCAACCAGATTAACCAAAGTAGTAAAATACATTTGCCTCAAATTTTTCAAGACAATTTTTCCCAACTTTGTGAGAGACATTTAGAATCTATTCAGAATAAAGTCCTGAAGATTTCCTCAATGCAGCACTTATTCAAGATTAATCCCATCAAAAGTTTAATCTTCAGATTTAAAAGAACTAGTTTCCTTGAAGGTTTAGAAATATCAATTAAGGACTTGGAATTACTACTTAGAAGAGGTGAGTTTCCTTATTCTGTATCTCCCCTCTCCTTCCTACCCCTTAGTTATGTTTTTCACATAGACTGAGCATGAATGGATAGAGTGGAACAGGAGAAGAAAAGCACAATAAGGACTACAGTCTTTCAACTTCTCTAAGTCAATGGCAGCTAGATAGTTCCATTCTCCTCATCCACACCAAGGCTGCTCTGACCAGCCATTATGACATGAAATTATGCTAAATCTGAAGAAATTTATACTATGTGAAACATTAATTTCTCTGACATTTCCCTCAATAAGACAAACAAGTCAAAATTAAACACCACTTACATATTTGTTAAACTGTGCAGTAAGAAAGACAGCCAGAACATTTCATTCTATTGAAAAGATGGTGTGAGAATTACCACATTTTGTGCAGCCTTTTTTTTTTTTTTAATTAAAGCCTGAGACTTGGTATGACAAAATGATTGACTTAGTTAAGATATACCATACATCCCAAAGTAAACCAGGTATTTATTCATAATGA
Source organism: Nycticryphes semicollaris (assembly GCA_013400055.1). NCBI lineage: Eukaryota > Metazoa > Chordata > Aves > Charadriiformes > Rostratulidae > Nycticryphes > Nycticryphes semicollaris. The sequence goes on along the minus strand of VXBJ01002118.1, from coordinate 202,247 downwards.
CACTAATTGTCATTTTTTTAGTAACGCTTGAGTGCTTGGTTGTTTTTCTAAAAAAACTGACACAAATAGTCTAAACATACGTATTTTAAACTATTTTCCATTTATGAAAACTAGTTACTCATTTAAACAAAGAACATGCATTTAATTGTCAAAGTGTGCTACTAAAAGTGGACTACAGGTGTATGAATTTACTGAAAAGAGGTATAAAAGTGGCATGTACCTACGATAAGAAAATTTCAAGCCAGTTATATGCCACTTGTTTTATGAAACTTCAAAATCCTAAACAAGTTTCATGCATGAACAAAGTGCACACTCTACTAGGAGCATGCCAATTTGAATTTGGAGATAAGTTTTGGATCCAAACTTACATGCAGAAATAAATATCTACACTGATTCTCTTAGTCAAATATGAAGTCAGTCTGCTTGAGGAAATGAATTTCCTTTAATGCTAAAGTAACAGTCCAGAAAATCTAATAGCTGGAATAATAACTAGCATAGTAATCAACTAAAGCCAAGATGCCTTGACGAGTAGCAGAAGCCGACTGGAAAAGGATCAAAACAATCTTTAGACTTAGACATGAACTGATCACCCCTATGTTTGGAAGAAGGAAAGAGAAAATGTTTGTGTACAAGAATTTGTTATGTGTTACACCTTAGAGACTGAAGATGTCTTCATGTGCAATATACTCTATTTTCAGGTCTACCTTTAGATTTTCTGGTCTGTGTACAAGAAAATGTCACAGAACTATGAGAATTATACAATTATTTTAAACAAAAATACATATATACAACAGCATAAACAGTTGAGCATAAATATTTAAAGTTACCATGCAAATAATAAAGTAATAGTTACGTGGACCACTTGAGAAATTTTACAGCTAAAAAAAAACCACACAGCACAAAGAGTACTATTTCTGCAAGGAAATTAAAGATGGTCTTATTATTCAGGATTAACAGATTTTAAGGTAATTAAAGATTTAACAGTTCATAGGTTGCTAACTTTCCAGACATACATATGCACTGTGAGGAAAACCAAAAAAGTATTCCAGTTACTTACCTCACCAGGATGCAATCTATCCCAGTTTTCATTAATGTAGGCCATGAGCTCAAGCTCCGAATCAAAGTATTTCTTCTTATGAATAACACTTAGGTTGTAAAGGCATAGATGTGCTATATCTACCCTAGAATTCAGAAATATTCAAGTAACAAAACAGAGGGGGAAGAAGTCTTTTACTTCCAGTTGCTTTTCTTTGCAGTAACTTAGTAGAGGAGCTATTAGTGTGACACAGAAGGACAAAAAGCACAACTTAGAACACTCAATCCAGGGAACAACATTCAGTCTCCTGTCATTTCTAAACCACGAGATATTTAAGTAAGTCTGAATTCATACTTGAATGTATCAATTCTAAATTTGTGCAACAATTTTGGTTAATTAACATTCTAAAAGGTAATTTCCACCATAAAGCCGCTAGCGTATGTATCCACTAAATTTGATACAATTTATAATATGGGTTAGTTCAAAGACTTGAAATTACAACTAACCATTAAATCTCACTGAGGAAACTATTATCAGATGAGTCAAGATGTGTACTCTAGGACTCACTACATTTGACTTATGTAATGGCAGGATCCTAAACCTGCCAAAAAGACTTTGTTCAGATATCTCAGTCTTTACATACACAAGAAGCAAGTATTTCCTTGACACTCCATGAATTAATCCCAAGAGTACACAACTGTAATATATATCACCATTTAAGGATAAAACTTTGAAGGAAAAGTTGTCCCTGTTCATACAAGCAGTAAGGACAACTCAGGGAAAAAACTCAAGAGAGCAAGTATATTTCCTGGA
>VXBJ01002118.1:158955-200357 GCA_013400055.1 Nycticryphes semicollaris | reverse complement strand
AAAGCAGAGCATGTACTCAACTCACCTTTTTTGGGGGGGGGGAGTAGGAGGGTAGGGAGGGTAGCGGGGGGGAAGTAATTCATACTTACCATCTCAAGGGTAAACGTTTGAGGTATTCTGGTCCAGAACTGCAAACTGAGCAAATGAACGTATAAAACCTAAAAATATATACATACGTATATGTACATGTGTCTGGGTGATGGGTGGTCATAAATACACTCTCTTTTTGTATTTTAATGCCCCAATTACAAGAAAATAGCAGGCTAGAAACCCAGCCATATGATATTTGAGAGTCACTTAACTTCCACCTTTTATCAGATTCCATAATCTATGCTGGTACCTAGCAAGACAGATGAAAGGTACTTCCTCAGTTTGATCTGTTCTACACTGTTTTGTACTCCCAAAGAAAGTCCCTCAGCCTGTGACTATCTCAGTGAACATGATCTGTAATGTCCTCACTCCTTCCTCTCTAATGCAGAAACCCGTGGCACAGTATAAGCATTCATTTAAAGAATCCATGCATTCCTACGTCCTAACTCAGTTCCTCCATACAAACATTCCAGCACAAGGAACAGCTAAAACAAAGTATAATAGATAATGAATGAGACAATCATTGATTCCCTTTGTCCAGTTTTCTCTCTCATCTGCTCCAACTTCCTCTTAAAATGAAAGCACAGACCACTGCTCCTTTTCATTTCCTTTTGTTCCAACTCATCACACATGAACAGAGGATGTACTGAGCTCCCCTCAATCTAGCTACCCTTTCAGCTTTCTCCTGTTCCTGATATTGTACTACCAGTACAGGGAACAGCTACTGCACACACACACTGACAGTCTGTCTTCAAGCACAGTGCCTGTTGCATGCAAGAGATTAGTCATGTACGCAATGTGAACTTGCAAGCCCTTATCGAACTTATAAGGCCCACTAAAATGGTGTGCTTTAAAATTTCCAGTCTCCCAGTAGCCAGTATAACGAACTTACACAGAAAAGTGAAATTAGTAACTATTTGAATTTAACTGTCCAGTGGTTACCTCTACCATCCCACCCTCCTTCACTAAACTGAAACAAAGAACTGCATTTTCCTAGCACCTGAACGCATACTTTAGTATAATCTTCTATACAAAACTCACCCCGTTTTTGGAAAATACTGTTGTATTACAGATGTCTTAATAAAAGCTCTTATACAAGACTACATCCAATTTTAAATAAAGAAAACCTTAGAGTACAGCTTAAGTTTCTTACCTGTCACCAAAAAGCATTGGCTTTTGGAGGCACTGCACACAAGCCTCATGAAACCACTGCTTACATTTGCAGCACTGCAACATCTTTAGGTACCAGCTTCACCAATAGAAAGAAAAACAAGATGAGTTTAAAACATCACTGAAAATTATTCTTCATTACATTTAAATTAAACAGCAAGGGATCTTCTGACCTAAGCTGATTTTCACATTTTATAAAACAAAAAGTCATCTGTTGGGATACTTCAATAACACTGAGTTAAGGAATCATTACTAGAAAAGAGTGACTAAGAATAATAAAGAATAGTCTAGTAAAGGCATGAATTAAGTTATTAAGAAAATAAAAGTTTCATTTCCTGACAACTACCTTTTAATTCTTGATAATAAGAATTCATTAACTCCATGCAAGCTCCTTCTCACATACTGGATTAGATTCCTTGTTATTTTCTGAAGCACAGCACAGCCACATTTAGTTACAAACACTTGTTCTGAGGATTCAACTGAGTCCTCAAAATGAACTTCAGTTTGCTTTTTTTTTTTTTTAATTTTTCAGCTCCTCCCTTGAGAAAATGAACCATGCAAAATTGAAGGCGACGTTTGTCCAACTCTGCAAAATTCTCAAATCAGGGCTGTCCTGTGAGTATAAACTCAAAACCTTTGTGGGACCGTTGATTTGCCTTGACTTCAAATCCTCAATGCTATTTTATTCATTCATTCATCCATACAAACACCAGAGTATTTATTTCTACTTGTTTAAGTCCTCTTATTGCCTTTCTTGTAAGAAAGGACCAGCAGAGAACTCTGTAATGCCATAACTGGAAAAAAGTTTTTTCCCTGTCAATAATTGCAATCCAGGGTATGATGTTATGGTATAATCAATTTAATAAACTAAATAAATTTATATGCATGAATACTAACAGAACTGACTTAATATCAGAAAATCACTGCCCAGAACCGGAAGAAGATCAAACAACTCCATCCAATCAACATAACAGCAGCAATGCAAAAAAAAAAATAAATTCTTGCTTGTTATTGAATGGACTGTGATGGTATGTGGTGGTCACATGACAAAATTAAACCAAACCAAAAGATCTGATGGGAGAATGCAAGACATTAATAATGTTAATGTATTTCCCATAAGATATTAAAAAAAAAGAATTCTAAATTCCACTTCCCATCAAATTTAATACCTACATGCAACAGAAACAGAAACCAACAGGCTCACAAGTAAAAGTCTACAAGAATAAGGCCACAATCTACAGCTGCATTATACAGAAAAGTTCGTCTGCGTTATCTGTTTACTTACTCTCCGGGTCCCCCACAATAGCAGTAACATTGCTGGACATTGGTTTTATGACCTGCATCCCACTCAAGGTCTGTTGCATTATAGGGTAATGTTTGTTTCATGACTTGCAGTGCTTTGGCATTTGGTCCTTTCTTAAGCGCACCACCCCTCTGGCAGAAACAAACATATCAGTTTACAAAAACAATACTGTATTTCTGAAACTTTCAAATACTTTAACTTGAAAGTTACAAAAAAAAGTCTATAATCAAGTAAAATACTTTCACCTGTATTTGTTTTAATATTTGTTTAAAAATAAATTGAAAGCCAAATGTCATCTATTTCCAAAATAAATGTTAATTCCCAACATCTAAAACTTCGATTCAGTTCAGAGTTAACAAAAAAGTGTCATTTCTTTTATTTTAAGCTTCAAAAAACAAAGTATGCATGTAACATGGGATGTATTACAATGTTTTTCCAGAAACAGACCTTTGTTGTTGTTGCAAAAACGCACTGTCGACAGAGCCATTTATCATCTGAATCAATCACACTGGAATCAATATTTGGTGTGTGACACAGCTGATGATAACCTGTATAAAAAATAAGCCAAAGTGTTATTAAATACCAAAAGAAGCTTGCACAGAATCAACTATATACAATTTTAATGCCACTATAAAGCATTATCAAAGTGCCAAAAGCCTGATCAAAGAGATTGGCAATACATTCAAAATGGTCTTTTTCCATTAAGAAAATTTTAAAATAAACCATGCCTACAGAACAGGTGTTAGTCACTTTAGCATGGATTATCATTATTCACTAAGCTGTTAATAGCTGCTAAATGCTATGAAAACTTGAGATCTGTTGAGTAGTCAGTCACAGCACAGAACAAATCAAAACACTTTTCAAAATGCAGTCAATAGGAAAAAAAATAATCTAGTTACCTTGCCCACATTTGTCACATATAACCATTTCATTCGGTGCTTCTGAATACTCTTCCTGACATATTGTACAGACCATTTCCCCACTTTCAGTGGCTCCTAGACAAAGATGAAAGTGTCATCATTATTTTTTCAGATTACATCTACAGTTGGAATGGTTACCACACGTATGGCTTTTTTCATGATTTCAGTTACACATCCATGCATTGTAGAAACATTGTTACAGATCCTAACTCCTTGTACAGACTGTATGCATTACAGATATTTATATCACTTATCATAGACTTAACATTGGATATTTATAGGCTGTACATAGCCTATTAACTATGCAGTCAGTGATTCCTTGATATCAACAATAACATTTAATAACTCAATACAGAATGTAAACACAGGCTAAAAATATGTATAGACACATACTATTTGGACAATTAATGTTTTGTATTTACATTAGTTTGTGTTTCTTTTCATCTAAATATATGCACAATTGGGTGCATATTTTTGACAAATCTGCCCAATATTAATTGGTAGATTAATAAAGCATCCCTTAATATTAAACTCTTAACACTCTTTAATATGCTATTACTTCTTATACATATCTGCAAGGGTACAAAAGCACACAGTACCAACAGAGGTAAGAAAACAAACTGTTAGCTTGCAAACTGGAAACAAAATTACATCTTGCTCCAGTTACACCACAGATCAATGGATACCACAAATCTGACTTAATCTACACCTTATCCCACTTACTCAAATTTGATAGTTACAGTAAGTGAATTGAAGATCACAAACTAGCACTGTACAGAAGCAGAAAAGCAGTATTTTAAAAGCTTCCCCAAAATAAAGTAGTTGATATTTTGATGTTATGAATACAGAGTTTCTCCTATTGGCAGATGAAGTGTTTAAATATCCAGAATCAGCAAGAGCCAGATCAGATTTCCATTGCCTTTATACAACAAAGTTGTATCTGATTTTCAGAAGTTATCACTGAACTTGTCATCCATGCTCTATTAGCATTAGATTATCAAAATACTAGCTACTCCTCAAATATCTTGAAAAATCAAAGCTAAGATACAATAGATGTCTCACTTGATAACTGCACATTTCTTTATATCACATGAATACTCCAAAATCTGTAATGGTTTCTTATATGCAACAGCTATGGTGTTACTTTTAAATGTGAAAACTCCATTCAAAATTAGGATTTTCCAGTCTTTCGTTTCTTTCCACGTCATGTTGTTTCAACTGAAAACAATAGGAGGACATAAACTTGGTGTAAATTAGGGCCTGGAGTTTTCCATTAAGACAGAGTATTATACTCTATCCCCATCCGAATAAACTAAAATGTGATTATTTTTAGAATCGTTCTCCCCTCCCTGCACATAGTTAGGTTAAAACAAGACAACAAACCAAAATAAAAAACTAACTGCAACAAGGAGTTGTTTAAAAAGATAATTTAAAAAAAGCCTAATTCATGATCCTTGGTCACATTAAATTATATCATTCTCTAGGATACAAGAACATGACTAATAATTTATTTTAGCATACATAGTAATCTAATCAAAATACCAAACAATGACTACTTCACTGAAGTTCTTGCCTGTTTGTATGTCCTTCCAGAGAACCCAGGATTTGGAACTGTCCTCAAATATAATGAAGCAGTTCTGTTTCAGTTTGTTTATCTGAAAAACAGGAAACCAAGAATAAGAGGCCTAAACAAAATAACATGGTTAATACTAAGTGAGTGAGGCAATAATATTGTAATATTTAACCAACATATGATACTGTAAGACTCCAGTGAAGTCAAGTATTTGTTTACCTTTTTGATAGTTCCAAGATAAAACAAGCCATCTGACCATCTAGCTAGGACATCCTGACCTTCTTCAAATTTACACAGTGGCTTTTTGGCTTTCTGTCCATCACATAACGACACCTTGGTCAGAGATGCTGAGGTCTTATGGCTTCGACGTAAAGGAGACCGCTTATGGACCAGTGAATTACCCACCGCTGTAGAGTCTCTACAGAAAGGAAAGCAAGAAAAAAAAAAAAAAAAAAAAAAAAAAAAAAAAAAAAAAGGATAGGTAGAACCACGTTAAAGTAAGAAACCATGTATGTTAAATTTTAGTATGATTCACAGCCAGAACTCACTTAGCTAACTCCAGAACTTCAGGGAGCTAAAAACCTGGCCACGTTTTCAGACTTTGCACACTCTTAGTAGTAGTGCCTCTGCTACTGTAAGAGTCTAAAAATTTGAAAAAGACAAGTTTACATACAGAAAAATCTTCAATGAAATCAACTAACGTAAATGAAGACAAGAAGACACAAACTTTCCAACTCAGAGACTCTTTGTAATGTCACCAGAAGCAGCATTGAAGAATGCATCAATAACATTCAATACAGAATTTCTTATGCAAAACAGTCACTCAAATCACTGGACATGTTTCTAAAATTCCAAGGAAGCTAAAAAGGTAGTAAGCCTTTTTTAACTACGTTACCTTGGTATAGAGAGTAGCTGTTGATGATTGACAAGGTACTCAGAATCAATCTAGTAGGCAGTTACTCAGAATCAATCTAGTTATGAATTACAACACTCCAAGTAAAGGAGTGTAATACAGAAAATTATAAAATAGGACCAGATAACACACAAGAAAGCATCTTCATACGTAATAGGCAGAATTTGAGACTGCAAAAACAAAGTTACCATTCCTATATCCAAATGTATTTGAGTTGAAAAATTCAAGGACAGGTATCTACCTCACTCAAGATAGCTTAGATACACTATCAGCAACAGAAACATTTGAATTAATCACAAAGAACCAGCAAAACCAGTAAATGAATTAACGTCCTATATAGTTAATGAGAACTATTATTCAGATGTTAGAGAAGTTACTCTAAAGTTTCAAAGAGAAGGGAAGGGAATCCCTTCCCCCTAAGAAAGTTTACTATTTACGTTCAATATGAAAATAAAATTGGAATCATAATGCCTTAAAACAAAAAGCAAAAGTCAGTATTCTAGAGAGCAATCAACAATTTTGGTTTTTGCACTAAACAGTGTAAACCAAGAGGGTTAAACACAAGAAAATTAGACTGCTATATTAAGCATACTTATAATCAGTGTAAATCCAAACAATGACATGACAGTAAGAGCAGCCATAATGGACAAGTGTTCCACCTCGCCCAATAAATCTAGCAGCCTCATGCACAACCGTGTCACCAATTTAAGTCCTGCATGATCCCAAATACAAAAATATTCACAGGTGACTAAGGAATACCAGAGGCAAACAAAGCTTAGAATAGCACTCCTCTCCCAAATATTCTCTAGGTTTCTTACAGGCTGTGGGTCCAAAAATCTCAAGCAGTAATGGCTTTAATTTTATTTTTTTTTTTAGTTTAATGGAATCTTCTGTAAATTTTCCTACATGTTTTGTTGAACCTGTAAAGCAGCACTTCTTTTGGCTTGTTTCACAGCTGCCACCTTGTCACTTCATTTGACACCCTTCATCACTGCATCAGAAAACTAAACTGTCATTTTCCATCTTCTCCCTTCACACCCCAGTAATGATGTTTAGACCCACACAGCCTTATTTCCCAGATAAAGAATCCCACCAATTCTACTGCTTCTCAAGTAAGAGCTGTGTAAAGTTACAGCTGCTCTTCTCCAGCTCTACTCTAATCTCTGGTAAATGGGACAGGATCCATGCAGCATTCAGTTTCAAATAACAGGGTGACAGCATGGCAGCCTAGGCCACTTTTTAATTTTTTGCTATTTTCCAACTAAAAACATTTGTAGCCTTCCCCCCCCGCCCCCCACCCCATTGCAATCGGGCATGAAGTTAAAAATTTCAAAAAGAATGGTTAGACACTGCAGGTTTTCATTCTAACTGCTCCCAGACTATTGTTTCTCTTCCCACTTCTGTTTACACCAGATTTCATTCGCCACTTCATTATCAAGTCACTCAGTATCTTGAAGTCCTTCTAAGCTTTCTGTATTATTCTGAATAACCTCATATCCTTAGACTGTTTTATCATTTATATTTACTATCTTTTCTATATCACCGCAAGATTTTCCATTTTGTACAATAGCTTAAATTTTCACTAGGGCTTCTGAAGCAGGGCCCCAGCCTCTAACACTTATTGCAACCACATTCTACTGTCTCCTTTGTATCTGTACAACCATCTACACACAGGCTCAGAAACAAATGCGTCTGACATCAGCCAGTCAAGAGAAGGGGAAAAAAAATATTTACCTTCATCAGTTCCCCAAACCTTTCTGACTACGTACACATCCACCTTTGCACAAAGCAACCAATATTTAACTGCTATGCAAGGCTTGATCAAAATAGATTTGAAATTGTTGTGAAACTATAACCTGATCTGCACCAATAATTATCTTCTTGGGAAGGACTCATCATTACAAATATTGAAGTATTTAGATACTTCAAATTATGTCTATGAACTTGATTTAGCATATTAAATCAGTCAACAAGCTGCCATGTGTAGTTCAAATCACCTCAAGCCAATTCACTAGGGCACCTTGAAACAGTTAAACAAGAGTTTTGACAGAACTACTCTCTTCTAGACATTCAAAGATTGTCTTTCCAGCTTATTATCTGGTTTAAGAGAAAGCAGCTAAAAGGCAGGAATGTTGCCTCTTTTCCAGTACTTGAAAAAAGGCATGAAAACAACTCCATTTATTATACATAACCTAGCACAGATTTCCATTTGAAAATGGAAATTTCAAAAGGATGTAACATTATGCCTAGTACAGATATTTGTCCCTTAACTCCCTTCAAATTATAACAAAATGTGTTGTCCATCATTTGCTGGCACAAAACACTTAAATGAGTCTATACATTGATTTATACAACAATCTAAATTCACAATAGATACTTCAGACACTGAAGGATCTTGACACACAGTAAAGGTCTGAGCCAATAAAGCAGACACTTCTCCATTGTCCACATTGCTCTCTTTGTGGGAGATATCACTGCTGAAGTGATGACTAAACAGCTCATGAAATAGCTCCTGCTGCGGCAGTTTATGGTTTATCTAACACATTGACTGGAAACAGAGTTATCACAATAGGCTGACACTTGGAGCTTAACAGTTGCTCTCCAAGTGGATAAGAAGTTCCCTCCATGTTTTAGATGGAGATTAAGTGGGAAGAGCTACTGTTTGAACAAGTTGACTTTAATCAGCAAGCTGTAAATTACTTAAAGCAGGTGTCTCTAAACTGCCTTCTGGAAATGCTGCACAACAAATCACAAGACATTCAGTAACATTAATAACTTTTTCATGTCTTGGCACAGCGCTCTCTGCTGTAGTGGAGTACCAAAAAGCCACACCAACCATTGAAATAAAATTTCTGTTGGAATTGAAAATGCAAACTGAGGATAACTTCTTGCTTGCTAATCCTGAAATTAATTTAAAGCTTCCACATTTTCCAGAAGCTTGCTTTCAAGTCTTCCCTAAACTTAGCTCCATAGCACCTTCCTACTGTACCAGTTACAGTTATCCACAAAATTAGTAACCTTTAAGTAACTAATTCCCCACCATCTTAAAAACTTCTCTCCAAGAACTTCTAATTGTAAAATACCCAAAAGTAGTCTTGTTTTTCAGAAAGTAGATTTTATATTGGATAAGTTTTTATCTAATTTGCACAACTAAGCTACATTGCACATCATATGGCACGTCCAGCCTACCATGGCTTTATATCCTTTACTAAATACTGAGTACGGTGTGGCTGTACTCTTACTCAAGCACTTAAAATGCAAAGAAAGTACATATGCACCCATACAATCTTTCATCAGTTATTGGGGGAAGTCAGTAAAATATGTCTGCATGTTGAAATAGGCTTCAAAATATAAGTGCAATTCCACCATTTCTTAAGAGGTTAATCTCATGAAGTACTAAAAACGCTCACTCATTTTTCACCTCGGTGTCTAGATCATAACCATAGATATTCTCAAGCAAGACAAGCAGAAGACTTTCTATTCATCTACTTCACAGATTATCTTATAATATGCTGCAGCAGAAGACAGTTGTCATTCTTTGTCAACAGGAATGGTTAACTCTCTCTGAGGGTGAGCTACCTAAATTGGCCCGATTTGTGAGCCTTGACCGCTTACTATGCATAGTATTGCATTTATCAATATTAGATTTGTTAGTTTTGACTATCTGTTAGAGGTTAAAAAATGTCAGTGTTCATTTGATGCCTCCGACTCCTGTATCTCTACTGCAATCCTACAGAAGCAGCTGAAAAGTTAGGGAAAAAGATATGAAGGAACTGGAGGATCAGAAGACTGAGCACTTTTCCCTCTTGTTCCATCCATATTCGTGTACTCCTTCAGTTGGAACAACTGCTGCAGGAATGTTGCCGCTAAGAACTCCCTTGACAGAGTTTTTTTTTTTAGCCATCTCAGTTCACTAATTTGGTTCATAGAATGGTTTGTCAGCTCAGCACAACAAATGGAAACAAGCAACTTGGGACACACACTCCCTCAACTTGCACCACCAGACTGCGTGACTGAACTACAGACACTTTCGTTGACAATCCATGCCATTTCAGGATGGTTCTTCCAAAAGGACTTCCCGATTCTCAAATACTGCAACAGTAAGAGACGATAGCTACCCTATGGGTACAGAAAGTTTTTGAAAGCCAAATTAAAGATACTAAATTTTAACAACTAAGTGCCCAAAGCATATTAAGAGAAAAAATTTAATCCACTGAGACAATTCATAAAAGTAGGACCCACGGATAGTTACTTATTCTCAGTAAATACAAATCACACTGAAAGGAAGATGAGTTTAGAGAGCCCAACAGAAGGGAAATCAGACTAGGAATCACACACAGAGCATCCTATTAAGACAACTCACATGGTTTAGGATCTTTCTCAAAATTGGAAAACGTGGTATCACATAGGAGAGGAAGATCTTGTGAACTTGTTATAATTGGAAATAATCAGCTTAAGTTCTGAAAGTGTGACATTACTGCAATTAATCACAACTGTTCTGTCTGAAGTTACAAACTACACTTGCATTAAACTTGAAGGAAAACTGAACTATGAAGAAGAGTTGTAAAATAACAGAAGTCTCTTCTGCTCACTGTAAAACAGGACAGTTCACATCTCACAGGGGAGGGGGGAGAGTGGAGGTCTAGCAAGGGCATAGAACACACAAAACTGAAGGCAGTTTCACACACACCTTATCCAGTACAGCAGCTTGCTCCCCTCACATCAGCTCTGGAACAACAAGCTGACTTCTCCAGAAGCTATTTAGTATTTTTTCCCTTAATATGAATTAAATTTCTGATATTTTAAACAATTTAAAGCACCTCAAAGAAAGGTCTTGTAACTAGACAAGCCAGGTAAGCAGTAAGCATTCACGGCCAAAAGGCTGCAAAAAAGGAAGATAATTCTTTTCCAAGAGTCACAATCTTGGCACCACATAACCAAGACCAAGCCATGGTTCCAGCCCAGCTGCTAACCTATGCTAACCCAGCTCCATTTCTCCCCGTTTTCTCTGCCATTTATAAGCTTTCATGCCAAGCATTATCCATACACTGTGGCAGCCACACCACTCTCACACAAATAAAAAGATTCTGCTGGGCCAAGAAGACAGACTTAACAGGATACTTCCTCTGCCCCAACCCAAGTCCAAACTTAGAATTAGTCTGACCCAGAAAACCCAAAGTTCACTTTGTTTTTCACAATGGCAACTTTGTAATAGTCACAGTTCCAATTATACCTGAACAGCTTACTTCTTATGTTACCAAATTGCCAGTAATTTACTTCAAGGAGAGGATCCAGTACAAATCCAGATTATAGTCTATTGTTATGCTACTTCATGTAGCCCAATAAATATTGAGCTTCCAATGTTCCACATTACAGCCATGTCTACAAGGTATACTTTGCACTCCTTATCTTTACTCTATTGTGTATTCTGATACAACCAAGATCCTAAGCCACATCACCAACTATATTGAAGAAGGCTAAAGGAACTCTAATCCAGGCATCCCTCAGTTTAGAAAAACAAAGAGTAACAGCTGGGGGATAAGAAATACATTCTCAACATTACTTTCAATGTTTACAGTTGTCCAGGATAATAGAATAATTCAGGTTACAGGAGATCTCAGCAGTTCTGTAGTCCAGCTCAGTGCACCATCAGTCATGAGGCAACACCAGGTGGCTTTATCCACTCAGCCCTTGAAAGGCTCCGGTGGTAGAGGCCACACAACCACCCTGGAGCCCAGTTCCTTTGCTGAACTGTCCCTCAGAGGAGAAAAAAAACAAACCAAAACAAATCCAAACCACACACATCAAAAACATACACAAAAAAAACCCTTTCCCTCCCCATACTTATCAGATTCCCATTTCAACATGCATGTTACCTCTTGTCCTCCTGCCACACACTACTGTGAAGAGACTGATTCCATCTCAGTAATCTTGTAGAAGCTGGAAGGCTGCTGTTAGGCCTCCCTGAAGCCTTTTATTCTCCAGGATGAATGAGCCTGGTTCCCTCAACCTACTCTCATAGGCCAAGTGATCCAGTCTCCCACTGGTCTTGGTGGCCTCCCAACAAACTAGTCTCATTTCATGGCTTTCACAGAACATCTAACAAGCTGTGTAGAAGGAACTAATCACTTCCTCTCAAGCTTCTGGTTCTGTTAATACAGCCCAGGATAGCACTTGCCTTTGCTCACAGGACACACTGCTGGCTCCTGTTCTGCTTTCTGTCTGTCAGACCCTCAGCCAATCTAGCAAAGCTGATCCCCAGCCAATCTTAGCCTGAGGTTCTTCCTTCAGATGCAGGTCTTCGCTTTTGTCTCTGTTGAATTTCAAAGGGTTCCTCTCAGCCACTTCCTTTAGCCTTGTTGAAGCTGAGGTAAGCAACATCCACCCTTCTCTCCTTGTCCACAAATCCTGCCATTTTTAACACGGAAGATGGTCAGTCAGGTCATGATTTATCCTTGGTAAATATATGCTGACTGATCTTAGTCACTTCCTTTATGTATGTCATAGAATCATAGATTTGTTCAGATTGGACAAGATCTTTGAGATCATCAAGTCCAACTGCTGTCCTACCACTATGACATCCATGACTAAACCATGTCCCTTAGCACCACATCTACACATCTTTTAAATATCTCCAGGGATGGCAACTCAAACACTTCCTTGGGCAGCCCATTCCAATGCTTGACAATCTTTCTGGCAAAGAAATTTTTCCTAATATCCAATCTAAACCTCCCCTGGCACAACTTAAGGCCATTTCTTCTTGTCCTATCACTTGTTACTTGGTGGAAGATACCAAGCCCCACTACTCTACAACCTCCTTTCAGAAATGTCTTCCAGGAAGGCTTACTCCATGACTTTCCTAGAGACCAAAGTGAGGTTAACTAACTAGCTTGTGGTTCTCTATGTTGAACTTTTGGCCTGTTCTGAAAAGAGGTGTAACGTTTGCCATGGTCTAATCATTATGGGTACCCAATGTTCTCCACAACCTGTAAAGAACAGCCCCACGAAGTCATCACACAGTTATCCTGGTTTTCATTAAAACAGCCTGTCTTTTCTGCATGAGTCAAGTTCATGTTTGTTTAAATATGCGCAGCAAGCCAATTCACAGGCCACTCAAGCAAGCAATGCTTAACAAATCCATCATGGTTAAGAGTTAAAGTATTGTTTAAGGCAGAAAAACTGTTCTACCAATGATGTCGGGGGAATCACTTCATATAAGCTGCTCCTTGTCAGCAAGATGAGAAATTATAACTTGTTTACTTCTCAGCTCTACTGGTCAACCATGCTACCACTCATCGTGATCATATGTGACTTTCATGCAATACATGACTATCCTAAATAGGAGGTGGTTGGTTGTGTTTTGGTTTGATTTTTTTTTCTTTTTCTTTCAATCCTTTGAAAGAGCCTTACATTTTGGCTATGATTTCTGCTCTAAATTCTTCTATCTGGTTAGAGACTTTAAAGAACTGTTTTGCAACTACAAAAAAACCCACACAAATGAAAATATGTTCTAAGCAGCTCTATGCTTTCAAAACTTCCATCTGTCACTTTATTTGACAAAAGTATTAAATTTTACTTCTAAAAAAATAAAGTGGTAATAAGGACTATGTGACTCCCTGCAGCCCATTGAGCAGATTAGCAGTTAGGTCTATGAATCTGTTACACATTAGAAAGAAGTTTAGCCAGAAGATTGAGGAGAAATGATCGTTTCCTTCTACACAGAACTTGTTAGTCAGCATCTAGAATACTATGTTTTGGTTCTCCCAGTGCAAGACAGACATCAAATTAGACCTAGGTGAGTTTGATGGAGGGCTTAGAGCACTTGCCATATGAGAGGAGACTGAGGGAACCAGGCAGTTAGAGAGGCCTAATAGCAGCCTTCCAGCTCCTGTGATATTTACAAGATTACTCTCTTCACAGTACTACATGGCAGGAAGACAAGAGGTAACACAAGAGGTAACACAAGAGTCAGGGTGTGGGGGGTCGTACGGGGGTTTTGTGTTTTGGTTTTTTTTTCCCCCTCTCTCTCCCCCCATGAGACCAGTTCAGCAGTAGAACAGGGTCCCATCACTGTGTGGGTTCCATCACCGGAGGCTTTCAAGGGCTAACTGTAAAAAGCCACACTGAGCATGACCAGAAAATTCTCGAGATCCCTTCTAACCCGAGTCTTCTTTTGACCCTGTAAAGTATGACTTCCCTTATTAAGATTGATTCATCCTATTAAAAAGAGGTAGCCACCAGGACAAGTGTAGTTACACCTCCATAATACAGCAAGCATTGGTAATTTTGATTTTACTTGCTCACATTCTCCCTCAAGAAAATTATAAATAACTAGAAGTGTTTTAATTCTATTTAAAGAAGCTAGGGTTGTTCTATTTCATATGCAAAGTTAAAGTATTAGTCTTTAAAAGATCATTACAGAATAATAGATTTATTATGTAGGAAAACAGCATAGGGCATTCCTGTACTGTAAGAGCCATTTGCTAGGGATTGATCATCCCTTTGTACACAAAGAGGCGAAAGGTAGCACCATGGAGAGAACAATGGTAGCAGGTCACAACACACCTTTTCAAATCAGATCTTCCCTTAATTGCATACTTAGCACCTCCTTGGACACCGCCTCTGCCTTTTGAGATTCTACAATACCCAAATACAATACAGGATCCCCAGCAACATAAGGGAGTATAGTATGAACATGCACCCAAGCAGTGAAGGCTAACAGACAACATGCTGACTTGCACTGGGAGCGGGAGGAAAAAGGGTTTCAGAGGCAGATGAAGACAGATTTCCTTCTTTAAGGAAAGCAACCTTTGTAAGTGCTTATGAAAGAAATTAAAAATAAAGCAAAATCGCAAATAATTATTATCCTCCAAGATAGTAAATGAAATGCATTCAGACTCATCAGGAATGCTCTCATCATCAACTCTTTCTCTCAAAAAAAAATTAAACCTCTTGATTTCATGCCTCTATAGAAATTCTACCCTCTAGGAAGAGACCATCAGCTTGAAATCTATCTTGTTCAAAGTGTAAGTTGAACTAGTTTCAGCACTTTTAGAAACAGTTATCTCTCTAGCCAAGGACCCTCCAGCAATACCTGTGGTTTTATAACTCTTCTCCTGATGTGTATTACTCAAAGACACACTTCCCCTCCATTTCCTGCAAGGAAGGCCTGTAAAGGTGAAACCAACACTGCAGCAAGCTCAGAGGTCAATCACACAAAAAGTACTGTCAATTCAGGAACTAAGAGAGGATCCATGTTGGCTTCTAGTCACACGTTTCTTCTCTCTCCAAGCTTTCTCCTCCACAGTTAACACGAGGAGCACAAAATATGCTTATAAGTTATTTTATGTGCCTTTAGTACTGTACTCATTCACATCTATCTCCAGGGTAACACAGAAGTCCACTCTCTACCACGAAATGAACTGCAACTTTTTTTGTTACAGCTCCTTTTCTCATACACTTTATCTGACCTCCTAATGCAGGGAAGGACAAATATAATGTATCCAAGGCCAGCATTGACTCTAGCTACAACTGCATGTGTTTTTACCTATTTAATATATGTATGCATATATATATACACAGACACATATCTTTAACCGATAACTAGCCATACTATGTGTTTTGAGAAACAACCTACATTTGATTTAGAATTACTCCCAGAGCAAAAACAGCAGGTTGTTGAGAAGCCACACATCTATATTTGACAAAATAAAAGTTAACTATGAGAAACATTACTGAATTATACTCTCAGTTTAGATCTACTTTTCACCAGCTTGTGGCTCCTTGCAAAGATCCTTCTCACACTACTTTATTCTGTGCCTTCTTTCATAGTTTCAACCCTTATCCTTCCACTAAGTAGCCGTAAAGCTAATAACATGTATTCTAGTACTATAGGAACTAAGCTTTTTTATCCTTTTAAACTCAAATGCTTACAAATTAATTGTATATGAGCACTCAAAAAAGGACAAAAACTTGGTAACTTTTACCAACCTGATTATAGACACCCCCAAAAAGCAAGGAAATTGTTTTCTTATCATCCCATGCTTTTGACAGTTTAGGTACAAAGCATTGATCAGGTTACCTTACACTGAGTCAGGAGAAAATCATGTTATTATTCATTGCTATATTTGGCCTTTTGAAGTCATAAGCAGGGCCTAACTATCAGAAATTCAAGAAACACACATAACGCTGCACTACTTTCCTGGCAGGGCCTTTCATGGAACTACACAGGCTCTCTCCTTTAAATAGCGCCCAGATACTTCATGGGTAGACGATAGCGCCTGGTATTTCAACACTAGTATCAGCGTCCAGAGCATCCAACACAGTACCATATTGTTCTCTTTGACTAAGAAAAGTATCAACCCATTCTTCCTACCGAATTGAAATACCAAAGAAAAGAAAACACGTTATTGCACATCCTTCCAACCAGCAACAGTTACCGTATTTTCGCGGACTAAAACCCTAAGCTCCCAAACACGTTCATCGTCTAGCTTGAAACCAAAAACAAAGTTACCGGCGACCACCACCACCTCTTTTGTGCTGCTAATCTCGCACTCGAGCAAACACAGTCTACTCGGACAATATCCCTAAACGAGAAGATACAGAAAAAATACAGCTGGCACAAGCCTCGACGCGACCTCACCGCTGCGGCAGCACCTCCGCGGACCCCGGCGGACGGCCCGTTGCCTCCCTTTCCTTTGTTTTGGTCACCGAAGAGCAACGCTGACCCCCTCGCTCGCCTTGCCAGCCTCCGCCTCGGAGGGAGCTTCCTCCCCCTCCCCCAAAGGGCCTGCGGGGGCCCCCCAGCGCCGGAGCGGGGCCCCTCACACCCCCTCCCCGGCGGGTGGCGCGGCCGCCGCGGGGGAAAGGAGGGAGAACGGGGCGGGAGGGGGGAGGNTCCCCCCCCGGCGCTCTAGTGCGGCCGGGCCCTCGGTGCGCAGCGGAATCCCCCCCGAGCGCGGACTCCGCGACGTCGGTGGAGGAAAGGCGGCGGGGGAGGGGTCAGAGCCGCTTCACAGACAGCCCGGCTCCACCATAGCCCCTCGCCATTTTTGTTTCCCGCGGAGGAGAAGCTGGTGCATTCTGGGAGCACAAAAGGCCTCGGCCCCGCCCCGGCGGGCCCCGCCTGCGCCGACAGGCAGCTCCTGGGCCAGGGGGCGGGGAGGCAGAGCGCTGTGGCGGAAGGACACAGGTGAATCTTAACCATCGCCGCTGGTGAACAAAGAGGGACTACTTTAGGCGTGCTTGCTGAGGGAGAGATCCTTGCTTGCCAGCCGGGACTCGTTGCGGCAGTGGTGATGGGAGCCCACTGCTTCAGTGGCCGGCGCCTATTGTTCCCCTCCGCACCTGCGAGGAGGTGGCTGTGGCCTGGGCAGTGGTGCCTGCTCTGCCGCCCCCACCGGTCTTGCGGGTCCCCTGCCCGTTCTCGGGGCTGTGGCGCATATTCCCGTTTCGGTGGGGGTCGGCCCCGGGTATCTAGAATGATCCAGGGAGGGCAGGAGGGTAGCCCGGCTTGGCGCACGGTTGGCCAGCGAGGCTAGGCTAGGCTAGGCCAGGCCAGGCCAGGTCCG
Organism: Nycticryphes semicollaris; assembly: GCA_013400055.1. Lineage (NCBI taxonomy): Eukaryota > Metazoa > Chordata > Aves > Charadriiformes > Rostratulidae > Nycticryphes > Nycticryphes semicollaris. The sequence continues at coordinate 182,818 of VXBJ01002118.1, read as the reverse complement.
GCCCGGCCCGCCCCGGTACCGGAGGGTGCAGTGGCCCGTTGATTAATACCAAGGGCAGTGGGCAGCGGGCTGGGCAGCGTGCTTCTCTGCAGAGACAGCCAGCGGGATGCTGCCATTTTAGGAGACAAGCTACACCTCAGTTTCTATTTCCAGCGGCATCTGTATTAGCTAAGTGAAAGGGACTTTTCACTTTCTGTCACTGAGAACAAACTGGGTTTGTGAATAGTTTCGTAGACTGTACTGTTGGACAAGTCTTCATTAAAACAGGAATTGCCCAATACAGTGGTGGAGTTGTTAAAAGCTTGCCCTGACCCCATGAGGGCAGTTACTCAGTGCTGCTCAGGCCTCTGTTCGATACTGAAATGCTAATATTTACTAGATCAGATCTCACCAACTCGTGTTGCTGATGTTGGAGATCACAGGTTAACATGCTCGGGGAATGGCTGAATTCAGTGGACTAGAGAGTGAATTCCGGATTCCTGGCCCTGACCGGCTCACATTGCTCAAAGCTGCCTTCCCTCCCAGAATAAGCCACGGAAAATATGTCACCAGATAAATATAAGTTCTATAGGGTAGTTGTCCCTGGATGTGCTAACTAGACACTGTTCAATAATTGTGATGGTCTGCTGCTAAAAACAGACTTGCACAATACAAAGGCCCCTGGCTGCTCTTCACAGATTTTCGTGTATTACCAACAGCAGCAACTTTTCATTTTTAAATCACAACAGTGGTGTGAGAGCTAGTATTCAGCTAAGTTAAGCAAGTTTACTTTTTAGTCAGCAACAGCATAAACAAGATTAAACATCAATAATTGGCTCTTTCGCAACTTTACTTCACTACATGGAGGGTCTTAACCAGTCTTCTCCTGCTGTATCTTTGAAATCACTTAAACAAAAACTCAAAGTAGAATCATTCCCCTATAACGTAAATGCCTTGTTTTAACAACCAGCACCACCACTAAAAAAAACCAACCCACAAACCCAATGCAAAAGCTCCTGACCAGTAAGATGTGTGCTAGCTCTGCCTTCCTTGTCCTTAGAATATTGCTCCCAAAAGCAGTTTGCGTAACCCCACCACAGAGTTGCAGAGCTGTGCGGCCCCCCTCCTAGCCATAAAGCACTGCTTGTCACAAGGCTAGGAGCTGCTGCTGGAAGAGCATTTTCTGAGGGCAGCATGAAAAGAAACTAGGAATCTCTACAGAATATAAGAATAATTAGGGTCTGGTCAATTGATTAGTTTGCTATTTCAGGGATTGTACTAGTTAGGCCAGAATGTACCTTCTAAAGCTTGTTACCATTAGCTGTATTACTACAAACAGCTGGCAATATCAGTAGTCTCCCACAACCTAGATTCCACATAGTATCTTTCTCCTGTGATATCCAAAGTACAATATGAGCTTATAGCCAAACACCTAATAAAACCGTTTTAAATTCTAAATTCTTTAAGGCCAGCTGTTGCTGATAGCTAGAAAGATTCCAGGCTGTTTATCTCCCACATACCCATCTCACTCACCACCACCTCAGTTTAGTAACTCATACTATAACGTCCTATTTTTAATCAATTTAGCAGGTCACTAAATCTCCGTCTGACTGGAAACCTCTTTCTAGAACAGTGACTATGTGACTCCTATTGATTCAGTCCATCTCCTAGACCAAGGAAATAAAATTCTCATAAATACGTAGACACAGGTGATAAGTTCAACAACTTGTACTCTAGAAGGAGAAATTTGCACTGGAAGTGTCACCTTTGCCCAACCCAACCAGATTACTACAGGGTTGGGGATCTTATTGGAAATGCACAAATGATCATTTACAAATGGTTTTCAAGTTAAAATCTCAGATGAACAAACCTGCATTTGCAGCAGGCGGAGGATCCTTGTTCTCACTGGCATATGTGGTGCAAAGAAATCAACAGCAATAGTAAAAAACCTAGTTTAAACACACAATTGTTATTACTATACTATGAGTTATGTACTATTAATCTGATTTGGAGCAAGATAGAATTTGTGTCTGCTTTCTATTCAGTGCTAGTAGTACAACCACCAGTTATTTCTTCTGTTAACATATGGCAAGACTCTATGTCATGATTTTGGAATGAACTTTCCTGCCTTACTTTCTTTTTTTTTGCCTTCCAGTAATACCTCAAAAGTATTTCAACGTACAGTCTAAGCAATCTCTCCTGTCGTGTTTTCAATTCCAGACATATTATGTATGTACTTTGAGGCACAGAGTGACTAAAGCCAAATTAAATTACATTCCCTCCAGTGTCAGTAAGGGCTTTCTTGTGTAGAAGCTTCAGGAAAAAAAGTAGTCTTTGATTATGTATCAGATTCTGGTTAGTAATAGATGTGTTCAGCTTTATTCCATCTCATTAATAGCTCTGTTTCAGAAAGAAGCTAAAGAATAACAATCTGGCACTGTCTTTACCTCTTGTCCTAATGATGTGCAAAAGCAGTCTTAGCTTTTTAAAATATTATCTTGCCCTGCTGGCACAGCAGAGAAAAATTAAATTTAAGATTTTAAATGGATGAATTTGAAGAGTCAGAAACAGTATCATTTCCCCTAGCCAATGTCCTTTTTCTTGAATGTTAACGTATTTTTTAAAGGCTGGTGTTATGTTTATATACTTCTCTTTCCACATTTGCCACATAAATATTAAACAAGCAAACCAAAACACACAAAAACCATAAGTGTAAGTCAGCAGTATATGTAGATGAGAACACCAACTGCTGCACAGTATTATTTTCCATTACCTTATTGTATCACACACCATAATGTCAAAATGATACCATTGAACAAGACAATACTGTAAAGCTTATCCTTGTACAGATGGTTGTCATGACCACAACTCAGTAAGGAGGGAAAATTAGATCCCAAGCCATTTTCTCTGCATTGTTTAAGCATGGGAACAGCAAGGAAGCTCACCTGTGATCTTCCTATCTTAAATCAAGATAAATGTGGTACATCTTTTTTACATAAACTGAATCGTGAGACAATGCACATGTGCTGCATTTGGTTCAACTCAGAAAATAATCTTCAGTTTCAAAATTTAAAAAATAGACAAATTGTAAGATATAAAAAATTTTGTATTATTTGTTACAACTATCTAACAATTGTTATAATAAAATTACAGCAATTCAATGTACTGAAAAAATATAAAAACAGCACTATTAAAAATAGACATCTTTAAATGTTTTTCTAGATAGATAAGAATATTAATAATTTTTCATCCTCACATATCAACAATGCAGAAGAAAGTTAATTAATATTAGTGGCTTTAAGGTAACCTGATACTGTTCGTCACACAGAAACACTTTTTTTTTCTAGTACAAGCACTTTGCCATTCCCATCTTTTTTATCTTCTCAGAGACCAATAAATCCTGAAAAAAACTATCCCATACTCCATCATCTTCTTGTGAATGTTTGGATCTTGTTTGATAAATCTTAAAATTAAATCCTTTTGAATGTGTTCACTATCATGATCATTGTTGACCCAATTTAGCTGGTGAAATACTGATTTATTTTTTGTTAAATTCAATATATAGAATAACAATGTATTTGCCCCACTAATCCTAAGCGATTATTTCTTCATTCTTATTTCTTTAATATTTAACAATCTACTGCTTGTAACTTTTGAAGATAGGATACTATGAGAGCAATTCAGACTTATTTTTGGCTGTAAGTCTCTAAAGCACCTCTGCAGCACATGCTTTAAACAGCAATTACTGTATGGGTTAGTATATGATCTGCTTGTATCACAATCTTTATTAGCTTTTGAGCTGAGCCACATTTGAACTTAAAAATCATTAGAAGGTTGTTTACCCTCTAAAAAGTAACATTTAGCAATCTAACTCTGTTCTTTAAATCCTTCCCTGGCACTATTATTCTAAGCACCAAAGGCTCTCAAAAAAACCCCAAACTGTGGTTGTAGGCTCTGCATTTAATAACAGACACTTCAGATGCTTGAAAAATTGTCAAACAAGCTGTAGCTTAAAAAGTCCTTAATACTTGATTCACTTACAGTGTTATTCCAGATGTGTAACCTTTCTGAAATTACTTGTAAAATGTCAGTCAGGATTTCGTTCAACTGAGTAGTCTTTGGTAGATGGATGGATAAGGTCTTCAGGTGTTCACTGTTCAAAGTGGCTTATCAAGAAGCAATCCTTCTGTTCACATATTTATAACAGGGGAAAAAATACAACTTGTAGTAGACTGAGATATCCAAGGAATGAAATTGTAAGGGCTTGTGATATAGTGTTTCCGCATTATTTACAACGTCTTTGAGTACGCTTGCTGAAGTGTGGGAAGGGCTCTTACTGTGAGAGAGTATGCGTCTCGTATCTATCTTAGTTATACCAACAATTTTTTGTACCTAAAGACAGTGAGTGAGGGCTGAAGAAGAAAAAATAAGTGCTTGATTACAGGTTTCTCCTAGCTGAGGGTGCTTGTGTATGAGTTACTCTGTTCTTACTGGTAATAGTGTCTTTTCTGTATTGAAGACTTATGAGCATATGTAGCATTATTTTAGCTAGAGAAAATAGCTGTGGGAGAACTGCAGCTTATTACCATTCTAACTAGAGAATTTTGTGAAGGTATGCAAGAGCAGTCCTGGGTAATCTTTCTTCCTGTCTTTTTTTTTTTTTTTTTTGCATATAAATACAAGCTCATTACTCAGTTTGAATTTAAGAGAGGTTTACTACTCTCTCTGCACTGTCATTTGGCTGCTGTGGTCATATAATCACCTTCTTGAGGAAACAAACAGCTGCCAACACTGGAAATTTTGGTTAATTGCCTGGATCAGAAAGAGGTTCCGGTTCCCAAATTCCCTGAGAATTCAGTCATGCATTGATGGGATGCATTCCTTCCCCTGCTCTCTAAGTACAGATCAGAAAGCAGTTACTGAAGCTCTAGTGACTGAAGTTAAAATGCAGAGACAGCATTTCAGAGTTAAAGCCAAAGCAGGCATTTTATTCATTCACTTAACTCTGTTCTGCAGATTTGCAAAACTAATTGCAATCTCAAATATTTTACATAGTGATGGGTTGTATCATAACTTCTTGAAGACTGGCATCATATAGCTTTATGGCAAGTTTTTGTCCGTCAGCAGCTATGCTCCTTTGTGTACTGTAAAAATGTCTGCTAGAGCAGAATTTCCAGCTCTTGTGTAGTTAAATTTTGTAACAGTACAGACCAGACTTACCTCTTAACTCTGAACTGAAGTAAAAAAATGTTTAATGGCCCCTCAGGACACAGTTACATGGCAGAATATTGCCGTTTCATCTGCAGTGAAAAATCTGTTCTGGACATCAGTGTGGCCAGAGGGAGAATTAGTACAGCATTCCTTCTGCTCTCCCACCACCTGGAATGCAGTATGGGCCTTCTCACAAGCTTTCAGCAGGCCTGCCAAGTCCCACCACTCAGATGGAAAGTCCTTCACATTTCTTATTTTCTTTCTTTCTTTTTTTTTCTTTTCTTTTCTTTTTTTTTTTTTTTTTGTTCCCTTCATAGCATCCCTTTATCTGATGAAGATGGAGACAAAATACTCTGCAGCATGACAGAATTCTGCTAACACAGTTGTTTGTGGTCCAGTAGCTCGGCTACAGGGGCTGAAGATGAGACAATAGCCCTTTTTGTAGCTGTTGCCAGTCCAAGAAGGGTGCACAGAAAGAACCATCAGTGGTCCCAGGCCAACCCACTACCCAAGTCACTAATTCCATACTTAAATTTTCCTGCTTATAAAATAGTGATACTGTTCAATTTGTTAACTTTGATGTATTTAAGTAAAAGGTGCAATCCAAGTATCTTTGTTTTGGCTAATCCAAATGTAACAGCTATCGTCTGACATATATTTTGATCTTTCCACATTGATGCTTTGTTATCGCAGCCTGAAAGCCCAAGTTCTGTTCTAACACAGGGTTGCTTATCCTCGTTCAGCTAAAAAAAAAATTATACAGAAGCAGGATCAAAATAAATTCTTATTGCATCAGTCATTTGTTGTCGATTTTGACATCCTTCACACTCACACTGGCATCCTCATCTATACAGTCCTGGCTCTGTCCCTAAAATCTGGGGCTGCCAGGACAGACAATTTTGTGTGTGTGTGTGTGTGTGTGTGTGTGTGTTGTGCTGTGTTTTTGTGATGAGTTAAAAACAGTAGTTAAATATCCATGTAAAATCAAAACAATGGTACGTTCACTCAGTAAACTAGTGACATTCTTATAATGTATCAGTAAAATAGTAGAAAAAAATGGTCTTATCAACACAGAAGAGCTTTATTTCTACTAGATTAATATATTTAAAATAGTGCAATCTGAAGTTGTCGCAGCATGGATGTAGTTACCAGTTACCAAACTTAAAGATGGGTTTGGGAGAAGCAGGGGAATGTGACACATGCGCACAGCCAGCCAAGTGATCCCCTGCCCTTGCTTTTCCAGCCTGGTGGAATCGTGAATTTTGCAAAGCAGTTAAACTGAGCTAAGGGCTTGCAGTCCTGCTGCTTCCCTCACAGCATGCTGCCAGGCCTCCCCTTGAGACCACCGGAGTGATCCTCTGATGTTACAGTGACCTGCATCATAGCACTTATTATAAACTAACCCCACAACACAGGTAAATCATTTTCTGCTGCTTCAGTCCCCTGAGTCTGCTTCTCTCGGAGGTAAGGGAGGCCTGAGCTGCAGGATAGGATGCGGAGGTGAGCCCCAGCAATCGGTCGTGAGCCCAGCTCTCCTCTTCAGTTGTAGCTTCGGGTGCAATTTCCTGACCCAGCCAAACTTGTCTGGCAGCTGCTGCCATCCAAGGTTGGACTCACTCCTGCTCAGGGGACTGCTGACATCATCTGCTGTGGCAGCTGTCCCCTATGACAGGAGCCACACAGATGTGGCAGGTCAGTGAACTGATGCAGCTGAACATCACTTTTATGCATCTATGTATATGTAACGCATATATGTATGTATAAAAATGGATTCATTTTCAGACAGATCAGCTAGCAGTAACTTCATGAATCTAGCAGCTGACAGTATGTATACCTTGAGGAGGAAGTACAGAACCAAGGTAGCAGAAGACATGAAAAAAATATTCATTTTAGAAAATGGAAATACAAAGAGAAAAGGCTTTTTTTCTTCCTCTGTTCCAATTATCGAATGAAACATTTACAAGCTAGCAGGGAAACATAAACTGACATTCAGTTTGACCCCATGGACTGCCATCTCTGTTTTGGATGGTCAGATGTATGTTCCATGGTCATGGGCAGCTCATGAATTGACAACTGAAATATTTCTGATTATGGGATAAGTGAGCTGCTGTTTGAGTTAGGAAAGCAGTGTGGCAAGGACAGCCAGGTAGACTTGCTGGCTCTGTGAATTGACTGATACTGAAAAGCATCATGTGATGGCCTTAGCCAAACTGGGACTGAGAACCACATGCCTTCCCAACCTGGGCAGTGGCGGTGGTCATACAGAGGTCTTGATGGCTCTGCTGTGTTCCATTACAGCAAATCAGAGTCCATCCTCCTGTCCACGAGGATGCAAAGGGGAATATCCAGATCTACCGTAAGCAGACGTGAAGACAAATTCAGGGTGAGAAAGACCATGTTCAAATGGCTTGCCCAGAAGAAAACACCTTCCTATAAAGCTGGGACAAATTAAACTTATGAAGACAACGCACAAAAGGAAAGCATACTAAGCCTGTGTGAGGATTATCTAATTCAGAAGTCAGATTGCTATAGTTTAATTCTCCTTAAAATTATAACTGAATGTTGTCAGTTTGCCTCTCCCAAGACCTTTACCAACTATCTCAGATTTCTCAGGTAAGAACGATTCTAGAGTCATACTTGCCAAGGACTGGGGGAAATGCAGGCAAGCATTAACAAGACACTGTGCTGGCATGCAGGTGGTTGCTGAAAGTAGAACTGATTGTCCTTTGCCTCGCCTGGAATTCAGCAAACAGACCAAGAGGTCAAGTAGTGATGGCCTCCAAGGACTTTTTAATTTACTGCAGGTTCTAGGATGTAAAACGTCTGTGACAGTGCTATCATACTAGTAAAGACATAATGCTGTATCAGATTACTGGTGTGATTTAATTACCGGTGGATAGCCCGTGGTGAAAAGGGCATCCTTACTTGCTAGACCTGTAAATCCAGGTCTTATTTGAAAACATTTTAAAATAGAAACAGCAAATTTAGTATAAATTATTCACTGGTTGAATATGTAATTTTCTTCTGTTTAGAATCCACTTTGAATTATACACAATGGCTGGGAAGAGGAATAGAGAAAAAAAAAAAAGAGATGGAAAAATTGAGTGGCTTCCACTTTGTTCTGATTTTAAATGGAAACAAATTGTAACCATCAATTTCTGACATGTGGGAACCAGTAGTTGTGGTTCAAGTTTGACTTGAACTAAAATTGGACATAAACCTATATCCCCAGTTGTGTAAAGGAGCCCAGGTTCAAATAATATGGGGCAGAAGGGTTTTATGTGAACAGTTTCAGGATGTGAACAGGAAGCTGGGATAAAACATAGATAAAAGGTCAGCTTGGATGTCAGCACACAGTAAGTCTGGTTGTTTGTGTATATAGAGGCAGTCACAAATTAAGTTGATTAAAAACTCTGCAAATCTCAAAGTTGACCTAAACTATAACAAGTTCTTTAGTACAAAAGACTGTCTCTAGACAAAACAGAGAATAAATATCTGTAGTGATCTGAAATATTTTCAAAGTGGCACTACCTGTATCAAATACAATGACTGCATTGACCAGCTACCTCTAAACCGTTATTAAAGGTGTAAAAATCAAACAAAGACTCTCTATGTCTTCAAAGAACTGTTCAGTTTACCTCACCCACTACTAATATTTTTGCAGGTATACACCCAAATTCCAAGCCCAAATTGGTTTTATGGGTTGGAAATGTGGTTTTATGGATCAAATCTCCTGTTGTGCAGCTACTTTGTAATACAAGATCTAGAAAGCATCTGATTGCCTGCTCAGTCAAAAGAAAATGCTTTATCTGCTGCAATTTCTGCATGGATCTGATGGTGATGTCATTTGGAAAGAGGGCTCTGTGCCTACGTACAATGAGAACTCAGGGTATGCACAACAATTGCACTGTTCAGTGTAATAGTAGTGAATATATTCAGTTGATTGTATTTTCAATATGTTTTTTTCTGAGCTAACAAATGCTTTAATTGACTGCGATAGTTTATTCTTTGTACATTTAGGCAATTTATAGCTATTTTTCATAGACTTAATTGTATATAAAATGCAGCCTTGTCTTCTTTGAAATGAAAGACAAGGAATCAAATAGCATGATTTCTGATGTAGATTCATACAGAGTCATCTTAAAATACATCTTTGAGGCCTGTGTTCTTACAGATACCGTACTGTCAAATGAGAAAATTACTTTAGTTGTAGTTCCACAATTCATTTTCTTTAGCAATTGGGCTGGATTAAGAAGTTCCCACCACAACCTCCTTCTCAGGCACTCTCCACGCACCCTTAAGTGCAGGCAAAAACTGTTTGTTCAGCTGTGCTTGAATTTCATCACAGAAACAATCTGGGTTAAAAATAACCTCTAATTAAGAATAATTGAATAATATTGATGGGCTAGGTTATGAAACTGTCTCAAAAGGGTTTTATCCAGATTGAAGGTGAGGGAAGGGTAGGAACAGGAGCAGGAGCAGGAGCAGGGATAACTGTGATGCAGAAATAAAACGAGCTGGGAGGGAGCAGGGGAAAAATAACTTCTGTTACGAAGTTCAGTGTTGCTGAAAAACGATGTGGCAGAATTGGGCAGCAACAGCTGCAGCACTGCACAGAGACAGGCCTATAGGAACCAGGCATAAACCTAATTTGACAAGACACTTACAGTATCTCGATATGATGTAGTCAATAAATGCCTGCAATTATACTTATCTCCCCAAAGTTAAATGAAGTATATAAGATGATACCGTATACTATATTAACAAAAGCTTGATCATTTACTTAAAGAGTTTTAAACTTCTAAGGTTTAAAAGGCTCCAAAATGGCTTTTGTCATTCAATTAGGGGGAAAAAAAAACACCTTTAGAAAAGCTGTAATCTAGTAGTTATTGTTTTTTCATTAATTTATTCTTTTCTATAGATGGATAAAAAACATCTGCTGTTCAAAATTGTGTACTATTTCATAGAGTAAAACTCAAAGAATATTTTGGAGTACTGAATTTATTCTGCTTAGGTGTTTTTAATGATTTTAATGATTTAAGGAAATTTGTGTTCCATACTTTGCCTAAACCAGCATTTTTGCATCTAAAAAATCATTCTAGGTATAAAATAGTTTTTCTTTAATATAATATTTTTTATATAGTGGGAATTGCTGCTAAGTACTGTAGAAAATATAGATGCTGACAAATTTAAAATAATTAAATTAATACCTTGTATCTACTGGGATATTTTCTATCAACAATTCCACAATACTTTTTATAAAGTAGGCTGCAGGAATTAATTAATATACAATCAATAGACTGCCTACTCTAGGGATCGAAAAAAGCATCTGCTCTGTGCCAGGAATATGCTTGGCTGTCTGGCTGTTTATTTTGTTGTTTATTTAAAGGGAGGTGAAAGCTGTTTTATCAAGAAGAAACAATAGTGAATACTTAAGTAGATCAACTATACATATAGCTAGTTAACATCTTGGAATTTAAGCAGTACATTGCTGCTTCCTACTTAAGGGGTGATAAGCTTTTGAAGAAAGTTCATGTATTACAATTTGCCTCAGATTTACCATCTTTAATAAGATAGTAATAAAAAGAAAAAAAAATAGACCTAACAAATTTATAATCCTTACAATTGCAGGTTTCATAAAAGTAGATATTTCCTAAATATTTCTGCTAATTTTTACTGTTTTTTCAGGGTGCTGTTAGAATCTTCTAAAAATTCAGTACAAAATTTCTGCATTTCACATATAGAGATTTTGAATATAGTGAAACAAGTCAGACAAAATGTTATGTTTTCAGTAATTTTTGCCAGCATGGCATGCCGGTACATTGTATTAATTCTTGCGTACAGGGACAGATTCTCAGCTTCATTAAAACTTGTAAATTCAAGCAGATTTACTTATGTATGATTTAAGACCTGAAGGAATGATTAGTTCAGTTCAGATTCCTACATAACACAATGATTCATTCACTCTGGCCTACAAATCAGTGGGCTGGAGTATATATTTCAAGGAGATGTCAGGTTTAGGGCAGATTTGAAGTGCTTTTCTTCTTACCACATTTTAAGTAGTTCTTCTTTCTGTCACTTCTTCCAAATGCCAAGCTATTCCTCCATTTCTATGACAGCCTTTTGAGTGGCATGTGGAATCAAACCCAAGAACCAATGTGACTTTTTTCTTTTTTTGGGTTATTTTTAATTTGGGTTCAGCAAAGAGTTCACCATTCAGCTACACCAGCAGTTGCATGTCAGAAGAGAGAGAATAGCATGGGAGTAGGTGTAAGTGGTAGAGGACAAGAGAGGAAAGGCCTTCACATTGCAGCGCCATTGTCTGTAGCTGCTCTTCTGCCCATTCTTCTCCTTCTTACCTACAGGCATATCTGTACCTCACTAGCTGAGGTTCACAGCTGAGTATTTTAGTGCTAGCTGATGCTCACAGGCAATTAAAGCAAATATGCTAGACTGTGAACTGAAGCAGTTCTGTTGTGGAAATGTCCTCCGGCAGAGGGGATGGCAGGACAGCTGGGCGTAGCACTGCATTAAACCATTGCAGCTGTTTTTCTCATTGCACTTAAGTCACAGCTCTTAATTAAGTACACCATGTGTTGAAAAATGTACTACCCTGCTAGGTAATTTGTTCCAATGTTGTCCCAAAGCAGGGTCGTTTACCCAGTGTGCAGACACCAATATACACATGGAATAGTGGTATTATCTACTTATTTCATTTCTGCAGAGGTGGCTGCTAGGTGGTAATCCACAAAGCTAGCACACAGGCCTAAAAGCTCTTAGGAATATTTATACGGTTCATAATACAGAAATACACACCCTTAATTATAATTATTGATTGGTACTTTATCTTAAGAATTTCTATTGGTTAGTACAGTCTCTTGCTTTCATTTAAAGTTACAAGGTCCTTTAATTGATGTGTGAATGCTCCAGTACTGGTGGGGGGTGTGGGCAGTCCAATTCAGCCTCCAGTTGAGTTGGTGGTCACAATCTGTCACTGCCACCTGTACCTTTCCCCCAGTTGCTGCAAATTTCTGGTGAATTTATGCCTTATCCAGCAGCTGTCTGATTTTCAGACGGTTTCGGCGCCTCCTGTTGTGGGATGTTCCTTATTATCAGCCTTCTGTTCTTCTTCAAGGGTATATTCGTTATCAAGGCATTTATTGTTTATATCTTGTGTCTGGTTTCACAGGGCCTTGTGACCTTTTTACAGCTCTTTATTCTTACCTAGTGAGAGATTCTACCTTCTAAAATATATTTTACCTGTTTAAAAGTATATTCTGCCTTCTTAGAGTACATCACCAATACTAAGCATCCTCAGGAGTTAAAAATTAGCATCTTTCTGAACTGAATTCTGCTGACATCTCCTTCTCATCATTGACCTTCTTATGTCATCATCTACTAGCTTCACTACTGGAATTCAGTATTTAGAACCTAAGATTTTTGAAAGAATATGGGCTAGAACTTGGATGTTTCTTGGCTCCCTGAGCTACCTTATAAAGTCAGAAGGAAGGTAGAGGTGCTAATTCAGGGTAAGAAGTTTTGTGAAATGGCAGTAAGACATTAAGAAAATGGGCAAGTAATAGAAGAAATAGACTTGAAAGGACAAGTATGTACAAAGGAAACAATTTTATTGCTTGATTGAATCTGAACTCTGTTGTCTTTGTAGAATTTAAAACGATGAGAACACAAATGCAACCTGTTGTTTAGCATTCGCTTACAATTGTACATTAATGAGGTAATAGCTACCTTCAAATCTTTTCTTCTGAATAGAGTATTTTGGGGGTTTCCTCAGTCTTCTAATGCATAAAGGACTGTAATATATGAATCTTTCTATTCTGAATTTATAAAGGCCTATTTACTCTAAAAATGTTATGTTATTAAGACTTGTTAGCTGTAGTATTTTCTAGTACATTTTCAATTTTAAGCTATATACCAGAAAAACCACTAGACGTTGTGTCTCTCAAAGCAAAGACTCAAATTCATCAGCATCTCTGAATGTTTAATAATAGTTGGATCTAATCTCAATCAAGAGATAGAAATTAGTCACCTTTATGCCTTTATGTCATTTGTCTGACTGTATTAAGATTATTTTTGACACAGAAGTGTTGAAATAAGACAATAAAAGTTTCAGTGGTTACAAATAACCACTTCACTACTGCACAAATCCAAGCCACTCATGAAAGGAATCAGACTGCCTCTAACCTAACTCAGAGGAAAAAAGAATTAAGATTAGTTTTTAGTTCAGATCATTAATCTAGTTCTTCATACAACAACAGAAATAGTTGTAACCCACGGGAGAAGGTAGGCACCAACAGCAAGAGCAAGAGAAGAAGGTGACACCATCTGCTTCTGCAGCAGGGTGGATTTAAGTGACATTAAAGTGACCATGTAAATACAGCCTTAGAAATGAAACCTGCTGTCTAGAAGAGTCTGTTTCCTCATATAGATTAATGATTTGTTTATAACAAGTCAAGCCACAAGGGAATCCTTAACAGGTTTTATCTGCTTTTGGGGTAAGAGATGGCTCCACCTATTCATGTACAAGAAGCATTAGCATTTTTAAGAATTTAAATGTGATAGGAAAAAATCTATTAGGATAAAATTAAACACACTAACTATGTCAAAGTTCACAGAAATTTGCAGCAGGGGAAGGAAATAGAATCTCACTCTGAAGGGAACATGAGGGAAAGTGTAGGCCTAAAGGTTGGATATAGCGCCAGATCTTCATTCTCTTCCACAAAGGCAAGCCTGAGGAAGCAGGTTCTGTATAAAAATAGATTCCCAGACAGATCTCTGAGCAAGCGCCTTGATAGCTGAGTAATATGAAGAGAAACCGCTAAGTTTTTGTAGACTTTATTTTAGAAAATGCAGGTAGTTTTATCTTAAATAATTGTCATGTTGTGTATCATGAAAATACATTTATTAAAAGTAATTACAAACTAAAGTAACTGGCAAATACTAAGACATTCCATTCCTACTGGTGCTGTAATACTTTCAAACTGTGGTACTGCCTGGGATCACAAAATATTTCTTAGGCATATTCAAAGAACAAGAGCACTACTAATCCAGGAAGCTGTGCTAGGCAGACTGAAAATTAGTAAAGCCGCTGTGAAAAAGAGAAGTCTTGTGATTACTAACATTAGAAGTCTTGTGATTATTAAAATTAGCCAGAGGCTCCCGGCATATAGGATGATGGTGGGGAGAGTGTGTGAACCCTGAGGATTTCCCATGGAGTCTCTTATGACAGTATTTGAATTAAATAGCTAGTGGGTGCAGCTGCTTCAAACAACAAGCCTAGCACCATTGCAAGAAGCTAGTATTTAGCTTTTGTTTGATGTTAAAACCTGTATTACTTGCTCAAGTAACACAGACCTTCTTTCAAAATAAATGGGATACAATTCTTTATTACATTTATAAAGGTGCACATTATACTGTGTATCTTGAAGAATTCAGATACTTCTCTGTAGTTTTCCATTCTCCTCATTAGTCTCATATTTTAATTCATTGTATGTCCAGACTTCCTGGACACTGCAGCACACCTAACCACTTCTCAGTTTCTGAATTATTCTTACTATGTAATAAGCTCCAAGTTTCATTGAACCGAAGGTCAAGGTAAGAAGGTATTATAAAACCACATTTACTTTTTGACACCAGGAGTAACAAACACTGCACTCGTAAGATTGTTGTAAGATTTCTATCTTACACACAAACCCTGCATCATTAGAATAACAACACTTGGTGTTGATTTAGCTGGATAGGAAACTTAAATATTAACAGGTAGCAATAAATCTGCATAACTTTTACTGCTTGGGCACTAAGATATACCCAAGTTTTGGCACTGGCATGCAAAAATGGATAATATGTGAACTGCAGAATGGAAAGACGTGTGAATGGAAAAGCTGTGCCATAAATAACACATCAGTATGATTTACGTTCTATCTCAGTTGCTTTTCTGCATCTGCCCCCCAGTCTTTAGAATGTTCCTTTGGTTTTGCACACCCACTGAATGCCAAGTCAGGGCTTGTTCCACCTTTTCTGTTACTGTTCCTGTTTACCTGGCCTAGGTTTTCATGGGAGCTGCCTCTACTGAGGCTTAACTGGGAATACTGTGGTTAACAGGCAGCTGAGAAAGGCTGAAATGGCCACACTTTTTAGCATTTTGCAAAGCCTGGGGACAAAGTGCTTGAAGAACTAAACACTTCAGTGAAGGAATAAAGCACCTGCTCTCACAGATGACTAAGATCTCATGCACTAAGTGAAAAATATAACCCCTAATGAACACATGCCAGGAACTGTTTGGATCCAGCCATAACAGGAATGAAACATTTAGAGCCTTGCCTGCCATATGGGAGACCCACATTTCACGATTACTCCCAGCCTGTCATTCCAAGGCTTGGCTTGGAGCACTGGATGAAGTAACGGCTTGAGATTATTCAGCAAAACCTTTAGGTGTTTGCTCTGCGGTCTCCTCTTGTGTTGCCTTTCTGTTGCTTGCCCGTAATCTAGCTAAACTTGTGCAAACCACTGAACTGTAGAGGGAGGTGATGCAGAAAGTGCAGCCATCTGGGCCTGCCTGAATAGGAAGAGAAGAAAACACCCTGACTGTGAGAATCGCTGGCTGTTATTAAAGCCAGGATTGCTTTTACAGGAGTGCCAAATCTTACTAATTAATTTTCAGATTTATACTTCAGAGTGTCTCTGGCAGTGAGTATATCATTCAAAAAGCAGTTACAGACTGTTCTTGAATCTTAAAGCACAAGTCTCTTTAAATTCTGCAGTTTTAGTACTTTGTGAGCTCCTAACATTTGGTTTCCAGATACACATCTTTCCTTAAGAGTAAGCTCTGCCAAAAATATGTAACTTATTCTTACAGTAGTAGTTTTGTGACCCGTCTTTTCATCAAAGAAGGCTGCTTTGGTAAGTGCACTGAACACCAGAAGCCATACATTCACCAACTTGTTATTTTTATACCCACACCGTGGCATAGTCTTTCTGCCCCAAGTCTCACAGACAAAAAGCATCTGAATGAGAGATTACCAGCTTCTGACTTTGACTCTGCTAAACACATTGTGCTAACAGAAGTCACGATCAAGGAAGGCAGAACGAAAATAAAACTTTACATAAGAAAGGATTTTATTTGATGTTAACATCATTCCCACTCATTTCAAAGGGACTGGGACTTCTCACAGTGCAGGAAGCTTTGAGAGATCCTCTGGTGAAGGAGTAATTGACGATTTTTTTTCCCTGCTTTATGAGACTGATATCCCTCATCTGTATTAATAAGGACCCAGGCAAATGCTCTCTCCTTATTTTGGAGGAAATNGCGATCCCCCGCTTTAAGCAGAAGGTGGCGGAGCGGGCGGGTGTTTCTGCTGGTCGCCGGTGCCCGCCCCTCTCCGCCCGCTGACAGTTGCTGTCGCTCGGCCGCCGCCTGAGGAGAGCGCGGCCGCCGGTGGCTGAGGGAGGGCGGCCGCTGTCGCGCTGCCTCCCTCGTCCCTCACCGTGCCGTGCCCAGCCGGCGGCGCGGCTGCAGCGGCAGGCGGGGAAGTGCTCCTCGCCGCTCCGCCTCCGCTATCGCCGCCCGCTTGCGGGGATGTGTGATTGCCATGGCGAGACGGCTCTTCCCGGGGGCCTGGCTCAGGAAACCCCACTACGCGCAGGTAGGCCGGCAGCGAGCCGTCCCCAGCGGCGGGTGGGGCGGGCCGGGCAGGCCAGTGCCAGCTCCCTTCCTTCCCTGTTTTACCCTCTCCCCGGCAAAGTTACCTCAGGGGCGGGCGCCCCCCGCAGGGCTCGCCGTTCCTCCCGGCGCGGGTGCGGCCGTCTTTCCCTCCCGCTGGCGCCCGGCGGCGGATTCTGCTGGGCGGCTCGGCCGGTGGGGGATCGCGGCGCCGGATCTGAGGCGTTCGCCGCGGCCGGCGGGCCCCTCGGCGGCGGGTCTTTGCTCTGCAGGGGAGCAGGTGCCGGGCGGTCTGGGGGACCGCGGTGCCTGTTGCTGCTTCTCCCGCCAGTCAGATCGGGCCTCCCTCGCCGGCTCCCGGGTGCGGCGAGCTCCGACGACAGCCCTCCCCGAGCGGCCCGGGCTGCTCGCCGGCAGGACCTGTTACGCGGTAGACCGCCCGCCGACTCCCTCGGCCCAGAGAGAGTTGGAGTTGGGAGCTACCGCCGCCGCACTGCCAGGGCCCCGAGGAGCCCTCCACACGTCCCTCCTTTACACCTATCGCCGGTGTTGTGGGCATCCATCCCATCAGAGGATGGGGTAAGGCATGCATGAGGAGACTTAATTTTTTTTCACGTGTCCTAAAAGAATTAGCGTCAGGCACCTTAGCTGTCCAGTAGCTGGTTGCTCCACTTATTTCGGTATGCGTTCATAGACACGCTTTTGTATTTACATACACAGGTACATGTTTATATTACTTAAGCTATCTGTGTAAGGATGTTTCAGTTAAAGGTGCTGTAGTTGTCATGTAGCAGGAAGTTATACTGTGAAATGTTAGTCAGTTCTGACCTTGCTATACATTGAAGGGTTTTCTCTGGGATTCATTTTTGTCTGTTGCATTATATTCTAGTTAAATTGTAACTAAACCACCATTTGTTGAGTTGGAGGGGGTAAACATGATATTTCCTTTTCTTATATATGCTACTTACACATTTATCATCTGTTGATACCTTATTAAATGCTTTATGATCATTGGATTAAGAAATGTAAACTTCATCCTGATGCATTTTAGTGTCTCAAATGTTTTAATTCCTCCCATCTGGACCTCTTCTGATCTTACTATCTTTTTGGAAGTACCTGAAATGGGATGTAGCATTTTAGGAGAAGTGCACATATATGGGTATAATCTTAAACTCTTCAATATTTGTTCTATGGTATGTATCTGCAAATCTGGGTCAGTATCACTTGATTTTTAGACCAGAAAAGACTGCTCTGAATCTATTTACTGAAGCAGACACTTGTATAGCATTTGGAATCCCATAAGAGAAAGCCTCTGATACAAATAAAAATGAATTCATAATCTAGATGCTACCTTTCAAATTAGGATTCTCCAAATTGTTTGCCTCATTTGCCTTTCTCATAAGTCTCTGATCATTATAATGTCTGATAACAGTTTTTTTTCTCCATTCTTCTTCTCAACATTTACTTTAAGGCCTGCTTTAAAACCTGAGAAATGGAAGACAGCAAGATCATTCATTAGAAAAGCCAAAGAAGTTAAATACTTATTTCTGTAACAGTTTAAAAAATATTTCTGACTGTGCTTTCTTATATTGGAAGCTGCATTTGAATATTCTACAGATCTGTTTTAGGAGACCTAATAGTAGATTGTGAACATTCACATATTTTTCTGTGTTAGATAGTGAATGTATGTTGATACTTGATGCATCCATAGAATGGCAGCAAGCTATCGATATATTGGCTTTTCTTGTCACTGCGTGTTACTAGTGGTACTTCACAACTGTAGTTGTGGTTTAACTCTAGTAATTCCAGAGTGCTTTATTGAGATTTGTTTTCAGAGAGGCCAGTGCTGACTAAATAAATGCTGGGCTTTAACTCTGTGAGATGTAGCTACGAGCAAGATGGAAAGATTTCTGTAAGTATTGCTATGCAGTATTTCAAGTAGCACACCAGGGGAGATGGTTGTACAATGGGAGGTATTGCTGAGTGACTTCCAAATCTTCTCGTTCCACGCTTCTTGCAAACTATGTTGAGAAGTGAGTTGATAGAACATCAGGTTCTATGAGGCAGAGCTAAATACCTGCTCTAGCTTTCCTGCTGTAGTAGGAGCGGAATGCTACAAGTTGGTTTGCAACTGATAGTCTATGGCAAATATTCTATGATTTTACATGTTTATGCAAAAATCTAGATCCATAGTTATTCAGTTGATGATCTTCCTTGCTAAGAAGGATGTGCTGCCAAATATCAGCTCATTTAAAAGGAGCAGGACGAACTCTTGGATATCTTACCTGAGCCCAAAACCTAATGGTTAGAAACGCTCAGAGACAATGTTCAAGTTTTGTCTCAAAACATTAACTCTGAAATACAGAATTTTCCCATTCTCTATACTGCAACAATAGCAAAAGAAATAAAACAACAAAACCTCCTCAAACCTGACAAACTTTTAAACTCTACTAAATACCACCCCCCACCCCCCACCCCAAAAAAAAAAAATCCGATTGTTTATAGAATTTTGCAGCTGGGTGATTAACACTGTTGGGATTTGATTTATGTTTTACAAGGAGAGGTTAGTGTCCCAAACTTGGGAGTCATTGTCCTGAGGTTCTTTCTGATAGCTGTAGTTAGCAATTGTATCATGAAGCTGAGGGCAAGCCAGCAGGTTTTGCATGGCAATAGTCATGTAAAGAACACGTGCATGCTTGGAAGCTCTCTGGCCTCCAGAGACTGAACCAAGTTTACAGACTCTTTAGAGATGTTCTGTGGATTTCAGTATTGTAAAAGAGACTGTATTTGAAGGGTGAAAGAATAAACAAGTTTTAAAGCCCTATGTAACAGGAATTTCCTATATTGTCTCTTTTAACTTTTCATTTTTTTTCCCTTAACTTTTAAGGGGGAACATCCAGCTTTCCATTCTCTTGTTTCAAAATATATCAACATTATTTACTCAGTCCAATTACTTGGGATACAAATAATTCAAGACAATAGCATAATCTTAAACATGCACTACCCTTTCTTTAAAATGAGAATGTGCCTAGTGCATGGCATTCAACACAGCGTGGGCTAACATTCTCGGACATCATGTCAGCCTACCTGAAATGCATCCTGTGATCCATGAACCAAGTTGAACAGAGGAAAAAAAAATGGGATTCCTAACCTGATCAGCCTACATGTTTATTTTTTTTTAATCTGCTCTTTTCTATTGCTAGTAAATAAAATAAATGGAGCGAGCAATTCAGCTTTGGAGAAGATTAGTGCGCTATGGTTATGTGGAATAAGTAGTGGAATTAAACTCTCAGTACTATTAAACAAAGAAACACTTTCATATACTTTTTATTTAAAACATTTTTATGGTTATACTTAACAAAAAGACTGGCAAGTTATGTTGTGTTTTGATCCCCTACTCTCCATATGCTTTGGAGTGCATCCAGGCTTGAGTTGTGCCAGAAGTGGTTTTCCAGTTCTGTTCCAGGGGATGAATGTCTAATTATTATTCAATGCACAAGACTGAGTAGAATATACAAGTGATGGAAGAAGTCAACTCTGTAATATCCTTTTAAGCATTACAAGTGCCTGCCTTCGTTCTTGTGTTCCCTGGCTCATATTTAAAAGTCTTGATGCAAGAGTGGAGTGGAAAGGAGAAATTGTTTCCTGGTTTTGAACGCACTTTCCTTTTTTGATAATCCTGGAACTCTCAGTCCTTCTGTCACTCTTAATATATTGGTATTAAAAATGTTTCATTGCAGTTTGTCATGACTCCAGCTGAAGTCTGTCTATATGCATTGCTCCCTGATCTCTGTATGTATTGTTCCCTACCCTCTGTCTGGGACTTCTTGCTCAGAAGTGTGTTCAAATGATCTGTATAGCATATGTGGAGTAAGTCCACTGCATTCAGCGTGCATTAGGGCACGTGTGACCTAACCAGGCTCAGTAAATCCATGTTCCTGCTGCATTAGTCTAGCACACGCATATCAATTCTGGTGCTTCTAGATGAAGTGGACTAAGTGTGTCTACAATCACAGACCAATTCTGGGGAGGAAAGAGAAGATGGATAGGGGAAGTCTATGGGGAAAAAGCCAAATAACGATTGGGCCTTCCGCTGAACATGATTAGGAGGTCTCTATTAGAAAAGCAACTCTTCTTGAATCAGAGAGTGGACTTCTGTAAGCAGATACACTCTTGTCTATGCTCTGAACTGGCAGGACATAAGTCTCTTGCAAGTCAAAAGCTATGTGACTGCATTGGCACAGTGCTGAGCCCAAAATAAATCTAGCTTCCTTGGAACTGCCTGCCAAGTATATGATGTAGTCAGATGGCATTTGGGGAGGATTTTCTGTCCCAAATGCATTTTCTTTTTTGCCTAAGAATGAGGATAAATTTGGATGAACCCATATATGCTGTCCTCTGTCCTATACTATGAATGTGGTCAATACTTCTCACTGGTCTGGGGACCTGCAATGTGCATTTAATACAAAATTGCATTACATAGCACTTTGGTTTAAAGTTTATTATTATAAAGGTTCATAGAAGGAGTCAGCAAGAAATTCTGAGGAATTGGAGGCTTTGTTGTTCCAGAAGCATTGGTTGCCAAGCAGTTTTTACACATGAAACAGCTTTGCCTAAACCTGCCTTATTTATTTCTATTGATCATTTTCAGATTTTACCAGTAGTTTGGGGTGCCGAGTTATTTATGTTCTACAATTTTAGTGCTATTAGAAATAGTAAAAGAAAACCACAACCAACAAAAAACCCTTGTCTCTAAAGGAAATCACTGTATCTTATCTTTCAATTAGATGAAAGATAATTATTAGCACTTATTTGCTATAATTTATGATTCACAAGAGCCTCCTCTAATGTATGTGTGGGGAAATACTGAAGAAAGTTAATTTATTAGAACTCCCAGTATTCCTATTAAGAGAAGACATTTTGTTAGGAAGAGTTTTGTGACATGTGACAGGCTTTAGGAAGACTTGCTTGTCTGTAGAAATGAGGATTCCATAAAATAATTTTTAATTCTCCCTATAGGTGTTCTGCAATATTTTATTAAGGTCTGGGTAATTAAGTAGTTTTGAAAGGTTCACTTCTGAAAACAAAAATCAAATTGAAAAAAAGCAAATACTTTTTTTTTTTTAAATCTTTCCTATTCAAACTCTGCCCCGAGCATCCTGTGCTCTGCAGACTTATTTTCTAGACTGACTGCAGCTGTGGAATACTAATCCTTCATATATTTGCATTTAGTATCCGCAAATGACATTTGTATCCTTTTTGCAGTTGCTTATTCATAATAATCTGCAACCCATGTATTTCCTTTTTTTTTTTTTTTTCCCCCAAGTTTTATGAGCTTCTGTCTCACACAGATGTTGCTTGAATCACTGAAAACTGCCTGCCATTATGTTTGTTATCCTTCTGGTTTGTGGGTAGAATTTCACATAATAAAAGAAGTTCTTATGTTACTTTGAATCTCTGAAAGTGTGTGTGATGAAGTTAGAAATCCAGATGTGGCCTGTGTGAACTAGAAAGCCCTGGAAGACACGCTGGTATGTTGAAATAAACTTACCCAGAATTCTGTACTAGTGCAACTTCTGTCATGGCTTGTTTTTATGCATGGTGTTGGGTATCAAAATATGCAATGTATTTAAAGTTGTGATAGTTTCTGGCAAATCACACTTTTCTTTGGAGAAATAAAACTCAAAATTGCATTTAAGAAAAAGCACTTAAAGGTCCCAGAGGACTTGGTGCTTATAAGAAGAAAGGAAGTATCTTGCTATAGCTTCTGCCTTGATTTGATTTGATTATTTTGGGGCAATATCCATTTTATAGCAAAAAAATTATTTCCCCTAATGTTCTTTGTCTTGCAACTTGGATAACAGAACTTAAAGGAAATACTTGGAATGCTTTGTAGGAAGCAATATGAGGTAAAGTGGGACTTGAAGTGTATGAACAGTTTCCCTAGAGTGTATGAATAGGTAGGTCCCCTATAACCTGCCCCAAAGAAGCTAAGTAAATCTAACATTGAATTTTTATCAGTGTGATTTTTTTTTTTAAGTGTTGACATTCAAGTGTGTGTTTCTTTGACACAATTTTAGCATTGTTCAGATGTGTGGTAGGTTCTATTCTATTGTAAGAATAGATATTCTGGATGCAGTTTGCTTATAGATGGCAGGTTTGAAGAGGGGAAAAAAGTAGGAAATGCTATAATCGAACACACTTTGTGTTAACTTGACACCCCCTTCCCCTTCTGATTTATGTAGTTGGAACTGCCTTGTGTTTTAGCTTGCCCTTTCATGGCTGAAAGGAGAAAGCCATGAACTTCAGTGTTTTAATGGAATTGAATTATGCTGGTTGGATTTGAAGCTTTTTTTAGCCTATTTTTAACTGGTGCTTTTATTTACTTTCTGAAAGAAATAGTACCAAGGCTTATTTGAAGAATGGGACTTACAGGGAAAGTGTTTCCTTCAAGAACGTGCAGAGGTTATGTCAAGATATGAGATGACTTCTGGTAGGATTCAAAAAAATTAATTTGAAAAAACATGATTAAACTTCATAAATTAAAAACACTTGAAAATTAAAAACCATGAGATGATAGAAAAAGCACCCAACTGCACTACTGAATTCTTAAATTATGACTGTACTATAGTGCTGTTTACTTTAAAAAAAAAACAAAACAAAACAACACCACCCACCCCACCCCCCCAAACTAAAACACAATCCCCCACATTTCTGGAGAAGGCTTTTATGTATAGGTTTGTCATCTGTCAGCTTTTCCAGCTGCTGTGGAGAACAGGACACATCCGCTGGGTGGAGAACAGGAGACTACCATTCTTTCATGCTCTGTATAGTGTCTTTCAGCAGCTCTAGGCTGAGTATAGAGCGTGGGAGGTTGGGTAGGAGATGGAGAAAAGAAAGTACCTGAAATGACGAACGATTCTTGGTTTGGGGGTGTGTTTTCTTGGTTTTGGGTTTTGTTTTTTTTTTTTTTTTTTTTTTTTTTCTTGGCATCAA
>VXBJ01002118.1:137886-158862 GCA_013400055.1 Nycticryphes semicollaris | reverse complement strand
TGTGTGTGTGTGTGTGTGTGTCATGGTAGTGTTTGGGACTTACTTGCTTTATGAACTACCTGATGAAACTTTGTCTGAGGTTCACAACACTATGCTGCTAATGTATTATTAGACAGAAAATAAAATTTCTTAAGTTAGCTCTGTGACAGTGTGTATGAGGAAGTGAAAGATGGTTTGAGTCAGCCTTTGTCAATGCAGCAATCCTAACTTCAGTCTGGTTCAGTCTGGCACTCCTTCATTGTAAGAGGGCTAACCACTGAGCTCTGTGGAGCATTCTTGGGGTAGTCCAAGGTTCTCCTCTGACCCCACACTGTTAATACATGCAGCTGAAGTGGCAGAGTGGGCATGCACCCATACCTTAGCTACTCCAGCTTGTTATTTGTTTGATTACTGGAAACTTTCAGTAAAAATGTTTTTTTCATTAAGAGGATGATTCTCAGAGTGTGTGACCCGAATGTTTTTGCTTCTACAGTCTGCTATGTGGTGGTAACCTTTGACAGCAGATTTGGGCAAGGGAGAGGAAGTGAGAATAATGCGCAGCTGTTTGTTCTGTTGGCTAAAACTTAATCTCAACAAAAACATGGGTACAAGAAAATAGTGAACATGCGTTCTTTGCATAGTTGTCAATAATTGCATGTATGATTTTTATCAAAACATCATGCTTTAATTACAAATAGCTTTTGTACATCTCTATCTCACTGTGCTTGCAAAGTCAAAGAAGATAATTCTTTCTGTTGATGCTGTATCTAGTTACAGAAACGTTAGGCCAAAGTAAAAATAGATGAGTGACTCACCTAGTTAGATAATTTCAGGAACTGTACTACAGAGCAGTCATTGGTATTGGTATGATGTTGAAACCAGCAAAAAAAAAATATTAAACTCTACGCTATGAGTTCTCAGGTGGTATAAGAACAAATGAGAATAAGTAAATTATTACAGAAGACATTGAACCTGCCTGACTGTACTACAGTAGTTCTTATTTGTAAGTGCTAAAACTATTATGTATCATCAGTCCTTCAACTAGAAAGTATGAAGGTAGCAAAGAAAAAGGATTTTCTGTTCTCTAGCTGGACTGAGAAAAATGTGTTTGCATGCTCACAACTGATCCAGATCAAGCAATCCCTCAATCCAGTACCTTAAATGTTTTTGATCTACTGCTTTGGTTCTCCTCTCAGTTCAAAACTGTGTTTCAAGAGACCTCTGCTGGAGGCCTGTCTCAGAGCTGGTAACCTGGATTTCTTGGGACAGATCTGTTGGAGTCAAATAGATCTCTTGGGTTTTGTTTTGGTTTATTTTATGTAGTGTGGGTGTAAAACTAAACTATGCAAAGAATCCCTCTGTCCTGCTTACAGCTTTCCTTTGGTTCTAGAAGTGCGAACAGGGAGAGAGACATTCTCCTAGTGCTTTGCCCTAGCACCTCTGCTGGCTTCCCAGAGCTGTGGAAGAAGGATGCTTGTGGATAATAAGTGCATTTTGTACATGGGCAGGATGTTCAGGACAAGGATTCTGAAGTTGGAAAGTTGTGCTGGAGAAACTGAAGACGTGTATGAGGCACTGAGTAGTGCTGGAAACTTAATTGAGAATGGAAGACTGGAACTGAGGCCAGTGTTGTGAAATCAGATGGAAATAGACTGGAAGAAAAAATAGCAGATAATGTGTTGTTCAAGAGGGGCACACTGAGGCTGGCTGAGCAAACAGCTCAAGATGGGCGCCGGAAAGCAAAAAAAACTAGTAAGTTAATATTGTAAATGATTTAAATACAGAAAATGGCCTGCAAGAAGGAATGGATGAGATTGAGGCCACCTGAGCTTGAACTAAGATTTCAGTTCTCTACTGGGCGGGGAACTATTTCTGAACCCACTGGTGAAGTATCAGTTCTTACTTAACTGCTGGTTCACATGTTGGAGGACTTGTACTGCTTTTTATCAGTCTATTCAAGTAGCATGGTTTGCAAGAAAGTTTGTGATTTTTCATCTTCTAAGCATGTAGGTGTGGGGGTTTTTTTTTGTTTGTTTGTTTTCTTAAGCCAGGGTATTGCACTAAAAGTCTTGCAATTTTTGTCACTTCAATAGTGCTCTTTCAATGGGAAAAGCTTTTCTTGATGCTGCCCAGACCCTGGCTGTCAGTTTTGGTTTCTTGACTCTTCTGTCCTACCCTCAGCTGCTTCATACACTTTTTTAAGCTCTTTCTAAATGCGCTGTAAACCACACAGTGTGATTGTTGGTCATCTTTTGTACTCCATCCAGTTTGTATCCATACTGTGGACATCACAGTTTAGAGGAAATTAATATTACTCCAACTAAGGTCTTTGAGGCTCTGAGGAAAATGGCAGAAATCATTCCTGTGTTAGAATGCTCCCAATAAAATATCAGAAAAGCAGAACTGCTAAAGGAAGTATCTGGTCAAGATTTTTCACCAGAATAAAGGCAATTAGTTGTATCTCTTCTTTTAAGTAGGAAGTTTTAAGATCAAGTCAAGTGAGTGTGTGTGAAAGAATAGGGATGCAGAGCTGAGGCACGTGGCAGGACTGCAGCTGTGTGGATTGAAATCACCTTTAGGGGTTTTGGAACTGGACTTTGTTGGATTATTTCTTCCAAGAGGAAGAGGGTGTAATGCATGCTAGTTGTTCATCATATTTTTATGTATTCTCATAAATTTAGTCTTTCTATTTTAAAAAACACTTGTGATGATTTTGATTATTTGGTTTCTAAGTTTGCATTGGCAATTCCTTGATGGGTTGGGGATTTTTGTTTGTTTTCTTCAAAGCATCTTTATTGGTGTGGACCATTAATCTAGTCGAACATGACAATCCTATGTTCCTGTACAGCTCTCTGCTACTTTTCCTTTTCTAGTTACATACAGATAAGAGGCTACTCAAGCACTTCAGTCACTAAAGTATATTAAAGTAAATAGAAATCACTTTCTTAAATCTCCAGGTGCTGGGCTATAACTACAATATGTAGTCAAAGGCAGAGGAACTGGTCTTGAAGCAAGGAAAGCAGTTTTGAGATGATAAAGTAAACAAGTATGTATGATCCTATGGAAAGAGAAGACTGACTTTCAAGTCGGGCCTCTTGTGTTGGGCTTGTGTAGAAGAGTGTTACAGCTCTCATTTACTTCAATAAGATGTCTGAAGTTTAAGGTGATTCTCAAATAAACTTTAGTGATGCTGCTAAAGCTTTGAATGCTTGTGCTGAGCAAAGTGAAGAATGTGCAGATTTGAACAAGCTTCAGTAGATCACATAAAGACAACATTAAAACATTTTTCTTCTACTGTAGAAGGAGAGAAATATAAAATTGTAGTTTGAGCAGTGGATTGCGACTTTTGAGATCTAGATTTGGGTGCAAGTCATCAGCTGTGAGGCCTTGGGTGGTTTCACCTATTTCTGCTTGTCCTCAGGAGAAGTGTTCACTCATTTTTGTATCTAAATTTCCGTTCTTGCAGAGGTTGTGGGTATGTATTTATTAGTGTCTTGGAAGCACAAACACTATTTTGATGTGGAATTTCATGGTACTGTGTGTTTTGAAGGGACATAAAGCATGATGAGAAATAGAGATGTTGGAACTGTTTAAGTGCCCTACAGGTTTGCTCCTGCATTTCTGTGTAACTTGTTGGTGTTAACTTC
Source organism: Nycticryphes semicollaris (assembly GCA_013400055.1). Taxonomy (NCBI): domain Eukaryota; kingdom Metazoa; phylum Chordata; class Aves; order Charadriiformes; family Rostratulidae; genus Nycticryphes; species Nycticryphes semicollaris. The sequence goes on along the minus strand of VXBJ01002118.1, from coordinate 155,236 downwards.
TTGTGTTATTCAGTTTGGGCTTTTTGGTGGGTTGAAAAGGTGTGGGTGTGTGAGGGGATGAGGATTAAGATTTCTTTGGACTGAGGCCTTTTGACTTTGAGAGTGTTGTATCTTGGGGTCATTTGGGCATAAGGGGTCTGTGCTCCTCGCAAAATACAGCCAAAAGACTCAGTGTTCCTCAAAGTGAGTCACGTGACTTTGAGACTGCTCTTCTACATTTGAAAGTGTTAAAACAGTAAGTGAGCGCTTTCCCCTTGAGTTACAATTACCCATTTATTTTTTAAAATTGTTGTGCTGTAAAATGGAATGATAATGGGATAGAAAATTAAGGGCTGAGCTATATGGCATCATCTTCCATAGCAGTTTCTCTGTGTTATTTCTTGCACTCCTGCTTCTCTTTGACACTTGAAGTTCTATACAGAACTGTAGGGGGTCAAGATGCGCTTCCTCATTAGTCCTTGGATGGAGTGAGTGCCTCTGTGAAGGTATACACTGAATCACAAGAGGAGTTATGGTCGCAGAGTCAGAACTACTCTAGGTGGGGAGTAGAACAATACTTTGGAATTCTACTTCTGTTAAGGTCTGAAAAAGTCAGTTCTTGTGATAAGTGTTAAACCAAGCTACCATTCAACTGATTAGAACTGCTGCTTTAATCTTACGTCCCTTAAAAAGGAATAAATTACATCTTTAGAAAGGCAAATGCATCTTTGAAGATCTTCCAGTATTTGTGGAAGATTAATTTCTTTCATAACAATTTTCTAAACTACAAAATTCCTACAAACTGAAGCCACTTATCCGATTTAATGTGATTTAAGGTAACTACTGTCAAATTGTGGTAATTTGGAATGATTTCAGTGTTCTTCCTCCCATGCAGATGGAGCCATCTGAAATGAATATGTGTGAGATGGGTTAGTTAACTTGATATGTTTGTATGTGTGATGGCAAAACTGGTCATCATTACTATCTTTCTTGGAACCTTTTCCAAACACATGGAATGGTTTCTCTACGAGGAACAGCTAAGTTAGGACCTGTCAATCAGGAAAAGAGATAACATGGCAGGGAGGCATGTGATGGAAGCTCACAAAATCAGGACAGATGTGGAGAGGGTGGACAGAAATTGATAGCTTACTTATTCCAGTACATGAACTAGGGGATCTCAAACAAAGCTAATATAAACCAGATTTAAGCAAAATAAAGTCCAGCCGTTGACCCTGTACAGTGGATAGTAGACTTGTGGAATTAATTGCTAAAGGGTGTGCTGGATGCTAGAAGCTTATGTGGATTTTAAGGAGTCTGTGTAAGTTCATGAAAGATAAATGGTTTGAGATTTATTAAATATAGAAAATCACATCTGCTTTAGCAGGTTCTTCTAGAGAAAAACAAGAGCACATTTGGGATATATGTTATATGTTCTCACTTTTCGATGGCAGCTCTTTATAGCTATTGCTGAAGATCAGAATAGGAGTAGAAATGGATCTCATGCTGACCCAGTACAGCTGATCTCGTGCACTTGCCTTATATTCTGTTGCTAAAGTTGATTCTGACTTTCTGATTCTTTTCTAATCCTCATTTGAGTATGAGAATAAAATCCTTAGTACACAGGACACTTAGCTCTCCCTCTATTCTTAATTTATAAATACTTTTTTTCCTCTGTCCATAGTGGAAAAATGTAAATGTGAGACCCCAGAAACAACAGGAAAGCCTTGCATGCAGTTATGAGAAAGACCACGGAAGGTGAGGCTAGTACAGAGGAATTTTTACTTGCGTAATTAAATGGTGCCATTTCAAGGAAGGACTGGAAGTCTTCAGCATGTGGCACCCGTCCCTGATACCCACCCTGCTCACTGGGTATCTGTCTTGCATATTTACACAGATGATTTTTTGACCAGATTATTGGTCTGTAGGATTTGGTTTACTAGGAGTGAAACCTAAATAACTGGTTTTAGAGAAAAATGGAAGTAGTTGAGCTCTGACAGTTATGATTTTGATCAAACTTGTTCTTTCATCCTGGCTTGCCCTATGAAGGTCTGTCAGATTCGGGTTTTTTTTTTATTTGTATCGTAATTTTTCTTCCTACCTATATAAATCGAACGGACCTCCCTTGTCATTTTTGCTCACGGAAGGAAGCAAACGTTCCATGTAATGCAGTCTGCTTATTTTATCACTGTGGAATTGAAATTCTGAAAGGTGAAATAGTAAATGGTGTTTGTTTCTATGATTCTGACTACTAATGAATTACAGAGGATGTTTTCTCTTTGTTTCCTTCAGGTACGTTTCTCATACATGCGGATGAAGTATCTCTTCATCTCTTGGTTAGTAGTATTCATTGGCAGCTGGGTTATGTATGTTCAGTACTCCACCTACACAGAACTATGCAGAGGACATGACTGTAGGAAAATAATAGTAAGTATATTTACCGTAGCTTTCTTAAGTGTTTGTCTTGACTAATTCCACAGCCAGTTCAGTCAGTGCCACATGTGAATGAAATCAAAACCTGATATTCCATCATGTTGAAGTAAGATTACGTCTTCAATTACAGACAAAATGATTTATGTTTCTAAACATGGCTTTGGTATAGGGTTATTAAAATTGTTTTGTGGTATTTTTCTTTCAAGGGTCAGGTGCTGGCAGAGATACAGTTGTTGCTTCCTTTCTTGGGCAATTTGTTACATATTTTTCTCCCTGTTTGTTTCAGTGTGATAAATATAAGACTGGAGTTATTGATGGGTCAGCGTGTAGCAGTCTTTGTGCTAAAGAAACATTGTATTTTGGAAAGTGTTTGTCAACAAAGCCCAACAACCAGGTAAGGCTTTACTCATCCAATCTAGTTTTATTATTCCCCACTGAAAAGTCATTCTGTAGAACATCAAGTAGACTTTACTGTCTGTAAGCAGTATCCATTTGATAGGGATTATTTCAAACTCTATCTGCTGTGACATGCAGAGCGTGTTTATATATAATGTATACCATATACCTGTATAGGGAAAATATCTGGGTATACTATGTACAATATGCACATAATATACCTGTATATAGCATTACATGTTATTCCTCTATGAAGAGGGGTATATTATTATTTTATAAATGTATATATAAGATGTATGGAGTCTTCCACATCTTAACAGCATACTACTTCTCCGCTATTCTGCTTCCCAAAAAGAAGCAGCAGCCTCTTAACAACCTATGTAAAGATGGTAGTAATGCCAATATGCTGTTTATGAAGTTCTCTTTGTATTTTGACAGTGTAGTGTCTCTTAAATACCTGCTGTAGTGTATGGTGTTTGAAGTTGCCGTGGTTTGAATGTGCTCTGTGCATTGTCTGTACTCAGGACTCTGTTTTCTAATCTGTGTTGCTACTTGACTCTTGAAGCAGTGGTTGGAATACAGGTGGTCTTTAGATGACAGACTTGTATAGTGTTTCTTACCTTTTTCCCCTCTTTTCCTGCATAGATGTACTTAGGAATCTGGGGCAATCTCCAAGGTGTTATAAAATGCCAGATGGAAGAAGCTGCCCAACCTGATTTTGGTACGGACCCAGAACCAAGGAAGGAAATAGTCCTATTTGATAAACCAACAAGAGGAACCACTGTTGAGAAATTCAAAGAAATGGTATACAGTCTTTTTAAAGTACGTATATGCTTATTTATTCTACTTTGATAGAAAGGCTTATTTTCCTGCACCTGGAGAGAATGTCCTGTTGTATCAGCTTTGTTCAAATGCATGTCAGAAAAACAATCAATGCAAAAATAGTTTTCAACAGAGGTGCTTATCTTGAAGTTTAAATTAACTAATTATCAGGCTTTTTCCTTGCTTTATAACAGATGCAAGCTGGTATGCATCTTACGTATCTACAGCTTTCACTTGTATTTGTATAGAAAATATGGTAATTTTTTTTTCTTCTTTTGGGGTTATTGTAAGTAGGTGCAAAGACTGAAGCACAATTTGGAAACTGTTCATGCTTGGGAAGAGTTACTGTGTAAACTGGGCAGCAGGAATGTCTCTAACCAGAATGAGCAGCCATACTTCTCCCAGTTATTTCTGTTACATGAATGTGATACTTATTGCCTTCATGCTACCCCAGAATTTTCATAGTATAGTCATCACTTTGATGCTGTGCCAATACTGATTTTTGGGGTTGTTTTTCTTAATTTCTGGCTATTGTTATAGCTCCTGTGCACTATCCATGGAAGAAGAGTGACACTCCTGTAGAATGACAGGTGGATTGGTGGTAGTTGAGGAAAATGTGCTCAATCTTTTTTGTTTGTTTTTAGGCAAAATTGGGTGAACAAGGAAATCTTTCGGAACTGGTTAATCTCATCCTGTCTTTTGCTGATGGAAACAAAGATGGTAGAGTTTCTTTGCCGGAGGCAAAATCTGCATGGGCGCTTCTGCAGCTGGATGAGTTTCTCTTGATGGTGATCTTGCAGGATAAAGAACATACTCCCAAGCTGATGGGGTTTTGTGGGGATCTCTATGTGACTGAAAGAGTTGAATATACCTCTCTCTATGGAATCAGCCTTCCATGGATCATAGAGCTTTTCATTCCCTCTGGCTTCAGAAGGAGCATGGACCAATGGTTTACTCCATCATGGCCAAGGAAAGCAAAAATAGCTATAGGGCTTTTAGAATTTGTGGAAGATATTTTCCATGGACCTTATGGAAACTTTCTTATGTGTGATACAAGTGCCAAAAACTTGGGATATAATGATAAATATGATTTGAAAATGATGGACATGAAAAAAATTGTGCCAGAAATTAATTTGAAGGAAATAATTAAAGATCGTCAGTGTGAATCGGATTTGGACTGTATTTATGGTACAGACTGTAGAACTCTGTGTGACCAAAGCAAAATGAGATGTACCACAGAAGTAATTCAGCCAAACTTGGCAAAAGCCTGTCAGCTACTTAAAGATTATCTGCTTCGTGGTGCTCCTTCTGATATCCATGAAGAACTAGAGAAACAACTGTACTTGTGCATTGCCCTTAAAGTCACAGCAAATCAGATGGAAATGGAACATTCTTTGATACTCAATAACTTAAAGACTTTACTGTGGAAGAAGATTTCCCATACAAATGATTCCTAGCTTCTCCACCAGCAGACGATATTGATGCCTGCCACTAGAGGTGGGTTGCCACGTTTGATAAAAACCATCTGCAGCATTTTTTAAAGACACTTCTTTACTCTGATTTCATGGATGGCTCTTTAACTCCTGCCCTTTGGTCAGGACCTCATGACGGGGCTTCTCAAAGAACGAACGTGCCACTGAACAATCGGGCAGAGGCCAGAAGCACTTCTGGGTGTTCCAGTGCTGTGTGATGGAAATCAAAAACCCTGCATGCTTGACTGTTCCGTGCACTTTGTCAGATCTTTACCAGGATAAAAGCAGTCACTGTGCCACTGCATCAACCGATGGAACATCTTACAGTTCTGTGAAAATCATTCTCACTTGTGAAATACCTGCAAAAGATTTTTATCCCAAGTAGTTTTATGACAAACCACCACTACTGCAAATAATGTGTCCAAGTCCAAGCTGCTGTTGTGAATAAACTGAACTGTGAGATTTGAGGTTTACTAATACCTTGGCATGGCAGAATTTGCACATTAATAATTTTTAAACTGTGGAAAAATTAGAATTTTATTGTAGAACTGGCAGGTTGTAATATGTGACTTAAATCAGATTATGTTTACACCTTGTTACCTCATGCTTACTTCTTGAATGTTTAAGTAGTTCAACATTTTTTAATCAAGTCCTTACACAGTGAACTGTGTTGGAAGCCAAGAATTTTGGAATATGTTATTTCTTAAAATCATGCAGAGTCTAGCAGCAATATCAACACCTGTTTCAAAAACTGTAATTGCTGTACTTCAGTTCAAACCTTTAACCCAACTTAAGCTGTAACAAATACTGAAAAGTAAGAGGGTTGTGGACTAAGCTATTCAATGAGAACTGAAGTTACTTTTTCAAATTGATAGCACTAATGGCCTAAATTTTTTTTTTTTTTTTAAAAAACAACTACCAAAACCAAACAAACCAGCTTGCTTCGTGCAGGAATCAAGTTGTGAAACAAGTAATAATTGTGGATTAAGTCTTAACTCCCTCCAAATTTAGCTACAGACTCATACTTAAATTGTCTTGAACTATTGCAGGAAGCACGTAAGCCAGGGCTAGACCTGAACTGCAGGACAGAAGCTGGACTGTTTGGGATCATGGAATGTTGCTTAAATGGGAACCTCTGCCACAGCGACAGCTAGGAAAGGGGTGGAACGTGAGTGAGCTCTAGTGTGTTACTCTATTTTTCTAGTAGCACCTATGAATCATTGTTCAGTCTCAAGCCATGTGTAAATAAACACCATCTGATCCAGGCACTCCACATGGCACGACCACTATAGCACCTTCTGCATCTCTTGTTCTTGGACTTACATCTGTGTTCACAATTACGCAGAACTGGATGTCCAAAAAACACCTTAATGCTGTATTCAAGAACACTTACCTGTTAATGTTTAATTTATAAATGTTCTAGGTACAAAATAGTTCAATCCTTAATGATTGTAGTATCAGTCACCCATATACTTCTAAATCCTGGCCCCTTAATTCTTTTTCAGCATGGGCAAGAAGGACAAGCTATATTTAAATATTTGAAAGATTGCAAATTGGTTCAGGTATCCTGTATTGAATCCATTCCTTGAATGATTAACCTGAAGTACAGAACGAATGAAGTTAATTCCTCCATAGCATATGTAATTGTATGCAGCTTGGGTTAAGAGTATACTGTTTCGTAAACACCAGCTTTTAAGTTTAATAACTACTATGCTAATTATTGTCTTTAAGTTGATAATGTTCTCCAATCACAAGTTATTACACCCAAATGAAAAGTGGTCATGTTCTTGGTGGAAGAATCTGACTGTAATTGCTACCAGGTTGAATCCAAAATGACATTGGGTGTTTCAAACAACTGGAAAACATGCTTAATAGTGCAGTTGGTTGTACAGAACCTTCCTTTTGATTGCTGTTGCATTGGGGGAAAATGATTTTGTTTACAATAAACCACAGGCCTCCTTTTCTCTTTCAATAGGGGTACTTGCCTATCAGTATCTTAAAGCAAAACATTCTTCTGTGCAGGTGACTAAGTCTAAGTCTGCCTATGAAACTGAGATGTCAGAGAAAGTAAGGGATAAGGGCAGGTCAAGGCCTGTGTAAGCAAGCACATAGATGCAACTTGAAAGTGAATCCTCTTGTCTAAGCACTAAATAACGTGAAGTATTTAGCTTAAGGCAGTACCTGTTTCAGGAGCAGCTGGAGCTGAGTGCATGGAAGTGCTTACTTCAGTTACTGGAAGTATTCCTGTATCAGCTACAATTAAGTCACAGTAGGGAAAGCGTTACCCTGAAAGCCTAAGGCTGCCTTTGGGCAGAGACTTTAGATCTTACTGAGCCAACTCCTCTGCTCTTTTCTTCAGCGACTTACAGATTCCCCCATAACATTAAGTATGCTGAAAGAAAAATTCTGAAGGACACGTAAAGCCCTCTTTAAAAATTTAAAATCTTTTTGTAGTTAGAAGCAGCAAGTTCTTGTATCTAGTCTTTAATCAATTTTTGGCATGACTAGTATCAAATTGATTTCCCCTTCTTAGAGGAATAACACTAATGCAGCAGCCTTAGTTTTGAAGTCTTCTCCCCTGTGAAGGAGTTCAGTTTATACAGTACTTTGAAGGGGGGGAAAAAACCCTGAAGGGTAAAGAAGAGCTGGATCTTAAAAAAAACAAAAAAACCAGAAATATTGTGCATCTTTAGGAAACATTATTAAACCAGTCTTACACAGTTGCTTACTCAATAAATTTATTGCCACTTTTTCCAAAGCTTCATAGAAAACTGTGGAAGTTGTCTTAACTATCAGCTGCACGCTCCTGGGCCCTGAGAAAGCTAGCCTTCTTCTGAGCAACACGATCTTTCTTCTGGGCGAGGGACATCTTGGGACAGTTCCATCTGCAATGAAAGCAACAGTGTATGATATATCAAAGACAGAAGTAAGCAAATTGGTGGTCAAGAAAGCTGCAGTGCGTGAGAACTATGACTGAGAGTGCTATGCTAAAATGGGTTCTCACGCTTTTATTTCCTTGTAATGATTTAAGGTTGTAATTAGGGCACCAGAAAAAGGCATGGTTAGACGGCAGCAGTTCAGTTCCTCAACAGTTAAGCTCAGTACTCTTGCAATTAGGGAGTACAGACACTATCAAGCTCAATGCAATAGCTGTGCCTTGATGTCTCTTTTCCCAAACTCCTGGAAAATCAAAATAGTTCAGTACCGAGCAATTAGCCTACCCTCTCCTGGAGAGAGGCACTTTTCCCATTGAAAACACTAAGAGCTGAACATACACACTTAAGAGTTCCAGCTAGCCAGGCCACAAGTATGCTCCGCTTCTAAAATTTTTTTTTTTTTTAAATATATTTGAGGGCGCTTAAGTTTTAGGATTCCTGATGCTAATGTTAACGCCTGACAAAGTTATGCAGAAGTGCTCCCATCTTGGTCTGATCTAGAATACAAACTGCAACATGACCCACATTGCTTGTTTTAACGTAACTGAAGTATCTTCAACAGATAAGTCACACTCAGAGTAAACAAGATGAGAGTTTTACCTCTTTTTCTTGACTTCTCTCTTGGGTTTCTTTTCATGGACTGGATTATCCCGTATAGCAGCATGAGCTTTTTTATACATTTCTTCCATCTTAAAAAAACCACCAACAACAAAAAAAGTTAAATTCTCCATAGTAGTCCAGTTGCAGCATCACATCAAAAAAAAAAACCAAACCAAAGATACCCTTACCCAGATGGGCACGAGGCAGGTGCAATACAGCTTGTAATTTTGTGTGCTTGCTTATAAAACACTTCTTTCATACGCAAGATCTCTACCACAACATACTGAATTCCCACTATCGCTGTAATATAATTTAAATATCTAAACCCATAATTTAGACAAAAAATGGAGCAAGTAATTTTATTGTTACTTTACAGCTAGGGAACCAAAGCCATAGAGCTATCAGCTTGCAGTTGAAATACTTTTCCCTCTGAAGCCTCTCAGTGCCACAGCTTTCCTACATTTGAAGGCGGCAGACTAAAAAGTTATTCTACGTCTGCCTAGAATAAAATACTTCACGTTTACTTATTAAACCAAAATTACTAGCCACAAATTGTCATCAGACATAACCTTACCACTTTCTATACCCTACCACAGTACACATTACAGAGCTGCTGAGTAAGAGGGAAAGCATAGAAGTTGCTGTGAAAGCAGCTACACACTAACAAGTCTTACAAGAACCATGACAATCCCTGCAGCATCATCCCCAAGGATGCAATAACAGAAATACATTAGCAGAAGCTACACCTGAAGAGCAGTTTCTGACAGCTCATACAGTACATCTTTGTACTTGAGCGACCATTCTTTTAAGATGTAAGACAGGAAAATGGAAGTGATCTGCCCAGTTACATAGATCAGTAGCAGAAAGTGCCAGAGGATCCCCATCTTTCTGCTGCTCTGTCCTGAAGACAACTCTAGCTCTGTAACAGCACCAATTTCAAGAATACCTTTGCTAGTGGTTAAGACCAACAGACTCCAGCTGTGAAAAATCTGGATGTATAAAGAACATCTAGCTACTGATGGAAGTCCTGGACCCACTTCCTTGCAATACAAGCTATAAATATTGTTCAGTAAAATAGATGAAGTTGGCCTTTATAATTCAACATTACTTATTTTTTAGTAAAAACTAAGGTACAAAAAATTAGCCGTTTACAAAAAAAACAACCACCCAAAACAATCAACCAAAGCCCCATAACAATAAAGGGATAAAGACAGAAGTTAAGTTTTCCACAGCCTAAAAAAGGGACGTAGCAATGTTTGTTTCAAGCTTCAGGACCACTAATTGGGGAAATTGAGCAAGAATGTTACAGGCAGCAAGACAAGCCACCTGAAAGGAGTTTTAACACTTGAAAGAAGTGAAAGAAGCACCTTGGTAGTCTTATGTATCTTCCAGTGTTTTGTACAAAGTATTCTAAAATTTCAAGTAGTACTAAAATAAGATGTATTACACACTCTGCAGTTTCATGAGATGGGAGCTTCTACGACAGAGCTAGCTTGGGCTGTTCTATATGCACCTGGGACCTAGAACTAGCTACAGGGTCACACAAATAAAACAGATTTCACCTAGAGCACACCCTCACAGTTATAACCACCAACACCTGCAGAAATTACAAGCTGTGGTGCACGATTAGGAATGAGAATGAGTGAGTAGCATGTATAGAAACTTCAAATTAATTTCTGTATCAAAAACCCCACGCGTGGTCTAGCTTAGAATGCACTCCTGTAAGCTTGTATTTATAGGCAGAATGATAAGCTTCACAGCCAGAAAAAAGATCTCACTTTCAGAAGATCTACAACACACTTAATAGAAGAAAAAAATTTCTTTGTGTGGATAACATACAACATGAATCACATTATTTTACATAACCAGCTTATTTGCATTACTAGATAAGGCCCTACACAAGATGCATCAGCATGTCGATTAATGCGCAAGAGCCAGACAGATAAATCTTACCCCATCAGGTGTAATGTTGTTCTTTATATATTGGGAGAACTGTTTTTTGTAAGCATCTTCATCCTCCTCCATCAGGTAGCGCATATAATCTGCAACATTTTGGCCCATGATATGCTTGCGGTGAACCTCTGCATTGAATTCTTTACTTTCCGAGTCATAACCAGGGAAACGCTTGGTGCTGTGGAACAGCAGTTACAGTTAGGTTCAGACACATTGACAAATCCCCTAATTCGGTGGGCAGGTGCCACAAAGAAGTGACCGATGCATCACATTCTCCTACAGAAAACTGAGGGATAGGACCCTCTAATTAAAACCAAAAGTATACAGAAAATTAAGAAACAGAGGTTCCGAGTTCATCTCGGCTGCCATCAGTCCCGTCTTGAAACAGCGCAGAACATCATACACACACCATGGACCAACTACAGAGTGTTCAGTCACTGGGAATATCATCACGTAGCAGCCGAGTCAGAAAAACAGGACAATTAGTCAAGGTTTTGTGCCTGGTACGTACAGCTTTTCACAGCAAAATTAGTTTGTACACACAATGTGCTAAAGATGTAAAACAACAGAATACTAAAGGATATTTGCTTAAGTGCATTCCATCAGTCGATAATTAAGTAAAAGCATCAAGATGGCTCTTAGTTTCTGAAAAGTTAATAGTAACAAATGTAACAACTCATAACAAAATTATTCCAACATAAAGTGACAGTATAACTAGACTGTCACATACAGAAGCATCTCAGATTAATTCTAAAGGAATTCTTCCTAACAGCTCAGATTACCTATGAGGGATTGACAGACCACCATCCACTGCACCCTTCAGAGCACCAAAGACTTTGTTTCCAGTGGTAGTTCTGGCAAGACCTGCGTCCAAGTAGCACGTGAAAGCACCAGGCTTTCCATCCACGCTTTCCACATTGTATTCATCACCAGTCACTTCAACTTGGCCTTCATAGATCTTATCAAGACCAAATTTATTCAGAAGCTGTGGAAAAAAACAAAAAAAAAAAANAAAAAAAAAAAAAAGGGCACTTCTGAAATCCTTTCAATTTATTGACAAAACGAAGTCACCACCACCACCTTAAAACACAAACTTGCAGTAGAATCTTGATGTGTTTTAACAGATTTCCTTACAATAATTATGCACCCATACTAATAGCAAAGCTTTTAACAAACACCTCGGTGAGCACCTCTGTTAAGTTTCAAAAGGTACACTACTGAACTTAAGACTTATTCACAAGCTCGTATGGAAAACAAGTGGACGCTGTTTACAAGTTTTCTAACTCTTAAAGGTACCATTTCTTACATTTTTTCATCCTGACTCCCTCCCTCCAGCCAACTTAAGTGCTGAGACTTAAAAGCGGGCTGCTGGTGTTCAAACTGCGTTATGTCACACTTCTCACTGTGATTTGACGGTCACAAGAGGCCATCAAATCTATATGGTAAAGAGCAAAAGTTAATTATTTAGAGAAGCCCACAGAGTCAGGCATCAATACCAACATGACACTTAAAGAGAGCAGGCTTTCCCTTTTGTAAGAAAACCCGAACAGAGGAGCATCTTCCAAACCACCCGAGAGATACCTACCCTGCGTGCCAACAGCAGACCTGTGCAGTACGCTGCTGCGTAATTGGTCAGGCCAACCTTCACGCCGTATTTTGGCAGCTCATGGGCGTAAGCAGCACAGACAATCATGTCGCCTTCAATTCTGGCATAGGCAATCTGACAACAGAAGAACCGTTAGCGCGCTCGCAATTAATCTGGGCTGCGTTTCTTGTTTCTTTGACATCTACTGCAGCCAAGGGGAATTCTGTATAGGAACGTCCAGCAAACTGCCAACCTTTGCATGCAAGCTCAATGGGTTAGGTTTTTATAATTCTCTTTTAAAAGGTATAATTAACTCCTCAAATACAGATGCACAGAATTCCAATCTGTATTAGGCCAGAGAAAGCCTATGTCAGCAACAACTTCTATATACCTCTCCACAAACATCAAGAGGCCAGGGAACTGCCTACAGAAGCAGCCTTTCAAAGGATAGTTGTAGATGTGGATGGATTCTGTCCCACTTTCTGCATGCAGCTGTCATACAACACAGCCTGTAACGCACCTCTGAAAAAGGCAAAAGCACCTGATACAGAGTTTGTGATAACATTGTTACTCACCTTGTGGAATGACTCCACTACTGGGTCTGAGATTTTCATTATCTCAGGGGTCTCCTCTGAGACAGCAGTACTATCATCAGATACGTTTCTACCGTTCCTTTCACATACAGAACCTTCTCCTTTTGACTCCCACACCTGCTTTCTACATCCAAAAGCTGCCCCCTTTTTGCAGGATTTCTACATCCTGGAAAAGCACTGTCAAGTCAGATGTAAGCACCTGCCACCACTGATTTTTGGTTTTGAGTTTCAAAGAGAAAATAACCTCATCAAAGTCACATCATTTTATCTGAACTGACTGTGAAAACATCACTCTGCTCTCCTCAACAGATAATTTTTCTATGAAGAAAGAAACGACAGTTAAACTTTTCTAGCTCTTTTTCCTTTAGCTTAACAACATATATTTATACAACAAACATGCCCAAATTTTTAACTTCAAAATTAGTCAAAATATTCAGAAAATGAACCACAGTGAAGAACTGCCTATGATGCAACACACAGCTGCATACATAATAGGCATGAAAAAATGCCTACTAATCTTATTTGCCAGTCTCCTTAAATCTCACAGGAAAGCCATCACAAGGTCTACTTGCTCCATATGAACCACAACATCACCATAGGAAAGAAAACACTCAAAGGACAAGGCACCTTTAGATAGGGTGCAATCGTTAAGGCAGGTTGGCAGGTCACGTAGTCAACTGTGTTGTCCTCAATCAAAAACGCCCTCTTTTCAAAGCACTTCAAATACAGTGGAAAAGAAATAGACAAGTCTTCCCTGTCCCTAAAGTCTGCTACTTATCTCAGCATCATTAATCATTAAAACAGCACAATCTTATTTTACAAATAACCTGACTGAAGAACACTGACACTAGTAAAATTTATTTTGGATCATGACTATGGTTTATTACCGAAGCTGCATCAACACGAAGACTGTTCTCCTCTAAGAAACTATTTTAGCACATAAAAACTGCTCAGATCAAGCCTAAAAAAAGCCCAGCTGCTTCACCCATCCCCATCTCCTGTTTGTTTACTCTGGAAGGCTGATAAGTAAGTAGCAAACGCCACAGACCTTACCTGGCAAATGATGTCTCTGTTGGTAACACGCACAATCATCCTGTATTTAGGGGTGTTGTACTTGTTCTTATCTTGAATTACCAGACGCTTGCGAGCATAGTAATCAGTTTTTCCCTCTGAAAAACAACAGTTATAGTGTGGAAAACACGTGTGGAAAGAAGTAGAAATATCTATCAATGACATTTAATTATATGCCACAGGGAATTGATCTGTACCTCTCCTTCTCCTGAATTTCACTTGGTATCTCTTGAAGTACGCCTTATTCTTGACAACTTTCACAAACCCCTTGAATAAGAAGCATAACTCAGTGTTATTAACACAGAACCATGTAACCCAAGACCATTCTAACTAAATTAAACCTGCTATGAATAAACCCGCGGTGAAACCAAGAATAAAATAACAGCTTTACTTATCTAAATGTAGATTTAAAAATAAAAGGAAAAACAGACCGCACCCAAATCCCAGAAGCGGTAGCCTTCCCAAAGGAACTAACACACGCTTCTCCCCATAACTTCACATAGTTTCAGGACAAAACCAGAAATTGCGTTTTGTTCTATGTGTCCATTTTCAATGCCTGTCTGCAGGGAACGCAGCAGCGATCGTGGACGTTTCCAGTCGCTCCCCCGCGGCCAGTCGCTTCCCTGGCGAGTTCCGCCCCAGGGCCGCCCTCTCCCGCGGCCGCTGCAGCTCAGCGCAGACACCGGCGTCCCTCAACACCCGCCAGCCCTTCCGAACCCCAAGATAACAACCAGCTCGTCAGATACCCGCCCTCCCCGACCCTCCAGCCGCCGCGGGGCACGGGGGGCTCTGTCACGCCCGGTCCCGCCGCCACGCGCCTATGGCCGGGTCCCAGTCCCGCCTGCCACCGTACCGGACCAGCAGGCCACGGCCCAGGGCGGCAGCAAGGACGGTAGCAGAGCCGTGCCGGGCCCCGCCGGGCCCCCCGCCGAGCCGCCCCGAACCACCCTGCGACGCGCTCCCAGCGCTAAATGGCAGCCATTGCCACGCCGGAGCCGTCGCAGCCGGCCCCGGGCCCGTGCCAATCGGGCTCCATCCGGGCGGAAAGAGCGGCGCAGCGGGCGCGGATCAGCGGGCACAGCCTCCCCCCACCGGGCGGGTCCCGTGGGTGCCGGTACTGACCATCGTGCCAGGTACTGTCCGGTCTAGGCCTAGGCCGGGGCCCGCTCCGCACAACGACTGCGCTCGGCAGCAGGGGGGAAAAGGCCGCGCCCACTGCGCAGCCGCAGGTTCTCGCCTGGCAGACGAGGCGGGGCGCCGCCGACCAGACTGTCACCGCTGCCCGCTCTGCTGCCCCCTGGCGGCCCGGGGGAGCGCCACATACCGCGGCCATCTAACGCCCAGGCGTAACGCGTCGTCCCTTCCGTCTCTTCCTTCATTAACTGCCGAAGCAGTTATTAGCAAGGGATTTATCACAGCAAAGGGATTCTTACAGCAGAAAAATCAATAGATTTGGTCTTAAAAATCACCAATTACGGAGACGTTATAGGATTTTAGCTCCTTTCATTTTCTAGGGAAAATTGAACAGTAAATGATTAAAGCATTAAGCAAACCAAAGGCAAATCCAAATCTATTCCTAACATGCTCGAGATAATTGACAACTGATGAAATAAAGCGAGAATACATACTAAAACATATATATACACGCATACTGGGACAAACAGGTCAAGTAGCACTAGATTTCTTGACCTTGTCAGAGGGAAGGGTAGAAAATCACTGTCTTTGAAGGCTCCTGACACATGTATCTGGTTGTCCTCATTTGCTTTACTTTAAAAAAAACCCACAGACCCATCATACCAATTGTTATAAGTAGACTAATATTTTAAAGAGTTGTTAATTTGATATAGATAACCACAAGAGAATAAAAGAAATGATAAATATTTCCTATATCAGTCAAGTACCAGCACAGCTCCTAACAAGTAGCTATTTGCTAGCTTCTGAAATTATTTAACTAAGACATGCTTTTCAATTTTTACAGAAAGCAACATTAGGAAACCATATAGTTTTAGATACTCTTCAACATATAAATACATGCTCTCCAATAAGGGTTTGCTGGCAGCTGCTGGGCAATTGCTCGCTTTGATGAGAAATGCCTCACAATCCATCATAACATAAGCCCAGCTCCATTAGTCTTGTTGTTAAACAAGAGGGGGGAAAAAAAAAGGATTTATTTTTCTGCTCTCTAAGAAGACTTTTTTTTGCTCCTAAAATAGTTCACAATCACAAATACCAGCCCGTTACCCCATCACACCTCCACGTGCTTCTCCTCACTCTGCAAAACAGGGAGGCTCCAGCTGAGCTGATTAGCCCCACCCCAGGACCGCTTACAAATTCTGGGCAAACCCCTCCTTTCTTCAGTAACAATGTTTGTTAAAAGGGTGACTGCTATTCATAGAGGCACTGGAATTATTGAGGTAAAAGCTAAGATTTTCAGAGCTTTAATAAAATTCTTTTTACTGATAATTGTTATTGACAGGAAAAAGTGTATATTTGCGTTTTCTTTTTTCCTTTAGGCTATTTCTTGGTTTCTGTTGTGTTCTATGTGGTGTTTTTGTTTGGGTATGTTTTGAAGAGCGAGGCACCAGGCAGGTCTTCTACGGCAATATTTTCTGGTCAGAAGACATCTTCTGGGCTGTTGAAACCACTCCTGTGAGTGGATTCCCTCTCCCAGTTTGCCTGAAGAGGAGCCAGGGCTATGATGCTGCTGGCTGGGACTGGACCAACCTTTTGGTCACTTGTACAAACTGCTTTTTCTGCTGCTCTTTGCAGGAGTTGACAGCCTTATTGAAGCAGGAAAAAAAAAGCTGTGCTGAAGGCTTACCTATAACCCACTGCTGCTTATTTGTTTTTTTAAGAGTATATTCCTTGTATGTTTAACTGTAAAGTAGTATGTAGTGTATGTTTCCTGATAGTGTTGGACTTATGTATTTTAAACTAAGCTTTTATTGGAATCCTTACAAATGAGAACTTCTGTATGGTTTTGTGGAGAAGTCTTAACTCTGGGTTGTAAAAGCACAATGGCTCATGGGCTGAGGATGGGATGGGGAGCTGCCTGGTCAGCTTGTCCCTCAGCTGTGTCTATGTGACCTCATCGGTGTCTGGACAAAATGTATCTAACATGCTGGTGAGGAAAGGTTTGGCACTCCCGGTGAGCCCCCTGTTACTCCTGACATAGATGGCATTAGGGAAATCCATACGCAGGAAAAAAAAACCCCAAACCCAAAAGTCTATGTTCTTGATGGAGCAGATGCAACCCATCTCTGCTTTACATCGAAGTGATACAGCAGCTTCTCCGTTTCTGGGGAAGGCCGGGACGGGGGTGGCTCGGACAGGGTGGGGCCTTGCCTTATTCACAGCTGTGGGGTGGGTTTTTTTGCCCTACAGCATCGATGACACAACGCGGGGGCCCTGTCAGGAGGAGCAGGGAAGCCACCCGGCGGGGCGGCTCGCCGCCCGGCTTTCCAACACTGAGCCCAGCCGTCCCCTGCGGGAGCCGGGGCAACGGCGGCTCTC
>VXBJ01002118.1:0-137571 GCA_013400055.1 Nycticryphes semicollaris | reverse complement strand
GCGCCCGGGTCCGTTCCGGCCGGCCGCCGACGTGGATCCGTCGCCTGCCCCGCGACCCTACACAGGTCTCGAGGCCGCGGCGGGAGCGGGGCTGCCCCTCGCGGTGGCGGCTGCGCGCGGAGTGCGCCTGCGCGCGGCGCGGGCAGGGACGTGGCCCGGCTGNTCAGCGCTTCAGGCTGTGCGGACGCGGGTGGGTAGTTGGCAGCTCGGTGATAGAAGTACCCGGTGGTGGCAGCGGGGGGCTTCGGGCCCCAGGGGTGGTTGTGGAAGGTCTGTCTGCAGAGGGTGATGTCTTCCTTGGTTTTATGGAAGTAACGCTAAACCAGGAACCTACAGGTCTGTCGTTCATGAGAGGGAGACTGTTCTCAAATGGTGTTTCTGAGGTCTCCTTTAGTAGCACCTCCTGCCGCATCTGCATGGACGTGCTTATATAATGAGGGTGGAAAGTCGATATTAACGTTCTGGCTACTTGCTATACATCCCAGCTTTAATTCCTAGTGTTGCTTTCCTGTAGTTCCGTACAGCTCCTGCTGTTTTTTGCCATGGCTAATCTGAGCAATTTTGTAGCAAATGTGAAGTCGGTGTACCATTTTGAATTTCCAACTGGATGAGCTAGCATTAACACTGATTCTATGAAAACAGTGTTTCATGTCAGCCCGGGACAATTTTTTTTTGAGTCAAAGGTGACATACAAAAGATGTAGAAAGGAGTCAGCTTCCTACAGAGAAGATTTGACAGTATTCAGTGTTTTATTTATCTCCAAAAGTATTTGTCAAAAAATTGTAAAACTCTTTTCCTTTTTTTTTTTTTTAATTTGCTTTACTTCACATGCCTGAAGGAGAAGGTAACTGGATCTTTTTTGTTTGTCTGGTAGATAGTATTAAAAAGTGTTTTGCATAAATGTACCTATTTATTTATCTTTCCTTCTGCCAATGTGCAGTTTCTGCTTTGATCATGATTATATAGCTCTATATTTACACTTAAAAAGACTTAAGGCTTATTTTGAAATACATAGATATGAATTCTTTCTTGAGTGATGATTAGGAGAGGAAATGGAGACAGCCAGTGAAAAAGAAGGGGCATGATCAGGAGGAATCGGCGTTATGAATCAGCATTGCCTGAATTTGATAAACTGGGATGCACGCAGCTGTAGTGACTGTCACTGAATGTCTGCCCAGCCCAACAGTACCTCTGAGAGGAGCAGATGTTTGGAGAAGAGAGCTTCGACAAAACAGCTCCACTTCCTCCCTGTGTGTCTTCCTAACCTCCTGCAGGCTGAGGCTTAGGGACTTCCTGAGCTCTCCATATGCTTGTCTTCTGTGGACTTGTTTGATAGGTTTTGAATAAGTCAGCAAGCGGTGGTTGGAGAGTGGGATGCTTGAAATGAGGTTCGTGAAAAGGAAGAGATGGGAGAAAAGCCTTTCAAAGCCTACAAGAAGGGAATGGGTGGGAGTGCCTTAACAGTTACTGTCAGTTTGTTCTCTGGGTAGGACCGATAATAAATGGAGAAGTAATAAAAACTGGAAGAAAAGGCCTTTGTCAGTGAATTTTTGAAAAGGAAATTGTTTACCTTGCTAATTCAAGGTTCCAATATAACGATTTAGAAAAGGGGAAAGCAGTGGAGTTGGGTGTGCATACTTAATGTTGTATTGACATTTTCCTACTCTTCCTGGTTTGTTTCCTTAACTTGCAGGGGAAAAATATTTCTAATGCTTAAGGAGGAGAGCTAGTATAATTTACCTAGATGCTTTATGTATTGTTTTGAGTGTCAAATGCATAGTTTAAAAGAAAATTCTCTTCTGGCAGTATAAGAAGAGGAGCAATAAAGAAAACAAACCCTCACTTTATAAATGTTTTCTCAAACAACCAATAATTGCCTTGATTACCTACTCTTAATTCACTTTTTTCCAAAACCCAATTGAAATAGTTTTTGTTTAAAAAAAAAAAGGCAGTAAATATTCTAGGATTATGTTATTTTGAGTTGTTAGATGTACTGTCTGAAGCTCTTGAATAATCTTGAATATGTCACTTAAGTTTGTAGATAACATGCTGAGTTAAAGCCTTGTACCTTTCATATTTGTAACAACCAACATCGTCTCTTGGCAAATTTTTTATTCCTTTAAATTGAGAATACTGTCTTGCTGTTGTTGTAGTCGTGTTTACTTAAGTGTCTGTCGTTGAGGTATGTCCTCTCATTCTCCAGCAAGATTGGAATAACTGGGTGGTCAGCTAATAACAGTGCAGGGGCTCTTGTCTTGCTTTAACCATTTTATACAGAGTTGTGATGTGTTTTTGTTGTATGTGTGGACACAGAAAACCATATTTTCATCAGGTAGCAGCAGAAGTGATTCAGTGAATTGTAGCTTTTCCTTAATTACTCTTTATGTTGTTTAACTTCCTGTGAACTCTGGAAACTACTCAGCTGTGAAGTGGTGTTTCAGGGAGGGCCTAGAGAGTGTTGAGCCTGCTGTAGGATTCAGGCAACTAAGGTCAGGATCTCCTTTCCATCAGGCTGACCGGGATCATGCTGCAGCCTTTGTGTTATTTCAGACTGTGTAACTGGCAACTTCGTTTGCTAATTGTGTGTAAAAGTAATCCTTCTGAGGCCTAGTTGAGGCAGTTACTGTATATTTGGGGTTGCAGTACAATACTAGGGTTGGGCTTTATTCTGGACAAAAAGTAAGGTGGTATGATACAATGACTATGGGCAGGTAACCTTTTTGTAGTTTTGTAGAACTTCAATTTGGGAAGTAGCCAAAAGCCACAGCCAAAATCTTTATTTCCTTTTGTTTGAACAAATTTTACCTGTCTCCAATGGGGTTTGTTGCCGAAATCTGCCATATTGTCTGATGTGTATTGTTTTGCGAGTAATTTTCTGATTAATTTTTACTTTCATAGTTTAATGCTTTAAAAAACAAAAATAAACAAACAAAAAAAGCAGCCAAAATCCTCCCAAAACCTCAACCCTTAACTTGATGTCCTGGTAATAAGTTCTTATAATGTGTTCTGCTACTTGGTAAGCTTTGAACTTCTCAAACTCTTGAGTTTTATGCCCTATTGTTAGGTCTAAATCTTAGTGATTCTTAGAAATACCTGCTTGATGACATCGTAATATGTTCTTGATATTTGTTTTTTAATTTAAAAAGTGTAATTATATTGTAATGATGTAGAATTCTGTTTCACTAGTATCTTGTACTGTGCTAACTATGGTTTGGGTGTTTTTCTGTGGTTTCATCAGACTGGCAGGTGGGGCTAGTCTTTTAATAGTGGATTGTTACACTTGTCACTAAGAAGGTATTAGAAGAGGTTACTGTTGTTTTTGTCATAGAAGGGTAAAACTATCAAATGTCTCAAAATGGTGTCAAAAACTAGTAACTAGCCAAACCCCAACATTTTGGACATGTACAGTCCACACCACTGCATAGAGTGATGTTGCATTGAAGCTAATTTTTCAACTCTAGTTTTTCAATTGGTGGTGTTCATTATATGTTGTTCAAACAGCGAACTACTTTTAGGCATAGTAAAAAGAAATTCCAACTTCCTTAGTCTCTGAAACAGAAATAAACCCCAATATTCATTAAGCAAAGGTTTTGTGGTTTTTATTTTTTTCCTACTTGGAATGCATTGGTGATGGAACTTTATGGGTTTGGCTGAAGCTTTAGTAAGTATTTCACAGCCCTTTGGAAAATAAATTTTGTTCAGTCTGTCCAAAGACAAAATGACAAAGGCAAGTTAAAATTCCATAATAGAACACTTGCAGACCATGATAGAATGGGCTTGTGATTATTGCATAATCTTTTTGGTGTCATGTTGGCACTAAAAATTGCCTGTTTCATTGATCTTCCTTGCATTTTTCCAGTAGCAGGCCTTTCTGAAGGAAGGAAATAGGCCCTTATTTCCAAAGGAAAGAATAAAACTCGGTGGTCAACTAATTGGACAGTAACTGATTTAATTTGATGATGAGCAGACATAATTTCTTTGAAGAGCCATCTCCCTTTTCTTTAGTCAATAAATGAGGAAGATTAGTTTTATCAAAGTGCTGTGCTCAGAAGAGGCTGTACGAGCACTGTAAGAGACTTCTGTAGTGTGGAGGAATACCCTTCTATAGGCAAAACGTGCTTGCTTTAAGTTACACTGTAAGTGTTCATGAAGACAAACCAGGGATATACTAAGTAAATTGGTGGGCAAAAGTAAATATTACCGCAAGACTTGTGTAAAAATATTTTACTATTGATAATTTACCAATGTAACACCTTGCAGATTTTGTGTACATTTTCAATGAAGAGTTATGTTAAAAACATTGATTTTTAATTAAGTCTCAGTGAATATTTAAAAACATGACTTGGTTGTTTCTCACATCCAAAATACAGACCTAGGGATTTTAGTAAATTTAACTGCATGTATATATACTTTTGTTTGGTTGGTTTTGTTCTAATGTATTTTAGATGCTTAGTCCTGGCTCCTTTCCAGGAGGAAGTTAGCTAAAAGTAGCATTGAGGAAGTTAGGCTTTGGGGAATAAATAGGAAAGTAAAATTTGTAGAAAGGATCTTTAATGATAAACATATGTCTCCTTTAGTGTGGTATTTATTTGTAAATGCCTGATGATGCTTACTTGAACTCCAGTGAAATGAATGAGTTGCTTTTTATTGAAAAGTAAAAAAAAACAAAAAAACCCTTCCAATCTAGTTAATAAACAAACTGTCTTTGCAGGAGGTGTTCTTCATTTTAGCTGATTAATCTGATTTTTTCCTTCTCTTTTTTTTAGGCAAGAGGGTAGTCTTTCAAGTATATGTACATGTAACTTGGCATGCTTAACCTCAAAGAGAAAGATGTTTCCCAAACTGAAGTCTAAGAGAACACAGAAACACGGAAATTTCCTTGTTAAAGGTTTTTACTATAGACCTTCAGCTCTGAGGAGCTCTCAGCCATCTTTTGTGCAAAAGCAGTGCATCTAATCCTTTTCCCCTTGAAATAAGATGTCTATGGTTTTCTGAAGGTTGTTGCATTCCAATACCAGATATGAAACTTGTTTGATAGAGACCACTTTTAGATGGACAGGACACAGATTGTACTTCATGGTGGACTTTGGAGGTAATTAGAAACCTAGAATTGTTCTTGGAAATAGGTAGAATTCAGTACAATTTGGTTAATGGTTGAAATGTTATTCATTTGACTTTGAGCAATAGTTTCAACCTTTAGTGAATCTCTACAACATTTCTAATGGAAAACCTCCTTTAAACACCTTATGTTTTGGATTGCTCTTATGTGTGTGAACTTGCAGCTTCAAGTTTCTTTTTAGATGCTTTAGGGCCATCCAAGCCCCATGTTAGAGACTTAAGGCAACTTTTAAAGAACATGTATTTACTAAATGATACTGCAGAAAGCTTTCTAATAGCTTAACTTTTACACAATAGAAAATGTTTATCCTTTCTCCTTTGTATCAGAGACTTGGAGAGCTAGTGAATATCAAGGGAAATGGAAACTGTTGGATGCTAATGACGTTGACTCCTGACAATTGTTAGGTGACGTTACAAGAAAAATCAAGAATATGAGAGTAAATCAGGACTTCTTCCTCAAACTTCAGCAGAAATCGGTTATATGAATTTGAGTGTAAGAGATGTAGATGAAGCTTATAGTGAAGCTATGTTTGAGCCCTAAATTAGGATTTTAGTGTGTCAGGAAGCATGATAATAGGCTGATTCACCAGCTGCCTTTTCTGCACGTGTTATTGACTGAGCCAGTTTAATTTATTCTTCAGATATTAGAATGTTATTAACTTTTTTTTTAAGCAAGCAGGGGATTGAGTCCATGGATTGCTATATAACTGGCTTGAAAACCACATATATAATTATCAGTGTTTAATCCTAGCCAGCAGCTAGAACCATGCAGCTGGTCTCTCAGTCTCCCCAGGTGCAATAGGGGAGAGAATTGGAAGAGTGAAAGCGAGGAAAAAATCATGGATTGAGATAGAGACAGTTTAGTAGGTAGAGCAAAAGCCATGCACACAAGCAAAGCAAAATAAGAAATGAATTTGCTGCTTCCCATTAGCAGGCAGGTGTTCAGCCATCTCCAGGAAAGCAGGGCTCCATCATGGTTACTTGGGAAAACAAATGCCATCACTCCAAAGGTCCCTTCCTTCCTCCTTCCTCCCCCAGCTTACTATGCTGAGCATGATGACATACTCTATGGTATATCCCTTTGGTCAGTTGGGGTTAGCTGTCCTGGCTGTGTTCCCTCCCAACTTCTTGTGCACCCCCAGCCTGCTTGTTGGTGGGGTGGTGTGAGGAGCAGAAAAGGCCTTGAGTGCTTAACAACAGCCAAAAGCAAAAGTGTGCTGTTTCTTATCCCAAATCCAAACCACAGCACTATACCAGCTGCTAGTAAAAAAGTTAAGTCTATCCCAGCTGAAACCATGACAACAATTTCAGTCCCAATTATGTGATACTTCTTTTTATACGTAGAATAGTATGAGTATTATGTCCTGTATTCTGCATTTCTTTCTCTTTTCAGGAAGAGAAGAAGGACTAAAGAGCATATAATATATAAAGTACTGTTTGTGTAAGGCTTGCAGTTATTTTTACTTTGTCATATGACAAGAATAGCTGAGATGGTATTTTGGGTAATCAAGTTACCTGTAACTTTAATACAGATTTTTCTCAGGAACATGCAGAATATAGACATTAAGCTAATTCAATGTGCACAGAGAAATACTTTTTTTTTTTTTTAAAGAAATCTAAATAGACGTTTTTAGAAAACCAAATACTGTCATATGCAAAAATGTGGTGGTAACTTTTTTGGGCTTATTGTAAGGTGCAGCACAAAACCTTGGGATTTTCAGGGAAAGGGATTTATGTAATTGTATGTAACATGGAATGCTGCAGTCTTTCAGCTAGCCTTACTTAGAATATTTCATATGCTGTTCCACTGCATTGTTCCTTTGAATACCTCAAAAATCAAAGCACAGTATTGTACTTCCTTTTGGTAATAAAATGCTGTGATCAGCAGCTGATTAATGATTCTAAACATAATGTTATGATACTGAATTTTATGTATTTTAATTGCTTTTGCAGTAGCTTAAAGTATGTAGCAGACAGGTCTGTGCCTTGCCCGATGACTGACTAGGTGGGTGAGAATTGCTGATAGTTCTTTTTTGCTCACTGTAAACGGCAGCAGAGTAGAAAGTCTTCTCACCCTCATCTTCTTGAAGATCGGTGTTTTCAAACTCTAAATGTACATATTTCACAGAATCACAAAATTTTTAGAGTTGAAAGGGACCTCTAGAGATCTAGTCCAACTCCCCTGCTAAAGCAGGATTGCCTGGAGCACATTACTCAGGACTGCACTCAGGCAGGTCTTGAAGGTCTCCCAAGAAGGGGACTCCACAACCTCCCTGGGCAGCCTGTTCCAGTGCTCTGGCACGCTCACCCTGTAGAAATTTTTTCTCATATTTGAATGCAAATTCCTAAGTTGTTGCTTGCGCCCATTGCCTCTCGTCCTGTCTGTGGGAACCACTGTGAAGAGTGCGGCTCCATCCTCCTTCAACCCGTGCTTTAGATACTTATAAGCACTAATAAGATCTCCCCTCGGGTCTTCTCTTCTCCAGGCTAAAGAGTCCCAGCTCTCTCAGCCTTTCCTAATAATGGAGGTGCTCCTATCCTTTAATCATCGTTATTGCTGGACTCTCTCTAGTAGTTCCTTGTCTCTCTTGGACAGGGGAGCCCAGAACTGAATGCAGTATTCCAGTTGTGGCCTCACCAGTGTGGAGTAGAGGGGAAGAATGATCTCCCTTGATCTACTGGCCACACTCATTCCTATACAGGCCAGGATTCCATTGGCCCTCTTGGCAACAGGGATGCATTGCTGGGTCATGGATAGTTTACTATGTACCAGGACCCTCAGATCCTTCTCTTCAGAAGTGCTTTCCAGCAGATCCACCCCTAACCTATATTGGTATCTGGCATCCTTCCTCTCCAGGTGCAGGACTCTACACTTGCCCTTGTTGAACCTCATTAGGTTCTTCTCTGCCCAGCTCTCCAGCCTGTACAGGTCACACTGGATGGCGGCACAGGACTCTGGAGTGTCAGCCAGGCCTCCCAGTTTGGTGTCATCAAACTTGCTGAGGATACACTCTGTCCCCTCTTCCAGGTCACGAATATGTTGAACAAGAGTGGACATTTATTTAGGAGGTATCTACATGGTCTTAAGGCAGGTAGATGCAAATGAACTCTGCCAGTGCTCTTGGTCTGTTGTCAAACCAGAGGCAGTGTAGCTGTTAATACATCCTGGACCCTGAGTGAATATACATGGATTGGAGCTGGATATTGTCTGCTCAGTTCCTTGCAACCTCCTGCAAAGGATAAAGAAGGTGAATCCCTGCTTGCTTGTCTCCAGAGCTGGTCATCTTCAGAAAAAAGTGTTGGTCCTGGAGTGGGCCATGAGCAGCATTTGCGTTCAAAGTCTGATTAATTGGCAGATTCTTGAGTGAGACCCCTCCGGGGAAAAAGCATGTTTTTAGAATGAGTTGACTCTGATTTTGATCACACATTAATAAGAATTAATAATGGCTTAATCATCCTGATGGTGCTCTCAATGAGTTGGCATGCTTGAGGCAACGTAGGTTACCTTCTCTGCTCTTCAAATCTAACTTAAATTTCAGCATCTGAAAAAAGCTGAGAATAAAAAGGAAAGCAGTTCTCTTTATGTAGTTGAAAAACAGGCTGAGATGAGCTGAGCAAATACTGTTCACAGAATCACAGGTTGGAAGGGATCTCTGGAGGTTTGACCATCTAGTCCAACCCCACTGCCAAAGCAGGTCCTTCTAGGGCAGGTTGCACAGGAACATGTTCAGGTGGGTTTTGAATGTCTCCAGAGACAGACTCTACCACCTCTCTGGGCAGCCTGTTCCAGTGCTCTGCCACCCTCAAAGTGAAGAAGTTCCTTCTCATGTTGAGGTGGAACTTCCTATGTTCAAGTTTGTGCCTACTTCCTCTTGTCCTCTCACTGGGCACTGCTGAAAAAAGACTGCCCCCTTCCTATTGACACCCATCCTTTAAGTATTCATAGGTGTTGATCAGATCCCCCCTCAGTCTTCTCTTCTCCAGACTAAAAGGACCTAAGTCCTTCAGCCTTTCATTGTAAGAGAGATGCTCTATTATCTTCATAGCCCTTTGCTGTATCCTCTCCAGCAGTTCCCTGTCCTTCTTGGACAGGGAAGCCCAGAACTGGATGCAGTACTCCAGATGGGGCAGGATAATCTATGATTCCATGATAACCTCCCTCAACCTGCTTGTCACACTCTTCTTGATGCACCCCAGGATGCCATTGGCCTTCTTGGCCACAAGGGCACACTGCTGGTTCATGGTCATCCTGTTGTCCACCAGGACTCCCAGGCCTTTTTCCTCAGAGCTGCTCTCCAGCCTGTCAGGGCCCAACCTGTACTGGTGCATGTGGTTATTTCTCCCCAGGTGCAGCAGCCTACACTTGCCTTTATTGTATTTCATCAGGTTCCTCTCTGCCCAGCTCTCCAGCCTGTCTAGGTCTCAGTGTATGGCAGCACAGTCTTCTTGTGTGTCAGCCACTCCTCCCAGTTTTATGTCATCAGCAAAGTTGCTGAGAGTATGTTCCATCCCTTCATCCAGGTCGTTGATGAAAATGTTGAAGAGGAGTGGACTCAGTACTGACCTGAGGTACACCACTTGTTACAGACCTCCAACTAGATTCTGTGCCACTAATCACAACCCTCTGAGCTCTGTCTTTCAGCCAGTTTTCAATCCACCTCACTGCATTCTTCTAACCCACCCTTCCTAAGCTTACCTATGAGGATGCTGTGGGAGACTGTGTCAAAAGCCTTGCTGAAGTCAAGGTAGATAACCTCCGCTGCCCTTGCCTCATCTGTCCATCCAGTTATGCCATCGTAAAAGGCTATCAGGTTAGTCAGGCATGATTTTCCCTTGGTGAATCCATACTGACTACTTCTGACAGCTTTATTTTCCTCTAGGTGCTTTGACATGGCACCCAGAATGAATCGTTCTGTCATCTTTCCAGGGATGGAGGTGAGGCTGACTGGCCTGTAGTTTCCCAGGTCCCCTTTTTGCCCTTTTTGAAGACTGGAGAGACACTGGCTTTCTTCCAGTCCTTGAGCACCTTAGCTGTTCTCCAGGACCTTTCAAAGATGATGGAGAGCAGCCCAGGAATGACTTCTGCCAGCTCCCTCAGCACTTGTGGGTGCATTCCATCAGAACCCATGGACTAGCGAATATCCAGTGTGCTTAACTGTTCTCTAACTTGATCTCCCTGAACCAAGGGGAAGTCTTCCTTCATCCAGACTTTCTGTTACCTCCAAAGTCTGGTACTCCTGAGGGCCAGTGTGAGCAGTAAAGACTGAAGCAAAGAAGGCATTCAACAACTCTGCCTTCTCTGCATCCTCTGTCACCATGGCACCCATCTCATTCAAAAGGGGGCCCACACTTTCTCTGGTTTTCCTTTTGCATCCAATATACTTGAAGAAACTCTTCTTGTTGACTTTTACATAGCTTGCCAATTTTATTCCCAGGAGGCCTTGGCTTTCCTTGCTTCATCCCTGCATACTCTTAACAACATTCTTGTAATCTTCCCAAGCGGTCAGGTCAGTCTTTTCTTCCACACATCGTAAACTTACTTCTTTCACTTAAGGTTTGTCAGAAGCTCCCTGCTCAAGCATGCAGGTCTCCTGCTTCCCCTGAGGGGAACTTAACTGGGAGCTTCCAGCCTGATCTGGTTAACAAAAGGGATGGGGCGGGCGCTTGCATGGATCTAGTGAGCACTGGTACTTGCAGAGCAGAGTCTGAGGTTGAGCTGCCTCTGTAGTTTCTGCCAGTGGTACACGGTGTAGCGCAGGAAGGTGCCGAGTAGAGCAGCTTTGCAGGTGCTTCAGCTGTGAGATAAGGCAGAGCAGAGTGGAAGTAGCATTGGTGGATACACATAGTGGGAAGATGATGGCAAAGGCAAAACTTGTCTTGCATAGTTTATCACTGTGACCTAGCTAAGATTTTGGGACAGTTGCTGTGGTGTATCTGGCTGTCCTTGCTTCTGCTACAACAGCTGAGCACATGGCTATGATCTCTTTTCCACAAGAATGAAGAGTAGGAAAGGGAAGGACACTTCATAGCTGCAGAGCATCATTGTTTTAGCTAAAAAGGAGGCAGGGCTGTAGGCATGTAGAAAAATCACTGGTTAAATAATAGCCTGTTTTCAAAATAAACATTTGTCTAGAAAAGCCTTGAGGAAACTGTCCAAAATACAAAGGAAAGATTAAAGGTTTAATGATAATGAGGCAGTAGGATTAATTTCTGTACTATACGTATGTATCATCTTAGTAGTGGGACACAGATTTCTTGTTGCAGGGATTGTCAGTGGAAAGGTGGGAAGGAGCAGTGGCCTGTGGTTTAGTGACAGGCAAGTACAGCTACCCTGCGAGATGCAGCAGTGTGCATAGAGCTTATGACATGTAGCAGGGACTTTCATTCTTTATTAAGAGAAGGGTGAAGAGTTGGAAGGGCAAGTGTAGGAGACCTGTGTGTGTGTTGATGGGAATACTGGTATGTAGCTCCAGAAAGGTTTTCTCGCTTTCAAACTCCAGTGACCTGTTTTCTGGAAGGCCTTAAGTCACTTGTCAAAGATTAGCTCTGTGAAATCTTCTGTCACTGAATGTAAATTATGAAATTAACATGGTTGAAATGATGAAATATGAAAATCCTGCTACTCTATCCTACTTAGAGGAAGGGATAAGGAGCTGATAGTAGATGCTTTCATGTCTAGGTCCAGGAGTCTATGCTGATGCTGACAATTTGAGAGTTGGCTTTAGATTTTTACCTGGCAAAGGTAAAAACCATGGAAAGGTTTGCAGAGGGCAAACCCTGGAAAAGCCTGGCAAAAGGGATGTAGGCTTCAGTAGTTAGCTATTAGACCTGAATTGTTTATTTTTTCTAATTTAGGTTGGCCCTTGGGTGACTCCTATAGCTGTTGCCCTCAAACATCTTCACGTGTTTTTGATACAAACTTCACTGTGAGCCTTTTGCTCTTCAAACACTTGCTTTTTCCAGCTGTACATGTTTTGCTTGTTAGGCCTATGTTTTCAGATTAGGAATTATTTTTGGTACTAATTCTCTCAATACATTCTAATGAAACTCTGAACTGCTTTTAGAAACACGAGTATTGTTAGAAACATTGTTTTGACCTAAGAAAACCATGCAAGACACCAGTTAAGCATACATTTTCTTAGTATTCTTCCCATAATTTGTTTCTCCAAACCTTTGCATTATTTTTTTAATGCCTAGTGATGTGTTGGTGAATGTTAGTGAGATTCTTGATTTCTGATCCCACCTCAGCCTCTGCTTCAGCTATCTTAATGTGGAGTATGAGCCTCGTAATTTGTAAACCAGACCCAACTTGGATTTACTTTCTCACCTCAAGTCTTCCTAGTTGCTGTACTTTGTAAAGGGAGAAAAATTAATTCCATCCTTTCTCTTCTTGTTTCTGTCACACAGTGTGTTACTCAAAATCACTGCTTTTCTAATACTTATATGTAAGGTTCTTAGAATGGATGACTCTTAAAACCTGCTTCGTATGGCAGCATGTTTGCTGTGGTGTTAAGACCGGTGCTGTTTCTGCCAACATTCATTTTTGCAATGGTTGCATTACTTGTCATATTTTAAGCAGTTTAAAGCCCCTGAGAAAATAATCAGTCTTAAGTGAGATGGATGAGCTACCTTTATCCTAATGCTATTTTATTCAAAGTGAAATATCAATAACTTATTCTTTCACAGCAATAGAGAATAAAGGATATTGAGTGAAATATTAATGCATATATTAATCTTACGATTTTGAACCCTCTAGCAGTTTTNGGGCGCTTGCATGGATCTAGTGAGCACTGGTACTTGCAGAGCAGAGTCTGAGGTTGAGCTGCCTCTGTAGTTTCTGCCAGTGGTACACGGTGTAGCGCAGGAAGGTGCCGAGTAGAGCAGCTTTGCAGGTGCTTCAGCTGTGAGATAAGGCAGAGCAGAGTGGAAGTAGCATTGGTGGATACACATAGTGGGAAGATGATGGCAAAGGCAAAACTTGTCTTGCATAGTTTATCACTGTGACCTAGCTAAGATTTTGGGACAGTTGCTGTGGTGTATCTGGCTGTCCTTGCTTCTGCTACAACAGCTGAGCACATGGCTATGATCTCTTTTCCACAAGAATGAAGAGTAGGAAAGGGAAGGACACTTCATAGCTGCAGAGCATCATTGTTTTAGCTAAAAAGGAGGCAGGGCTGTAGGCATGTAGAAAAATCACTGGTTAAATAATAGCCTGTTTTCAAAATAAACATTTGTCTAGAAAAGCCTTGAGGAAACTGTCCAAAATACAAAGGAAAGATTAAAGGTTTAATGATAATGAGGCAGTAGGATTAATTTCTGTACTATACGTATGTATCATCTTAGTAGTGGGACACAGATTTCTTGTTGCAGGGATTGTCAGTGGAAAGGTGGGAAGGAGCAGTGGCCTGTGGTTTAGTGACAGGCAAGTACAGCTACCCTGCGAGATGCAGCAGTGTGCATAGAGCTTATGACATGTAGCAGGGACTTTCATTCTTTATTAAGAGAAGGGTGAAGAGTTGGAAGGGCAAGTGTAGGAGACCTGTGTGTGTGTTGATGGGAATACTGGTATGTAGCTCCAGAAAGGTTTTCTCGCTTTCAAACTCCAGTGACCTGTTTTCTGGAAGGCCTTAAGTCACTTGTCAAAGATTAGCTCTGTGAAATCTTCTGTCACTGAATGTAAATTATGAAATTAACATGGTTGAAATGATGAAATATGAAAATCCTGCTACTCTATCCTACTTAGAGGAAGGGATAAGGAGCTGATAGTAGATGCTTTCATGTCTAGGTCCAGGAGTCTATGCTGATGCTGACAATTTGAGAGTTGGCTTTAGATTTTTACCTGGCAAAGGTAAAAACCATGGAAAGGTTTGCAGAGGGCAAACCCTGGAAAAGCCTGGCAAAAGGGATGTAGGCTTCAGTAGTTAGCTATTAGACCTGAATTGTTTATTTTTTCTAATTTAGGTTGGCCCTTGGGTGACTCCTATAGCTGTTGCCCTCAAACATCTTCACGTGTTTTTGATACAAACTTCACTGTGAGCCTTTTGCTCTTCAAACACTTGCTTTTTCCAGCTGTACATGTTTTGCTTGTTAGGCCTATGTTTTCAGATTAGGAATTATTTTTGGTACTAATTCTCTCAATACATTCTAATGAAACTCTGAACTGCTTTTAGAAACACGAGTATTGTTAGAAACATTGTTTTGACCTAAGAAAACCATGCAAGACACCAGTTAAGCATACATTTTCTTAGTATTCTTCCCATAATTTGTTTCTCCAAACCTTTGCATTATTTTTTTAATGCCTAGTGATGTGTTGGTGAATGTTAGTGAGATTCTTGATTTCTGATCCCACCTCAGCCTCTGCTTCAGCTATCTTAATGTGGAGTATGAGCCTCGTAATTTGTAAACCAGACCCAACTTGGATTTACTTTCTCACCTCAAGTCTTCCTAGTTGCTGTACTTTGTAAAGGGAGAAAAATTAATTCCATCCTTTCTCTTCTTGTTTCTGTCACACAGTGTGTTACTCAAAATCACTGCTTTTCTAATACTTATATGTAAGGTTCTTAGAATGGATGACTCTTAAAACCTGCTTCGTATGGCAGCATGTTTGCTGTGGTGTTAAGACCGGTGCTGTTTCTGCCAACATTCATTTTTGCAATGGTTGCATTACTTGTCATATTTTAAGCAGTTTAAAGCCCCTGAGAAAATAATCAGTCTTAAGTGAGATGGATGAGCTACCTTTATCCTAATGCTATTTTATTCAAAGTGAAATATCAATAACTTATTCTTTCACAGCAATAGAGAATAAAGGATATTGAGTGAAATATTAATGCATATATTAATCTTACGATTTTGAACCCTCTAGCAGTTTTTATTTCTTTCCTGTATAAAAGTTGGTGTTGAATGCTAGTATTGGAAGTGATTTTTTTTTTTTTCCAAGATCATCTTTAAAATATCATATTCTGTCTTTTAAAAAAAAGAAAAACCAAAGCACACAAAACATTGATATAACTGGGCTTTCCTGTCGAACAGTGACGTAAGAACCAACTGAAACCTTCCTGATGCTTATGTTGGGACATTACTGTTCCCACCTGTGGCCTGTGTCCGTGCATCTGAGGATTTCTAGCAAAATCTGTTACCATTTCCAGAATGAACGTTAAGCATATGGAAATTGGAAGCTTCTTTGCAGTCCTCTAGGAGAACTCTAAGTGTTGTGTGCTGGTGGAGAGGAAGTGGGGAGATTGAGTACTGTGTTTGGCCTGTAGTGTTCCTCTTGTTTTCTGAAGGCGTTCAGTCTGTCTTCCTTCTGATATGACATCAAAATAAAATACTGCTGGATTTGATTCGCAAAAAAAGTTCATTGTAGCATTTTATGTAAATAAGTTTCTGCTTTAGGAGCCAGTTATTCAGTTTATATACTGTGTTTCAAGTACATGTGTAGTGTGCTGAGATGGAGTTACTTTTTCCTGTTGAGATTCTGCTTTAAGTAGATCCCACTAGAGCATCTTGGGAAAGGACTTTTTTCCTGTAGCTCAGTGTCTTGAGTATCTTAGCAATTGTTGTATAGGCTGTACTGCAGAATTGTTTGTGGCAACCATTGAGGAAGTTGCTGAAGGTCAAAATAAATAGTTGCCAGCAGCATTGCTTCAAAGGAAGTTCCTCGTGAACCTTGGTTTTGCTATGCAGCTAGCTCTTTCTTTAAGGTCCACCTGAATTTTCCCTGATTTGGGCCAAGGAAGAATTGAACTCCGCTGTGAACCACTGTATGTCAAAGCCTCTTAAATATCCAGTTGCTGAAGGATGCTCTAGTGAGGGATTGATTAGAAAATACCTTCAGGGGCTGTGAAGGTGATCTGTGAATCTGTTAGGCTGCATTACCCTGCAACACTGGTCACGAAGTACTAGCAGATTATGATCAGTCCCAGTTAGCCTCCTCATTCCTGGGTCCACAGTTTCCCTGACTCTCTGCTCAGAGCTCCCTTCTGCTCTAGTAGCACTAGATCCCACTGACAGTGGGATCAGGAGTCAAGGACACTTGGTGTAGGGGTGACCTGAAGAAGTGAGGAAGCAGAAGAGCTGTCAGCACGAGGGCTTTAATGTAAGACATTCAGGAACTATTGTAGATTCAGCGGTGTATATTCTTTGTGGCTGTTTTTTGCACACTGGCAGATGCTAGAGGATCTGTGTGTACATTTGGTATACATTAGAAATGTGGTGCCCCTGCTCCTCTGTCCTGCCACTGTAGGGATTAATGAAAGTGAGCAGTGGGTGGTCTGGAGTGTTTACATGAATATACTTCTGCTGCTGTGGTCTTCATCAGTCAAGTAGTTGGCTGTTTCTACATCCTTTTTTTTTACAGTTTCTGTGCCAGTTTTAGTTTATCCAGATGTTTTAAAATAAGCTTTTATTTCTATTTATTTTTGCCATGGGAAGTTTGAGCTGATCCTGGATCCTGTGGTATTTCTGTACTGCAGAAATGAGCTCTGTGAGTATGCATCAGGAATTCCTCTGAGTCTGTCTTTGTGGATTAACAGAATTACTTGCATGTTACTACTTCTGTAATATTGTATTGCTGTTGATGGTTGTGTTGCTTCTAACAGCTTTGGGTGTTCTGGAGAAATAAATAATCTCAATGTCACTTCATGCATATTGTATTTTTTCCCTTTTGTTCAGTGGAGCAGCTTCATGGGGTGGGAGAAGGTATTAAAAAGACAACTATTGCATCCTCTTTTTTTTATCATTACAGGTGGCGACAGACAAGGTTGCGGGAAAGCTGAGCTCTACTCTCTCATGGGTGAAGAACACTGTATCGCACACCGTCAGTCAAATGGCCAGTCAGGTGGCAAGTCCATCTGCCTCATTACACACTACATCCTCCTCTACCACTCTGTCTACACCTGCATTATCACCGTCCTCACCAACACAGCTAAGTCCTGATGACTTAGAATTACTCGCTAAACTTGAGGAACAGAACAGGTGAATGGAAATTTTTTGGTCTTCAAAGTATAGTAATGAGACTAGAATTGCTTGATTCCAATTTCAGCGTTGAGGCTGTTAGAGGGGAGTTAGGTAAAACTTCATGGCATAACATTTCAGTTTCAAGGCCCTAAGGTTTAAGAACATGTGTTCTTGTGCTATGTTTTTAAAAGTTCTCCCTGGTTTTTTTTCTTTCCTGATTTTACAGCTGCCTCTAGTTGCTTTGAGCAACTTGACCTAGTGGGAGGTGTCCCTGCCCACAGCAGGGGGGTTGGAACTTGATGATCTTTAAGTTCCCTTCGAAACAACCATTCTACGATTCTCTAATCCTAAAAATTTACCCTGGAGCCATGTGATTTTTTCAGTATTCAATATAATAGAATGGTTCAGGTTGGAGAAGACAAAGATCATTGAGTCAACCGTATTTAAAATAGAGTATCTCAAGGAAGGAACTTTCTTACAACCTTCTCTCCTCCTTACATCAAAATTGTAATTTCCATTAGCTTTTTGAAATGTCAGAAATTTCTGAATTCCATTTTTCCCCATTTCCCCCCCCCTCCCACTTTTACCCAATTCTTGCTTTCCACCATAAATAGTGGCTCTGTTTACAGGGTTCAGTCATCTTCATTTGCAAGAAATAGTAGGTGCATCCTACTGTTACGCTAATAGCGGCAGATGCATAATGTCTTTATTAGGAAGAAAATTCCTGATTAGTTTTTTCTGTTTATCCTGGCTTTTTTACTATATTAAGCAACCATTTTCTTGGCAGCCTTTTAATGAGTCTAGGTTTATCTGTACCATCTAGAATTCAAGATAAAACTTTCAGTGCAGTCAGTTGCTCTTAACGTGCACAATTATTGCAAATGGGCAATCTCACTAAGAAATAAAACTGTGTGACTTCTTAGTGCTGAATTTCCAAAAGCCATAATTATTTGTACTCTTGAGACAGGACTTGTAAGTCATCTGGCCTCTTGCAAAATTTGGTTGTTTGTGACGAGTATGCTTCAGTAGTTCAGGAGATGACTGTTAAAGAGAACTTGAGGTCTAAATATGTTTTAGATTTAGCAAATAGCTTCAGGGCTTTGCTGCCTGCTGAAAGTTGTTAATCTGTGTGCTCTAGTGAAGTGCAGAGTTTGATAGTTTAGTTCAAACTAGCCTTGTTCCAGCTTCTCTTAAGGTGCTGGACTTTGCATTGAGGCAGTTGAAGTACTTGGGAGTTTTTTCACTCTGCTGATTCAGTTGTGGGGGTAGTAACTCCAGAGTAACTGGGAGGAGGAGAGGCCAATGCCATTGTGTCACTGGGCATGTCTTTTCTTGTGTTTGTATTGTACAGCCTGATAGCCATACAACTTACAGAGACTTTGTTATACCTGTCTAGTTCTTGACCAAGAATGGAAGGCAGCTTCTAGAACCACCTCATCCCCTTTTTCTTGTGGTTTATGGGATTGTATCTCCTTCAGGGATGAACGGTGTTTAATTGCTGCTGTGCTAGGAGCAAATGTGAATTTAGCTAAAGAAGGGGGGGAAAAGAGTGCTTTTTAGAAAGCTAATTTGCATTTAATTTAAGGCATTCAGCTCTGTTGACAACTAAGTGACTAACTTTTATTTGAAAAGCAGTAATATCTGTTCTTTGGACTGTTTATCTGTGTTGGAATGCAATGTCTTTACGTATAGTCATCTCATTAAGCCCAGCAGTTAGACTAGTTTGCTTGTTGAAGGAAGAATGTGAGTTTGGGCTTACTAACCTTTCTTTTTCAAGTCCGCTTTCTTCATTTAGTAAGTTAGCCAACAAATACTGTCTGGTTTTACTTAGTTTTAGCCAGACCTGTTGTTCAATTCCACAGTAGGCTTCTGTGTGAATTCTAATTAGAGGCTATCTTATCAAGTGTACCTTTTCACATGAGATATTACACTTTAATACAGAAATTTGATGCTGTTGTTATGCTGAGTTCACTGTAGGTTCAGAACAGTTTGAATCTGCATTTTAGTACAGTGGCACTTTGTTGACAAGGGATTGTACTCTGAATACAAAGAACTGTTCTTGTTTCTGCTTGCTGGAAGAATTGCTGGTGATGGGTGTTTTTAAAGGTTTTCTTTTCATTGTTGGCTTTTATCGTAATAAGAATACGAATTAGTTAAACAGCTAGAAATGGAAAGAACTCAAATTGTATCAAGCTATATCTTGTAGCAATTTGTAATCTATTTATACTGAAAGTCAGAATAAGGAGGCAGCTCGGTCCAGAGTCCTGGTGGAGCTGTTTGGCGTTAGTAAATCATTTATAAAAGTTTTAGGTGAAAGAAAACAGTGACTAAATGCCACAGAACTTGCTACTTACTGTAAAAAGAACTTCCCATTTTCAAATCTGAGGACAATGAGTTTACCCAGGTAAGGTCAAACTACAGAAACTTAGTGTAACTTCTATAGGAAGCTGTGAAAGCAGAAAGTGATTAGTTAGAGCCTTGTTCTTATAACTGTAATGTTTATTCTGTGCTTGTTTTTTTTCCCTTGTGATTACTTTGAATTTGATCTTTAGGCACTGTCTCAGGTAGAGAGGAGGAGTTCCAAACCATAAATTTTCATTATGAATCGGTATAGGCCAGGTTTCTAAACATTAAAAGTGGATTTTTTTAACTTTTTCCTTAAAACGAGGTTTTCTGCATTCCCTTAATGTGGCTAAATTAAAATTGATCTTGAAACAGCTTGATTGTTTTTTTTTTCTTTCCAAAGGTGCTGCTACTTAGCCCTTTTCCAAACAAAACACTACTGCAGAGCTTGGTTTTGTTGTTTTCATGAGTTAAATTACCTTTTTTTCCCCTGTCTTCCATGAACACCAGTAGGTGAAAGGCGGAAATGGGGTAAGCTAGTATAAATCTCTGTTGTAGCAGAGATCTTAACAATTGTAGGTATACTGAGATTTCTGTAGTCTCAGGAACGATATAACTTAGGTTATAATTTACCAAATCTCTAAAACCTAACCTGACCTTGCTGAGATGTCAGTGGAGGGGGGTTGGCTTCTGTGCAGGTGCATTAAGAAATGATTCAACTAGATCGCTCTGATTTACAGACATGGGAATTCTTACAAGTTAAAGCACAAATGAAACTCCTGTTTTAGCAAAACACTTGTTAATCTGAATTCTTGCTCTTACCTAACATGTGGTCTAGAAAAATTTCTCCCTCCTTATGGGGCTCACTATTCATTGAGGACACCAAAAGCATGGCTTTTTGCCCAGAATCCCTAGCTCCTTGCAAGATTAAGGCCTGTAGCAACCAGCTAACACGGAAGTGTCTTCAGCTTGTCTATCACTTGGCACATCTTTATGTATACCTTGGTTCCTGATAACCCCAGCAGTTGTCACATTTGAACACCAAGCTTTAATTAGTTATACTAACCACTAATACACATTCATTAGCTATACTAACCACTTTTGTTGCCTAGTTCTCATTCTTAGGTTTCAGATTTTTCCTGTGCATTTATAAAACCCCATGTTGATTTGTGAATAGTTGTCAGCAAATATCAGGTGTTTTAGAATTGCTCCAGGTTTTAATTATTCTGTCTGTATTTACAGTATTAAAAAAAAAAGTGTTATTGGGTGGACTTCTAGGATGCTTTTTTTTTCCTCTTCAAAATTACTGTCTCTTTTGCAGTCTATTGAGGATATTTACCTTTCTTATGTCCTCTTTGTCAGCCTGATGCACAATGGCTGTGGGGCTTCTGTTGCTAGCAAAACCATGAAACCACAAAATACTTGTATCTTACTTCTAGTGCTGTTGATGCATGATGTGGCATTTTTATCTGTTTCTTGAAAGGCTGCAATGTGAGCTGTTATTTTGTCTGCAGAATTACTTGAGATATTAAGAAACAGTAATGTTGACCAGTTTTCTTTAATTTAGTACGAATGTATACTTGAGACTGTTCTACTGAGCCTTGGGGTGCATTATTTGTAAAGAGGTTGGAAGAACTGATTTTTAAACAAATGATTAATGGTAGAGTCCTGTGATTATAAGAACTTGAATATGTTTTTTGTGTGCTTTCTTTGTAGACTCTTGGAAACAGATAGCAAATCCTTGCGATCAGTAAATGGGTCAAGAAGAAATAGTGGATCTTCTCTTGTGTCTAGTTCATCAGCTTCTAGCAATCTCAGCCATCTTGAAGAAGACTCGTGGATTCTGTGGGGGAGGATTGTGAATGAATGGGAAGATGTACGGAAAAAGAAAGAAAAGCAAGTTAAGGTACTAACTGGATACTGGTTTTTAGGATGTATTTATACTATGATATAAGTAATACTCTTATCTTTCTGCAGGTCTGACACACTTTTTTAAAATAAAATAAATACATAGTGGAAGCTTCCATTGAATCTGCTTCCATCTGTAAGCCTTAGTGCTTCCTATGTAACTATTACGAGGCTTTGGTAATGGTTTTGCCC
This sequence comes from Nycticryphes semicollaris, assembly GCA_013400055.1. NCBI lineage: Eukaryota > Metazoa > Chordata > Aves > Charadriiformes > Rostratulidae > Nycticryphes > Nycticryphes semicollaris. The sequence goes on along the minus strand of VXBJ01002118.1, from coordinate 116,055 downwards.
AGTGAATGTTTCTGAAAACTAGATGGATTTATTGTGTGTTGACTACTAAAGATTTCAGTCTACCTCTAATGAGAGATCTCATGAATATAGGGAACACTTGCTTCATGTTTCCAAAATGGAATTACTGAAAATGCTCTTAAGGCCATCTGATAGTTGGATGCTGTGACTGTTTCCCACTGAGCAGCTGCCTTTTTGAAGCATTCTTACTAGAAGAGCTGATAATTTTGACTGTATGAGGCTCTGATGAGTTCAGTTTTTCCTGTGTGCCAAGAGTGCTGACCCTAGGGGTGACCTTAAGCAGAAGAACACACACAAATTCTGAGTGAATCAGACGAACTTTGTGTGTATCCAGTCTGGATTACCTGTGGGTGTGTAAGGAAGTGGAATTCAGTTACGCTTCAAATTAAAACTGAAAAGTATCTAGGACACTTGAACACGGCGTTTGCCATTTCTCAGAGGCAGCTAATACAGCAGCGTGGGATTTCTTGTAGGCAAGTCTGTTCTGCTTTGGTTCTTTATTGACTCTAGTCTGTAGTGTTATGTGCAGAATACAAATTTCAGGTTCTTTTGAGCAGTTTGAAATGTGTGCGTATGAATAGGTTGTGGGAAGGCAGAACAATGGGCTAAAGTAAAATATCTTTTATGTGAAGCAGTTGTGAAGAGAACATGACTTGAGAGATCAAACAAGGCAAGAAACGAATTCCAAACTTCTTGCTTGCATAGGGAAAACAGTTTTTTGGAAAGGTGTTCCAAAGGGCTGTGAAAAGAAGGCCATGCAAACTTGGCAAGCAAAAGCAGGAGTGAGATAGTAATAAATAGATACGGTTGGATAAAGTTCATTTGAGCATTTCAAAGTGTTAGGAGTATTGCTTGTTTTTACAGCTGGCCAAGTATAATTTGGGAAGTATTTGACTAACTTTCAGTAAAAATTTAATTATATTGCCACTGAGTTTTCCTTTTCCAGTTAAATAATTATCAATATATTTTTTTTGTTTTCTTTGTGGAAAGTCAGCCTAAACTGTGTCATTCTGCAATTACGATGGAATACCAGAACACCCATACCTATTTCCTGAGTGTGCCTGTAGGTGTGACTTTGGCAGCATAGGTGTCTTTTTGTCTTGGCTGTAAAGCTGGTCTTAAGTTATTAGATATCTGGTAATTTTCTGGTTTTTTAAGTCTTAAATATAGGTGTATATGCCTTCCTGCATAGGTGATGTGTACCATCCTTACGTCTTTTGATCCACTTCAGAATTTGTTTCCTATTTATGGAGAGATTCTGAAGGATGACTTTAAGTCCTGCTCTTTGGTGTACATAATACTGTGTAAAATGGCATCATTTCAGTGCCGTGTAGGTGTGTTTTCCTGCTGTTCCTTTAGGATTCTTGAGGCATTAGCCCTGCTATTTTGTCAAGCAGGTGCATGGTATCTTAAAGCAAGACACCACTTGCTAATGCTTTGTTTTTATTAGCCCTGGAGGCTTTAGGATGTCTCACCTGCAACCTGGTAGTGTGTTGTTGACGAATGATAGCTATAGACGGATGTAGAAAGTTGATCTGTTAGGGTTCTTGTCTGGGAGTTGGAAATCTTTTAGGGGGATGATTCTGAAGAAGGCTGGAGATCTCAAGGGTATGAGAAAATTGAGGTCAGTGATGCAAAACTGCTGAAGTAGAGTTCAAGCTTAACAAAAGCAAAACTTGAAAGCAGAAGTCTGTTTAAATATCATAGCTGTTGCATTAGGAGAAACACTGGGAACAAACAGGAAAGAAGAAGTTTTGCAAAATAGATTACTCTGGCTTCATAGTAAATACTATTGAAATAAGCTGTCCCTTAGAAGACAGAATATCTGATAACAGTTCCTCAGGTACAAAAAATTATTAAAGGAACTCTCGTGTCTTGAAGAGACAATCTTCTAGGTCAGACTGATCCTAGTTGCAGAAAGTACTGCTCCGTCTGTAAACTTCCTAACTCATGGTTTTTTCTCACTTTTCAGATCAAGCAACACGACTACTTTCTACTTGTGCTTTCTAGAAAGACAAGTACCAAGTTCTTAGATCTGTTGACCTGGAAAGGTTTGAGTTGTGCAATACCTAGCTTATTTAATTTTAGGGAAGATGAAGTAAATATAGTTCATTCAGTAGACTTAAACTTAACATTTTCTTTATCCAGTGTCTGAAACTATATTTAAATATATTCTTAAAAATAAAACTGGGAAGTACTGCCAGGCCAGAAAAATTAGATTTAACTTTACAAATTTGTCAAATGACTTCTGATAGTAGTATTGTGCAGGTTTTTGGTTGTGGGTGTTTTTTTTTTTATGGCAGTTGGCTGTGCTGCAGTTAATCCCACTCCTTATCATTTGCCTATCTTGGAAATAATTTTTAATTGGTGATTTCTTAACTCAGTCACTACAAACATAATTAAGGGTGTTATATTCAGGTAAATTTTTGTGAAATATCAAAATAACTGGATTGTTATATTTGGAGCTCATGTGAGTTCGTGTTTAAAATTACTTGAATATTCTGTTTTTGAGGTAGCTTATTATGAGTAGGGGACTACTTCCACTAGCTAATTTAGCCACTAAAAATGATTCTGACTTCTTGCTTTTGTTAGCTGACAATCTATCACGCTAAAACTGGTCTTTACACATTGTAAACTAACTATATGATTGCTTTGTGACGTGGCGTAAATATTCTCTGAAGTTGTGTGGAACTTCAGTACATTGAAGTGTTTTGTTCTTTTGGCTTATGTTTATATTTTCAGGAAACATAAATGAATTTGTGTCTCCTTTTTGTGCTTCAGGAACTTGTTCGAAAAGGGATACCTCATCATTTCAGAGCAATTGTTTGGCAACTCTTATGCAGTGCTCAAAGCATGCCAATTAAGGATCAGTATTCAGAGCTTTTGAAAATGACATCTCCTTGTGAGAAGTTAATAAGAAGGGATATTGCTAGAACATACCCTGAACATGATTTTTTTAAAGAAAAAGACAGCCTTGGGCAGGAGGTCTTGTTCAACGTAATGAAGGTAAGTCAGTATTTCAGCCCTTGAAAACACATTAGCAAGAATGTGCACAAAAGCTCAGAAAATAATTTGCCTTTATCATTTTCATGTGTTCAAGTTTCTTAAACTTACTCCTCTTGACATGGTTTAACAAATTGCATTTCAGTTACAAAGATAACTTTCATGGTATTCCGAGAGTTAATGGTTTTACTTTGTAAGAGATGTAAATAAGGAAGTCTGCATTGAAACAGGCACATGCTAAAAGTATAATGGAATAAAGTGTGCCGTGAAGTAAACAGTGTTGACCAAGACAAGAACTCGGTAAGTCAGAACTAGCGTTCAGTTTTCAAGTGCTTCCGAACGTGCAAATGGCAGCAGCAAATGGCAGGTAGAAGCTAACGTGTAGATGTTACAGCACCCAAGCACAAAATGAGAATCCCACCATAAAATTAAGTTTGCGTTATTTTGTCTTCATTGTACTAGAGCTTAAATTTTGAAAGACAGACTTTTCCATAGAACATACTTTCAACAGGAAAATTTGGCGGGTTTCCAAATCATAGTAACTTCCATAACCCTGAAATGAAGATGCAACATGCGTGGGGATCGTTGCACTTCTTCCACCTGCAAACAAACCTGCAGCACATAATCTTTCTGAAAGGAACTTTATCTGGTGTGTTTCCTATAAAAGTAGTGACCTCATGTAGTTTGTACACCAGCTGTCTCTGTTATCTTCTGGCAAATTTCTGTAGTTGAAAACTGCATGCATTTTCTTTACAAAGCTAAAACTAGGCATACCTAGGCTTTCTAAGAGCAGAGTTCATGCCACTCTGTAGCAGCTGGTAGCAACTAGATTATCTGACTAAACTCTGAATAGAATGTCTGTCCTCCTTGGATCTGGGAGAGGGAAAATAATTAGTAACAGAGTAACAGCATGAACGATGATTACTTTTTGTTGATAATGAGGCTTTAATCGTTAAGAATCTTAAAACTTTATTTCTTAGGCTTATTCTTTGGTGGATCGTGAGGTTGGTTACTGTCAAGGAAGCGCCTTTATAGTTGGATTACTGCTTATGCAGGTAAAAAATATGTGAACCTTTTAAAATCCTTGCTAGAATGCATAATATATCATGGTGGTCTATTGGGATTTTTATAATGGTTTTTCTTCATCATTTTGTTACAATGGAATTGTCAAGGGCAGCTGTTTACACTGCAAATTAAACAGGACTTATTTTCTCTGTTTCTACTTGCCAAGAAGATACTATTTTTGAGAGGGGAAAATACATTTATTTCTCAGAGCTAAGGTGGGATTGCAGACTTGCAAGCGATTTTGGTGAATGTAGTTTCAACTATTACCAAACTTCTCATTTCAGTTCTATTACACTGAATCTCCTCAGAGGTCAAATGGAACTTGACAGTTGATTTGATAATTTTAAAGCTGCCTTTGTATTACTGCCTTTTTGTTTTATGACAAAGTAGGGTATTTTGTAAGAAACTTGCAGACCTCCATTTCAAATTAGAAATCACTTGATGGAATTCACTACATAAAGAAGTTCATTACAATAATTGGTTATAAATCCCTTAAAAAAAAAAAAAAAAAAAAAAAAACAAACCCAAAAAACAAACCAAACAAACCCCATCAAAAACACCCACAACAAACCAACAACCAAAGCCACCTTTCACACAGCCAAAACCAAAAAGTCTTTACCGCATGCACACTCATAATAAAAACCATAAACCCTCCCAGGCACTTACCGTGAGATATCCTTACATTTGTCCAGAGTTCTTACTGTGCTTTTTTATTTTTAATATAGATGCCAGAAGAAGAGGCATTCTGTGTATTTGTTAAATTAATGCAAGATTACAGACTACGAGAACTCTTTAAACCAAGCATGGCTGAACTGGGCCTTTGTATGTACCAGTTTGAATGCATGATACAGGTACACAAAAAATCTATCAAGACTCTCTTCAGTAACTATTAATAAAGGAGTGTAGGAAGAGCTCTTTATTAAGCAGGCATGTCTGTTGGCTTACAGGCTGTTCTCTCAACAGTAGCTTCAAAACTTCACAAGTAAATGCATGTGGCTGTATGGTCTACTTTTTTTAACCTTTGGTAGGCAATGACTGGCTTTAAACAGAAGCATGACCATTTGTACTGCTATGGTTTAGGTATATGAATGTCTAATATCTAATTCTGTTTGCGTCAAAGGTTCTGAAAGTCAACAGTCAATTTACAGCTATCTTAAAAAATGAAAACTGCATGATACCCTCCTATGTAGAATTAAAGTTGTGTTCAGAATTGGCACACAGAACAGTTGGGGTTTTTTTCTTCCTGGTTAAGCTGACAGAGACAAATAGACTTGTGTTCTGTGATCCAGCTCGTAACATCCTACCCCTGATCATCATGTTAAATAACTAGGATGATCTCTGGCCTCAATCTTTCCAGCCCTTTTCTTGTAGCCCACCTCAGATGTGACATCCTACTGGAATCAGGAAGTGTTTTTGTAATCTGTGCTCTGCAGGGTAGGAGTGCTGTAGGGCATTCTATACTGGGACTTCTGTTGCATGGCTATTGATAATAAGTAATATCTTACCTAGTCCTGTGTTAGGAAGCTCCTGTTTATACCAAATACCTGTTATTTTATTATTTTATTCATAATTTGTACAAAACATGGCCATACAAAAACTGCTAGCAGAAGCTTAATGTGTATATATACATTCTTTTCTTCCTCTTCCAGGAGCATCTTCCAGAACTTTATGTGCACTTTCAGTCTCAGAGTTTCCACACTTCTATGTATGCGTCATCATGGTTTTTAACTATATTCCTTACAACTTTTCCACTACCAATTGCAACAAGAATATTTGATATCTTTATGTCCGAGGTAACTACTCAATACTCATAAGATCCCTTTCAAGAGGAACTGTTGAAAGCAGTTAGGTAGTGGTATAAATCCCAATATGATGGGCTAATCTCTCATAGTCTTGCTTTTTAGCCCTCATGCTTATCAGATTGTTTCGTAATGGAAAAATCTCTGTATGTAGTTTGTCAAGGAAGAACAACTACATATTTGAATGCGGATACTGTATGCAACAATGTACTGTAAGCCTGTTGAAAAGTTACCAAAATTTACCCAGTTCTGGATGCAATACAATAGTATTGCATACAACAGGGACATCAGGTTTGCAGTGTTGCAGTAAGCTTGGGGTGGAAAGTAATGCTACTGTCAGGCCAAGGCTGAAGGTCAATGGGGATACACAGGACCAGAAGAGGGAATGTTGGCATCTTCTATCGTTCAGATGATGAACAGTAGCTGAAGAAATTTATGGAATTATTCGGTGTCACTATCATGAAGATATCCAAGTCATGTTTAGGATTACAGCTTTGTGTAAATTGTAACAAATCAAAGCTTATGGTCCATTTATGCTCCTTCTCTGTGATTTGTCTTTTGGAAAATAGTAAGTCAAAGGTGGATCCTTTCAGCTTACACTTGAGAATGTCCAAGATAGTATATGTAAGCGCAATGTTCCCTTGTAGTCATTTAAATAGTTTAACTGCATTGTACAGTGGCTGAAATAAAAGTGCCTTTTTTGAGATGTACCTGGGAATTTTTGTACTGGGTATACTTAAAATATTTGATAAAGCTGCCATAGAGAACACCTGTCATTTAGGTTTTTACCTCGGCACTAGGCTCTCTGAGGAGGGAGTCTGGCATCAGGACAAATAGCCGAGCTACTTGTTCTTGGGACAAAATAAGAAAACCAAAACCGTTTGTCAAGAGACTTTTCAGTAGCCCTTTTGTTTCTTTGAGAAACTAGGTGAGATGTCCACTGTTAGTAAACAGTAGAATAATTTTGTACTGTTGACACCATGAATAATGATTGGATATTTCTTAACTTCTGTTTTCAGGGTTTAGAAATAGTATTTCGAGTAGGTTTAGCAGTACTGCAGATGAACCAAGCAGAATTACTGCAACTTGACATGGAAGGAATGTTACAGGTAAATTAAGGTTATAATAATTGTAAGAGATGTCTGAAATGTGTAGTTTGTGTATATGTATTTCCTTGCAGCTATTAATTATGTGTAATCTTGTGCTCTGATTGCTTTTAGCACTTTCAAAAGGTCATTCCACATCAGTTTGACAGTGGTCCAGACAAATTAATCCAAGCATCTTACCAAGTCAAATACAATGCAAAAAAGATGAAAAAGTAGGTATAACATTTTGAGACAATAGATTATACTGTTGCTGAGAGCTACTGTTTGTTTATCTTTAATACTATTTTTTGGTATTTCATTTTAATTTTTCCATCTTTAAATTTTTTTTGTGTTTTATACTATAAACAGTGAAAGCTAAAGTTCTGTCGCAGGAAAATTCTTCTGAAGCAGTATTTGCTGTTTTTCTTAAATATAATAAAGCTATAGCTCATTTATACAAACAACCTAAAAAGCTTTTGAAGAAAGCTGCAAGTTATTGGGAATTACAGCACTTCTGTAAACAAGATCTGGATAGAAAAAGCTGTGTGTATGGGGGTGGATGAATGGGGGATTATTTGTTATTTTTGAGGGTGAAGCAGAGAAAGGAGGTTAAACTTCATGATCTGGCCTGAATTCATAAGACTTTATTTCTCAGGAACTGGAAGAGTATAAACAATGCTAAAGGGTGCATGTATGGTCAGGATTATTGCTGTTCAAAATATAAATTGATGAAACTTTATAAGACCATTGGTAATTTTAAAATAGCTTTCATTTGGGATTTGAAATCCTGAGCATAATACTACTTTTTTTTTTTTTTTTAACATTAGTTGCATGTGTTCTCTTTTCTGCCTTTGGTAAATAATGTATTGTGCTTCTCCAGGGTTAAGTTTGGAGATTCTCTTGTTGGTTGTAATGTATTGTACATTCTCTGTTCTTGCACTGCAGATGTTCTAGGATCTTTCAGTTTGAATTTGCCAGTCTTTCTGTCAGCAGCCTGTGAGCAGTTTTCTTTAAAACATTAGTAACAAAGCTTTCAGGAAAAACATTTTCTCAGAAAACCTATGTAAATGCATGCAGTTTTAAAATTCTGTTGTTCCGAATCTAAGCTTCCTGGGTTGCCTTCTGTAGAGGCGTTGTTTATCTCAGCCTCTTCTTTCCTGTTGCTGCCTTTATCACTTGGGAAAATTTTGCAGTTCGCTGGAGAGGGACGAAATTTGGTTTATATGCTCAAGATGTGTGTCTCTTTGCATCTTTTTTTTTATGTCTTCCAGGCTTTCCAAGCTGTGCTTCTTTTGACTGAATCAGTTGAATTGATTATTGTATAATTACATTGAGTGGTTATTACAGAGTAGCTCCAGATCATTGCCAGTGTAAAAACATACAAGGAAGCACCTGCACTTCAGAGTGCTGGTTCAGAGTCTGTTCATATCTACAGAAGTCTTTGTGTTTAATTTTAATGTCCATTCTAAATATTTACAGAAGTGCATTCCAAGTGGCCACTTAGAGGAAATATCAATAATCTGTATCTCTGCTCTACTGTTGATTGTTAGGTATTACACCAACAAGTAACTTACCTGCAATTTTTCTAATCATAGCTTACTATTTCTGATTTTTAGGTTAGAAAAAGAATACACTACAATAAAGACGAAAGAAATGGAAGAACAAGTTGAAATTAAAGTAAGAGAGCATCAACAGATTGGATCGGTTTAATTCCTAGATGTGGGGTTACATATTTGATCTGTACATGTAGCAGGACATGTAATTGAGGTCCCTGAATTCTTTTCTTGCAGCGCTTGTGCTTGGGATGTCTGTTCATAAAGGATACTTACAGTGAAATTTGAGACTTCTGGTGGATATCTAGAGATAAATCTTTGATGGACACCTGCTGGTCTTAATTTTCATTATTTTCTGCTGGCTAAAGTTTGATTACATATGGCCTCTATTATCAGAGGTTCTGAATATGTTGGTTTAGGTGTAGATGTCCCACACAGGAGGTTTGTAAGACAGATGTTAAGATAGAATTTATCATAACACCCTTGAATGGTTTATAATTTATTTTTGAGATCATCTTATGCATTGGACCTAAGATCAAGTGTCTGCTGTCTGCAGTCACTTTTTCTTTTGGAACCTCTGCAGCTGATACATAATGAGGGAAAAAAAAAATCTGTGAGTGCAGTTTCTTTCCTTTTTACAGCTGACCTACTTCCTGTAAGTACTTAATCACTGCATCTTCTTTCTTTTGTGACATAAATAGGCTTTTGCTGCTTTTTTTTTTTCCCTTTTCCATATGTTTTTCACAGCATGGTGTTGGATCTGGATTTGCCTCCTTGTGTCAAGTTTTTAGTCAGTTCCATGAAAAAGGCAGTAGGAGAAATGGTCAAGTGTAGGATATAAAGCTAAGTAGAGGGAGCAAGGTACAGCCTTCATTCTTCCTATCCACTGGTAGTCATTTTGCCTTTCAATATTGGTTTCTTAAGGCATTGGCTCAACAGAAAAAAATCTGGGAGCACAAACGTGTTGCCACCTTTTTTGGGCTGTTTGTAATTGTTCTACCAGGCAATGAGGTACTTAGCAGCAGTAGGACCTGCTGTAATGGCATCTCAAATGGGGGAATTTGCAGGACTCAAATGACAGCTCTTTATACGATACTACGGAATAAAATAATTTGTAAAACATCTGTAACTTCAGCTTTTAGTATTTTAACTTACTTCAAATCCTTCCTTGCTCCCCCTTGTCCTTCCCCTAAAAACCAACACTCCCAACAAAATGAAACAAATTCCAACCAAAAAATCCCCCAACCAATCAAACCAAACAACCCAAAGCTGTTTGTTTCTAGGCCCTGCTTTGGGACCTTATATAAACCATTTCTGGCTTTTGCTTGTTTCTGCTAAGAAGCTCTGCCCTTTCAGGAAGATGGGAAAAGAAGCGCATTGAGCCTGCCTCAGCCTTGGCAGAATAAAGAGTTACTGAACTGATATCTGTGGCTCTGTTGTTAGGGATACACATCTCTTCTGAATGCTAAAATTTATAGGAAATGCAGGTAAAATATGCAGTTAATTCTCACTTCTGGGGTACTTGAGGTAAATAATTCTCAGTGGAGCCTTACAGATTAAATAAATATTACTATATGATTTAGTGTAAATTATTGAAGGGAAAAGGAAGGAAACCTTGTAGAGTTCTCATTGACCTGTCCTAATGCAGGGAGTGTACTTTCATGTCCCTGAACCGTGAAGGCCGTGTCCAGCTTGGTTTATGAGGTGGAGGCTGTCAAGTCTGTGTTGTTAAGCCCTGTGGTTGACCTCCAGATATACTGCTTTCATCTAATGCAATACAGATGCTTTTGCATAGCACAAGAATTCTCATCTTTGCTGTATCAAGCTGTTTAAACTCATCTTTTGGGTTAGGACACAATGTAAAAGGATGCTAAAAGGCCACTATTTTTGTATTGATTTTCATAGATGTGATGAGATAAAAACATTGTTAGCTTGCTTGGCTTTTGTCAGATTTCCAATTCATAACTTGAGAAATACAATTCTGAACTGCTTACTTTCCAGAGGTTACGAACTGAAAATAGACTCCTAAAGCAGCGCATTGAAACGTTAGAAAAAGTAAGTTGGCGATTAAATCTATTCTGTGTTAATTTATACTTACACTGATGGCAATTTTGATATGTGAAATATAATTCAGAATTATATCTTACTGTTTTTCCTGCTAATCTGTGGTGTTTGGTAACAATGTTCAGTCAAATAGTATGGCAATAACAAAGCAATTAGAGTCAGTGCTTGAAAATGTTTAAAGTTATCTTTGGCTTGTGGTGAATGTGAAACCATGCATTTTGACATAAACAACTTTTGTTGTGCTACTTTCTTTCTGAATTAGAAGCATCTGTTCAAAGTCCGGAAGACCACATGAAATAGTGGACTGCTTGGGTGGAAAGGAGTTTGTTGTGAGAATCCTCAGTTTTGAAAATCTGAAGTTGCTGGGTGTTTTTACATAGGAGCAAAATGACAGACCCACCAATGGCCAGAGAGAAATGGAGATGAAATCAGATTATTTCATCGCTAGTGAATACAGCAGTAGAGGGGGGCGTGTGTCGCAGCATTCACATTCAGTACAGGAAGTCTGCTGCCATTAATTTGTTTTACATAGTTTTGAATTTTTGTAGCAATTATGGGTATGTGGGGGTGAGAATATCTTTTAATGCTTATTTCTCACAGATTTGGTCTGGAATAGAATTTTGTTAGGCTTACTTGTAACTGGATATAACTTGAAAAGTGTGCATGATAACTGTTGTCAATACATTGCCTGCATGTGGGCATTGTTCTCCAGTGGCCTCTCCTATATTCTGGTATCATGCTTCCTTTGTGGGATTGCATCTGAGCTAGTCTGCTCTAGAATGAGAACATTCTTCTCTGTCTTAACCACAAACAGCAACTATCTTTCAACACATGAAATGGAATGCTATTGTGAGTTGCAAACAGTTGTTCCTGTTTTGTAGGGGAGAAAGTTGTAAAGATTCAATTTAGAGTGACAAAAGATGTCTCACTTCGTATAGTAAATCCATTACAGTTTCTTGGAGGAAACAGTCAATCTATATCAAATTTGGATTAATAGATTTCTGAATTCAATTGGGAAAAATGCACATAATGAGTATATATAGTGCAAGTTGTTGCTAAAATTAGAATTTTATAAGCATCTTTGTTTCTAATATTGGAAGTACTGATAAAATTAACTGAGAAGAGCAGACTTCTTTTAAGAAGTCTGAAACTGCAGTGAATTACTTCGATGCTGTTGGCAAATTTCTTGTAATAAATATCCCTGTTTTATACTTAAATTGAGGAGGTTTGAAATCGGATTTTTCTTTTCTTATTAGGAAGTCTATAATGAACTGCCAGACACTACTGCTTTTGTAAATTCTGTATTTAAACTTCAGAATTCAATTTCAGAGTATACTGTTCTGACTGGAATTACAACATTTCAAAATGCAAAATACTACCTATTAATAAGAATTTCTGAAGATCATTACAGCATCTGAAAACAGATCATAAAGCGTGAACACATTCTGTTGGAAACTTACTTTTATTTTAAAATATTTTTTCTCATCCTAACCTGTATGATTTAGTTGTGATTTCCTTAGTGTATCTCAATGACAAATGTCTTACCTTAACTTCTAAGTCATAGCTCTTATCAATTAGTTTGAACTTTAATGTCAATAAAAGCTCCAAAGACAAAGATGGTCTGTGAATAGATGTGTTCTGTCATGGAATATTAAAAAATTGAGTGCTCTCAAGGGTGGTAGAGTAGAAATTAAATGTGCAACTTTGGGGAAATGTAGTGCTTGTTGGTATGCATAAATGAAAATTTCTTACTTGAAAACTTTGCCCAGGAAAGAGAATCTACGAACTGCTCAATTGAGTTACCACAAGAGTTCAGAAAAATAAAGTACTACCTGTCATAGTTGAATTTCTCTACTTGCATCTGTCAGTTTGCACCATTTAACTTTCCTGCTTCATCTTTTTGGAAGCTTTAGTTCTGCATGAATGCCTTGGTGCATAGTGCAGTTTCCCTTGTGCTCAAATTATGCCTTCCTTTCATGTTGTGGACAGTCCATAGACCGCATCTTGCATTTATCTACTCGATTGTATCAGTAACTCTTGTTAATGAGGGAAGCGAGCCATTCAGATAAAAATACCTGTTCTCCTGTAGGTGAATTTTAAGTGTTTCAGAAATCTGTCTTTGAGACCTTAACACAGACTGTGGTAAATCTGTTGCAAAGAGGCTGCTTCCTGGGACTTTCAGGCAGAGTTGTCTTAATTTACATGAAGAGTTGTTAATTTTGCAAAAAGACTTTGTACAGAAAATGGGTACAATTTGGGCATCTTCCTTCTCTCGGCTCTTGTCTTTTTTTGTAACTATTATCACCCCTTTGTGTTTTGGTTTTTCTTTTCCTTATTCCTATCTGAATTTTTCCTTTGTAGGAAAGTGCTTCCTTGGCAGATAGATTGATACAGGTATAGTCTTTTAGTCTTTTTCTGTATGACTCTCTTCCTACTCTTAAAAAAACCTCAAACTGCTTTAATGCATGCATATTTGCATGCTGTACTCTTTCCCTGCCTTGCCGATTTGGAATAAATATAGAGCTAATATCTTGTTAGATGCTTGTTTAATTTTTTTACTAAAAATATATAAACCCAATACTTACACACTATAATATTTTTTCCTAACTAAATGTAATTTTTGGTACAAATTCCTATGACAAATGGGTTCTGTGACACTGTATTAACACTGAAATTGAATATTGCAAACTTAAATCTGTGCATGTACATCTGAGTAATATTGCATGGGAGAAATTTTAATGAATGCAGGTACACAATTGTGCTTGCTAGATGGGTGCTGAACTTTATTACAAAGTACTAAAGCAGCTGTTTAGTACTACCTTGTCCTAAAATTTCTACCAATTGTACTCTATGCTGTTTGCAAAACCAGTCTGATGAAATAAGCAGCTAAGCATCACGAAGACAATCTTTCTTGGATTTGTCCTCAACTGCTTGCTTAAAAACATAAATTATGTCCAAAGGGACAAGTGACAAGGGCTCAGGAGGCTGAGGAAAACTACCTCATAAAACGGGAGCTGGCCACCATCAAACAGCAGAGTGATGAGGCCAATACTAAACTGGAGCAAGCTGAGAATACCATCAGGGAGCTCCAACAGCAGCAGCAATGGGTAAGGACCCTGGCAGCACACCATACTCATCTTTTTCACTCACTTGTGTTCGTTTTACCTCATCATGACATGGTCTCTGTGCTGTCCTTGTGAATGCTTGTTCATTGTGATTTGCGTTCCTGAAATTACACAAACTGGACTAAGTGATATTATGGTCTGTTCTTATTGATAGATGAGATCCATAGCCCTAGATAGACGTAAGTTACTAGTTTAGAAAAACAAACGAATCATTTACAAAGCACACCAAGCCAAAAACTGAACAAAAACAACCCCAAGCTGAAAACTCATCACCACTGAAGAAATACTTACAAAAAGCCACCCACAGAACCTTTGGTAGCTCCTAATGATATAAGAATCTAGATATTGTAAATTGTGTTACTCTAAATACTCAGATTTGAGAGCTGATTCATAATGCCTTTTCCATCTTCTTGTTTGAGTCAGTTCTTGTCCATGTTAACGTTTCTACGTTTCTTCTGTATACCTGCTTTATTTTTTTTTTTTTTTGCAGCATGCTTACATTTGCTCCTTGCAAAAATACAAGGGCATTATCCCTGAGTTTAGAACTGCAACACTTTAGAAGGTGTGGGTTTATGTGCAGCTAGAGCAGGAAAGTAACTTCTAACAGCTGCATGTAGTACTGTGTTTGTATGAGTTACGTGTGTGAGGTAGTGTAATGTGCAAGTCTTCAGGCTGTTACTGTGAGGCTGAAGTTACTTCCCCTAAGCCGCTTACAAAGTGGTTGGCATCCTCTCGGAGAGAGAGAGAAGGAAGCAGTTTCAGCAGTCTTCACATGCTGAATAAACCCTGCACTAGCAGTGGTGATGTGAATATGCTCACGTTGTTTTAAGTAGGTGGTATCCAAGTACTTACCCAAGGCCTTGGGCCTTTCAGGTGTATGAAATGCAACTTTTTTAGAACTGCAGCTACCTACCAGATGTCTTTCAGGCAAAAAAACAGTTAGTTTTGCACCTCTTCCACCAAAGCTCTGAAGTGCTTGTATCTCATCTTGGAAGGTGGAGATGAGATTTACTGTTAGACTGAAAAGAAACCATAGCTTAAATGTAACATTACAAAAATAATTTCTCTGTGATGCATCTCAGTATAAAAAGGTATGGATTTTAGAGTAGTTGTAAGGAGTTACTAATGATTAATGAGCTGTTACTCTGTAATGTATAATGCTGATTTTTATTTAGCTTTAGCAATTTCCTTAGGGGAAAAAACATGAAGAAAATTATGATTGGGAAGATGGGAATGTTCTAGTGACGCTTTCCAAAATTTTAGATATGTTGTAATCTTTCAAGTGAAATACAATGAGAAATGTTTATAGACTTGGGTAGCCAGCTGTTTGCCCTCTGATTACAAGTACAGGTGCTTTTGGAATCTATTTCTGGAGACATCTGTGTCACCTGTATTCAGTGAAAAGTTATTAAAAGAGACTAAAAAGCTGTATTAATTACCTAATTGATGGGTAATACGAATTCTGAAGCTAATGCTATTAATTATACTGGGGATCTTATTAAGTAGTAATGGTAGGGAAACTGGCGGGTTGGCTGGGCGTAGGAACTGGTCCTGAGCAGAACTATAGATAACTGGATTGCAAAATTGGCCAGATTGGAGCTGTGAGGGCAGCAGGTCGCACAGGTACTGCTGGAATGGAGAACAAGTGACATGCAAGGAAGGGCAGGTAATTGAAGATCCACGCTTCCTACCCTGTATGCTTGCAGCCATGTCTTCCTCCAGTGTCAACGTGATTATAGGAAATAGTCTTAAAGCCTTAAATCCATGTGGTTATAGAGGGATTTGTGCCTAGTAGCTGACTAATTTTGAAGTGTTAAGGAGAATAGTGTCTTGGTTTTAAGGACTATCTGAATTAGACAACTTGGTGAAAGTGTTAAGATGGTTTCGATTAGTAGTTCCCTAGATCCTGCTGCATTGGTACCACATGTAATTGAACAGGCTTTTACCTTGGTTTGCAAGCGTGGAAATAGGAGCAACAACTGTAAACAGCTGCACGCCCTTAGGGCTCCACCTAGTGGAAATCCATCAATTTCTTTTGAATCTTGGCATTTCATTTTGAGTACACCAGTAAGTCTTTTTGCCACTTCCTAGTGCCAGTAGCTTTGCTCTTGGCAATGCTTCTCTTCAGTATTTTCTTAGGCATATGTGGTTTTAACATTGGAGTCTTTCCATTTATTTCAGTTTTGCTTATGATTAGCAAAAGAGATTGCACAGTGAATTTATAAATGACTACATAGTTTATCTGTGCTTATTTAAAGGTACAGCATCTGTCCTACATATTTTATAATCTACATCTTTTCCAAAGTTGGGTTGTCTGTTTCAGCATGATAGAAACTGTAAATTTTGGGTATGAATTTCTGAATAGGAATGTATGAAAAGAACTGCCTGCAGATGCCTGAGGCTGCCTCTTCTGAACAACACTATGGGATATATAAAACAAACAAAAACCCCACCAAAAATAAAAAACCCAAAACACAGCTCACTTCTACATCATGAGGCAGGAGAAATGAGAGTGGGGTTTTCTGTTTTGTTGTTAGCAAAAATATTATCTAAACCATAGTATTTCTACAACGGTTAACATAGCCTTTGTAAAAAGGTTATGCATTTGAAGTCAAATATTATCTAGGGTTTGTTCTGCAAGACTTGATAGCACCAGTTGGGTGGCTTAAAGGTAAGTATTGAAGGTACCTACAGGACACATGCATATGGAAAAATTCTCCATTGTAGTGCTTCTTTGTAAGGCTGAATACAGAGATGGGTAGAGGAGTATTCTTTTGACTGAAGTCCAATGCTAGAAGCCCTAATTACACTCAACTTCATTATTTTTTTATTTTTAGTAAAAAAATATTTAGAGTACACTTAAGTATTGTTGCAAAATCAGGATGATTTCAGCTCTTCAAATCAGTTGGTTTTTCTCGGTTTCCTGAAAAGTGCAAGAGGACTAGATGGTCCATCCTCCAGAGGTCCCTTCCAACTCTGTATTGTTCTGTGAAATACAATAAATCGTAACACTAAGGTTACACTTCACTAAGGTTAGTTAGTGTAGATTTTGAATTTGGATTGTACTGTAAGTCATGAAGAAAGGCATAGGTGATATGCAGAAGTATGAAAATAAATTAAAAAGCATTTCTTTACCCTGTAGTTACAGGTAGTAAATCTTTTAGTCCTGCCCACCTTTGGGTTGTGCATTAAAGGTCAGAGAATGTCATACCCCAACAGAAACACATAGAGCTGAATACTTTTCTGTTAGATGCGGAGAACTAAATTGTTTGATGTAAATACAAAATACAGGAAGAAATAGTTGCGTTTTTAGTATAAAGAATACTCTATGGATGTTAAAGTTCCATTTTTAATTCAATAAAAAAAATCTAAGAATCCAAATATTGTTTTTATTATTCACAATGTAGTTAATGGCACCAAAGATGTATTAAATGATTTCCCCTTAAATATAATTTTCTGGGTAGCTATGCATACAGAGTAACTAGGCAACTACACTTTGGGGACTTCAACAGCCATTTTTTTTCCTAAACTAGATGTTTAAATGCTGATTTAGGATGGCATGGCCTGTCAAGCAAGCCTGACAATCTGAAGTGATTGTCAAGTGAATCTCAAGTAATTTTAAAGTGACCCAATGAATCAATACATCATATTTTGTAACTACTGATTGTGGGGAAGAGTGAAGTAGGGCCTTTGAATACAGTTTGACTTAGTTGCCTTAGTTTGACTTCAATTGGCTGTATCTGCTGAAAGATGCTTTTTGATGAAATTGTGCTTTAGCAAGTGAAAGGATAGATCTCAGTTTTAATTCCAGCTAATGAACAGTCAAGAAATAAATTAAAGGGGAATTATCTCACTTGTGCAGAACCCGGGGGTGGTCTTGGTTTTTGTTTGGGTTTTTTTCCCTTCTCTCTGAAGTTTGGAAAGGGTGACCTTAAGTTCTGAACTGCTGTTTGGAGGAACGTGTTTGGGTGTGCAGAACTGACTGGGGATTGTCTTGGAGTAAGTTCTGTACAGGGAATGAAACCAAATTTCTTTGTAACTTGTGCCTGTGCTGTCTGTGTAGAAGGGGCTGTACTGCTACTTGTTCTCAGCTTTTTTTTCATAAATCCAGGATTATGGAAGATATCTGTTGAATCGGATTTTAAGTGAGTAGGGATCAAGAGAAATACTTCTATTAACCATGTAATAAGCTTGTCTTTCCAGAGCATATTTCTTGGCTTACCGCAAAACAGTCACAGGTCCTTTGAAAATTTTTCAGTGTGGGTAACAATGAGAGAAAAGTGTGAGTTGTTGCTCATCAGTTACAATCAGTTTGGCTGTATGTATTTGGCTGTGTGGTGGTGCAGTGATTTGAGAGGCATTAGTGTCAGGGTTCTTATTTTTGGCAGTCGGGATGGACATGTTAGTTGGCTTGTGCAAGGTAAGCACTCCTGTTGATCTTAAGCTGGTATTGATAATGTTAAGCATTTGAATGTACTTTTCATTCCAAATCTGGTATAGAAAACCCCTTTCAAACAGTCAGTACTTCATACTAAACATATTTCTACAAACTTTGTAGCATAAATGCAGTTCACGGTACAGTGAAGACTTTGTGCTACAGCTGGAAAAAGAGCTGGTCCAAGCCAGGCTGAGTGAAGCAGAATCCCATTGTGCCCTGAAGGAGATGCAAGATAAAGTTCTAGAGATCGAAAAGGTAAATCAAAGCAGGACCGTCTGTATAAAATAGTGCTAAAAATAGAATGCAGGTCCCTGTAATTCTTTGCATAACTCTGCTCTAGAATCTTCTCTTCTCTTTTCACCTCTTGCGATCTTTATGTGCTCCAGAAACCTGAAGTTAATATAGCAAAAAAAAAAAGGCAAAGATCTGTTTGCATCAGGAAAGGTTTGTGAGGAACAGGTCACTCGTCTCCTGTTTCTGAAGCCCGCTGCAGTGTAAAACTTGGATTCTGGTTGTCTTTACAGTAAACATGAATTGTATCAAAATTAAATCCCGCAACGAGCAGTTGGCTTAGGGTGAGCATTGAGGTTATGTGAAACTAAATAGTTGGGGAGAGGAAGAGGAAAGAGTTCAGCGTTACCATTTCCAGGTCTGGAGTTCTTGAGCATCTCCCACTTTCTCCCATTATGGGCAGGGAAAGAATACATCCACTGTGTAGTATCAGAGTCTCTACTGCTTTTTGTAACTTACTGATGCCAGAGTTTGAAGTCTACTCATAACCAGCTATCAAATATTTACCTTTCTTTGAAGAAAAACTTAACTGCAAAATAAAATATTAAAAAAAAAATAAAAGAAAGAGAAACCTCCCTAATTCACCAAACATACAACAGGATCTCAAAAGCATGCTTTATTGGCTTTGGAAATTGTTTCCTCGTGGAAATTTTAAAGAGCTGTGTACTCAGGAATGTTGCCAGAACTTACTAATTGGATTAACCCACTAGCGTTAAGATCTTACATTTTTAATTATCTGACCGGCTTCATGGGAGTCAGGCAAGCAGTGTGGTAGTTTTTATTGTACTGAACATTGGTAAGAATTCAGGATCTAAGGTATTTTTCAAAGTTCAAAAAGAGACTACTTTTCTTAACCTTCATCGGTGTAAAGATAGTATACACTGAAAACTTAAACGTGAAGAACAACTAGAGCAGTGAGGGGAATTCCATTGTACCAGGCAATTCAGATGTACAGTAGTATGTCAGTCTGTCATAATGAACTTAGGGGCATGAGACGGTGACTGAAGTTAACTCCCTGAAATTTCTACAAATACAGTTCTTTACATGACACATTGCTAACAGCAGTAATCTGGGAAAAGTTTGCTCGGTAACCTCAGGTTTGCACAGCTACACTGACAGTGATGTAAACATTCAGAAACACACCCTGTTGCTTCATATATTTGCCAAAACTCAGATACTGTGATTCTGAAACACAGAGATGCTAACAAGTGGCTGTTGTGCTGTCTTCTCTTAATGTACTTCAATCTCAACTCTCAAGAAGAAAACCTGGCAACTGTTGCAGTACTACACATCTACAAAAATATACATTTACTCAAAAATTACTACTGAGTAATAGAGTAGAAAGTGATGGAGGACAGTACAACTTTGAGTATTTGATGACCAATGATTTGATGTAGGGGTATTGTACTTACAATATTGTACTTACATTCTATGTTCTTTTTCTTCCCCTCTGTTTTCTTCCCAGACTTCCATTATAATGTTTCATCACTCTTTTACTTTCCCCAGCTGACTAATTCTATGTGTTTTCCTGTTTTCTGTTTAGCTTTATCTAGTCTCTCTACTTTTATGTGTTTTTTGTAAACATCCATGCACTTTCATCTGTAAGACCTTTTCTTGACTGGCACTTGTTTATAAATATTAATGAATGCTTCCTCTTGTCAACTTACCTGCCTTTGAAAAGGAGAAAGGTGACCTACTTCCCAAAAAATAAATTTCCATGTATTGTTTTTCCTTTCAGTTACAACTCTAAAGGTGTAATTTCAGTTCCTCATTTCCTTTAATTTTAGGAACTAGTGCAAGATCTTTCAGATTTATCTCAATATTTATGATGTATGCAAAATGGTGGAAATAATACTTTAAGGGCACCATCTAAAGAAATCTGGAAGTCAGAATACCCAAAACTACCTTGTCGATTTTTCCTGTAGTTGGCAGTTGGAAGATATTCACACTTGCTATATCCAGTAACTTAGGTTTTGGGGGGTTTTTGAGGGGTTTTATTTTGCAAAGGATGTGTAATTAAGAAAGTTTGGTTACTAATAAGAGTTATCATTCCGTGCCTGCATTCTTGGAGTGGGTCTCACTTAAGTGCAATTTTATTCAAATACATATTTAAAAGGATGGTACTTGTTGCAGAGGAACAGCTCTCTCCCTGATGAGGAAAATGTTGCTAGACTACAAGAAGAACTGATTGCGGTAAAATTAAGAGAAGCAGAAGCTCTGATGGGTCTCAAAGAACTAAGGCAGCAAGTCAAAGACTTGGAGGAACACTGGCAGGTATGGGTAGTAATATGCTTTTAACAATTTGTGTTTTCACTGACTGATGGTAAAGCAAAAGTCTAGAAAACGTTGAGAACAAGTCACAACTAGTGATGGTAGATCAAGCTGCTGATGTGAGAAGATCTTTAAATGCAGCTGTCACAGGAAACTTTACTTCAGAAGTATGTTAGAAATTGGTCCCTAGTTAGAGATGGCAGAGAGCCTGTGCTATCAGCTAACTGCTGATGGAAAGGAAGCATCTGCTTAGTAATGCTACTTCACTCAATGTTAATAAGGGCCAGAAACAGGCAGAAGTCTTGCTTGCATTTCAGTGACTTATGGTAGTTGGGAATGACTGACTTCAGCTTTTTAATTGTCTGTTCTTAAAACCAGTAAGTTTGCATGGATTTCTAGTTCTTAGGACAAACAGGAGCACTGTAGCAATTTGTCCCCATAGAACTCTGAGACCTTAAGTGAAAAAAGGGAACACCCAGAAGTACCAGGCATTATCAGCAATGGCATGCTGTTCTCTTAGCGTCATCTAGCTCGTACGAGTGGAAGATGGAAAGATCCTCCCAGAAAAAACACAGTGAATGAGCTACAGGATGAGCTGATGACAGTCCGCTTGAGAGAAGCCGAAACTCAGGCTGAACTGAAAGAGACCAAACAAAGAATGATGGAGATGGAAACACAGGTATGTTACTGAACACTAGCACGTGGCAATTGAGCTGAATGCTGACAAGTTGGTGTCAAAGGGTAGATACAGATGATGGTCTTTACCATCTACAGTTCCAAAATACTTTTTTTAATGCTATTAGACCTCTTTAATGTCTCTTCTTAAGTCTTTTCCAGGACTAAGCTTTCTGAATTTCTCATTTGCACTAATTGGTAGATTCTGTGAATGTGTGTCTCTTCATTAAACCATAACTGGTGTAACAACAAAAGAATGTTTAAGGTGTTTTAAGTTTCACAAACCTTATTGGTGATTCTGATAATTAAAATTCTTTCTTCTGGTGAAATTCCCTATACTAGATTATCTACTGTCTAATGAATCTGGTTACTAAACTATAGACTCTCAGGAAAACCAGCTTCATGTTGTCAGGTGTTCTTGTTTTTGTTTGTGGGGTTTTTTTGGGGTTTGTTTTTAGCAAAAGCTTTACCTTTCATGTACCAGAAAAGGAAAGCATGATTCACCATTGCTGAGATTTGTAACTAGGGAGTAAGCTGTAACTGAGCAAACAAATCTGAAATGAAAGTGTACTAATATTGGCGAGTTCACATTGTATTGGTGAACTCTCAACTGAATGAATGCACAATTACTGTTGATTGAAAAGGATTTGTAACAGGCTTTTGAGAAACCTTCCCATGAAATACCTGCTAAATGTATCTGCTATTTGAAGAGACCTGTATATCCAAAAGGCTAAATGAACAGAAACTTCATTTGACAAACTTCAGCAATCCCAGAAGCCAGGAGGTCACATAAGGATGTGCTGCTGCATAGAGATGAACTAGTTGTAAGGCCCATGGTGGGTTACTGCTGATAGAGACACTGCTTTTTCTATACCAACTGAATAAAAGTTTCTCATTGCCTTCACTCTTAAACTGTTCATTGAAGTACTGGTGCTCTTTCACTTACAGTTGACATACGCTTTTGTTGCTTTTCCCTCCTCCGTATATTTACTTTAGTCAGTAGGGGGCACAGGTATCCTGCAGTCTGGATTCCGTGTATTCAAGTCCCAGGACCCTTAGGTACTTCTCGCTTCAGTGTTATGCATTGGGTCTTTGTAAGCATGTGAGAAGCTGGACCTTACAACATGCTTATGCTGTTTAGCTGTCACTTGACAGAAGCACAGTGGTTCTTGTGTTGTGTACTGGTCTATGCACAGCCTCATAAAAATGGTGTGACTTGAACTAATGTAGTGATCTTCATTTAGGTACAGTGTTACTTTGAGGAACTCAGTGGACAGAAGCATATGTACAGTATTTCTGACATACCTGATGTTTCTTGGATGTATCAGCTTGTTGCTGTAGCTGGTATACAAGTTCATAAAACATTTCCCTTGCCTAAGCAAGAGATAAAGGGGAAAAATAGGTGTACAGGAGCTTTGCAATATCATTCTTGCAATGAGTCATCTATTGTTTAAGAACAATTTGAATATCCTGGTCATAAACCAAATGTCATGCAAACTTTTCTTACATTTAGAAAACTCTGAATGCTTTTTCATTAAAAGTTGGTTTGGGTTTTTTATAGCAAATGATCTGTAAGCCTTTCTTGTCAGACTTTGGGGAGTTAAGGAATGATCTTCAATATTAATTTAACATGCATTTTTTTTCCTTTTTTGTCATAAATTTCAGAATCAGATCAATAGTAATCATTTACGAAGGGCAGAGCAAGAGGTTACCAACCTGCAGGGGAAGGTACAGTATCTTTCTGCACAGAACAAAGGACTTCTTGCTCAGTTGAACGAAGCAAAGCGTAGACAAGCAGAGATTGAATGCAAGGTAAACAACATCATGAATAGACTATTTGCGTGCTAACATATATGTGCTTTTTAGTTCTGTCTGGCATTGTTGGATAGAATTGTCATCACTGAGAAGTAGAAATCACAGAACAAAAACTTTCTTTTACCGATTTGACAATGTCATCTTGAATTCACTGTCACAAATATCACTTGAGATTTTGATAGAGCTGCTTCTTTGTGGTCCCACAAAGACAAACTTTTTTTACTTGAAAGTGTGGTATTACTCAGGAAAGTGTTTTGTGTATAATATATAAAAAGACATTCTTACACATCAGATTGTGATCACTGTGTACTCTGACTGTCTTTAGTGATAGAAGAGGTTCATTACTTCAGCACTGACTATTGCTGTAGAATTAGTTTAGGGAGTAAAAGTAGTATTTGACTAGAGGATTACAAAAGGGAGTGTTACAGTAGTTATTCCCAGACTTTAAATTGACAGGCCAAAAGCATTGGGCAAAAGAGTTACTTTTATTGCTGTCAAGGCACAAAAGGGAGCCAAATCTGATGTTTGCCTCTCAGATTTAATAATTTAGGTTTTTTACTAAATCCATAACCACTTACTAATAACTTATGTTTTAACCTTTGCACATATAATATGGACAAGAAATAAAGGATAATTCTTACAAGCTTTTTTCTCTTAAACAAAATGAAGTTTTTCCTGAAATTGCTCCTGATATTTATTTAAAAAAAAAAGGGTAGTATCAGTTGATAAATCAGTATAGTTAGGGTATTATTTGATAAAGACATGAAAACAACTTTTTACTTAAATCTTATGTCCAAAAGATCATGAAATCATGTCATGAAATCAGCTAGTGCTGAACAGTCAGTTATTTCTAAATAGGTTACTTACTAGTATGTTAAAAATAGTATTGTAATATGAGATGAACAATCTGAATACTATTTATTAAACTATGGCTGTGAATTGACAACTTGAGAGCAGATGGTGTTTCAGAGTACATTGTTCATGATAGAATCATAGAATGGGTTGGGTTGGAAGGGACCTTAAAGATCATAGAGTTCCAACCCCCCTGCCATGGGCAGGGACACCTCCCACCAGCTCGAAGCTCCAGCCAGCCTGGCCTTGAACACTTCCAGGGATGGGGCATCCACAGTTTCTCTGGGCAACCAGTTCCATTGTCTCACCTCTCTCACGATAAAGAATTTCTTCCAAATGTCTAATCTAAATCTTCCCTCTTTCAGTTTAAAACTGTTACCCCTCATCCTATCACTCTACTCCCTGATAAAGAGTCCTTCCCCATCTTTCCTGTAGGCCCCCTTTCGGTACTGGAAGGCTGCTATAACGTCTTCCTGGTGCCTTCTCTTTCCCTGGCTGAACAACCCCAACTCTCCAACTCTCATAGCCTGTCTTCATAAGAGAGGTGTTCCATCCTTTTGATGAAGCCCTGGATGCGGGTGGTTTTCTGGGCTGCTAGTGCACACTGCCAGTTCATGTCCACCAGCACCCCCAAGTCCTCCTCAGGGCTGCTCTCAGTCCATTCTCTGCCCAACCTCTATTTGTGCTTGGGATTGCCATGACCTTGCACTGGGCCTGATTGAACTTCATGAGGTTTGCATGAGCCCACCTCTCAAACCTGTCCAGGTCCCTCTGAATAGCTTTCCTTCTCTTGAGCATGTTCACCGTGTCACACAGCTTGATGTCATCAGCAAACTTGCTGAGGATGCAGTCAATCCCACTGTCCGTGGCACCAACAAAGGTGTTAAACAGCACTGGTCCCAGTACTGATCCCCGAGGAACACCACTTATCACTGGCTTCCACTTGGACATTGAGCTGTTGAGCACAACCATTTGAGTGCGGCCATCTAGCCAGTTCCTTATCCATGAGTGGTCCATCCATCAAATCCATACCTTTCCAATTCAGATATCAGGATGTCACATGGGACAGTGTCAAACGCTTTGCATAAGTCCAGTTAGATGATGTCTCTTGCTCTCCCCTTATCTACCAGTGCTCTTATTGTAGAAGGCCACCAAATTTGTCAGGCATAACTTGCCTTTGGTGAAGCCATGTTGGCTGTCACCAATCACCTCCTTATTTTCCATGTGCCTTAGCAGATATTCCAGGAGGATCTGTTCCATGATATAAGCTGGGCACAAAGGTGAGACTGCCTGGCCTGTAGTTCCCCTGGCTGCATCTTAGTTTTACCTTTAATGTAACTGAACCTTTTTTGTGTGCTCTATGTTTCTGTTCTCCTTCATGCAGAGCACTGTTGTTAGTTGAGTGTTTGTTTTTCAATTTTACCCAATATACATACGTTTTGCCTGTAACATCATACATACCCCAAAGACTGCATTAGCTGCAACTTCATCAGAGGCTTCTGTGGAAAATATGAATCAAGCACATAGTTTGAGTGTTTTATCATTGTTATTTAGCATAGAGATGAAATTACATCCTTATTAATACACGTAGTTTTATTGTCTACTTATTATAGTTGACCAATGTTAACGGCATGAGCTTCAACAAGGCCAAATGCCAGGACCTGCGCTTGGGCCACAACAACCCCACGCTTTGCTACAGGTCTGGGGAAGCGTGGCTGCAAAGCTGCCTGGTAGAAAAGGACCTGGGGGCAAGCGGCTGAATACAAGGCAGCAGTGTGCCCAGGTGGCCAAAAAAGCAAATGGCATCCTGACTTGTATTAGAAATAGTGTGACCAGCAGAAGTAGAGAGATGATTGTCCCCTTGAGTGTTGTGTCCAGTTTTGGGCACCTCAATGCAAGAGAGATATCAAGGTGCTGGAGTGAGTACAGAGGAGGGCAACGAAGCTGGTGAAGGGCCTGGAGAATCAATCTTACGAAGAGTGATTGAAGGAGCTGGGACTATTTAGTTTGAGGAAGGGAAGGCTGAGGGGAGACCTCATCACTCTCTACAACTACTTGAAAGGACATTGTAGAGAGGCTGGTGCTGGTCTTTTCTCACAGGTAATTAGTGTTAGAACAAGAGGGAACGGCCTCAAGCTGCAACAGGTTAGGTTTAGACTGGAAAGAATTTTTCACAGAAAGAGTGGTCAGACACTGGAATAGGCTGCCCAGGGAGGAGGTGGTTGAGTCACCATCCCTGAATGTGTTTGAGTTGTTTAGATGTGGTGTTGGGGGATACGGTGTAGGGGAGAACTGTGTAGAGTGGGGTTGATGGTTGGACTCAATGATCCCAGTGGTCTTTTCCAACCTGAATGATTCTATAATATTAAAATTCTTTGTTTTTACAGAGTCTGTTTTCTTCTTGTAATTTCTTTTCTGTAAAGTAATGCATACATATCAGCAATTTAGTTGCGTAGTAAACTCTGATCTTGCATTCGTTACTCAGAGCCATAGTGGTAACTTGTAACTGGCAATTTCTTGCTAGTTTTGCCTTATTTTGCAGAAAGAAACTATAACTAAAGCTGATTACTTTTTTTTGTGATTGTTCATTTCTATTTTAAAGAAATTTAAAAGCAGTAAATAACTGTGATGTACTCCAGGGATTTTGTGGGGTTTAAAAGCATTAGTGCCATCTACAGCACCACTACTGACTCATCTTGGATACCAAAGTAAAACCAAGCCAGTCCTTTATCTCTGTCCTTTAGTTTTCAGTTAAACACATGCAATCCTGTGGGTTTGGCTTCATTCAAGCAATTGTGCAGCAGAATTTAGCAATAATGGCTGAACTTAGGCTACCACATGATGGGTTCCTCTGAAATGGACTCCACTGATTACAGATGCTGTTAATTGGATCCTGTAGATGGTGTACCTTCATTACAGGAATCTTTTTTTTGAAACAGTGTGTTTTCAAGTAGCTACTATAGATAAGCTTTGGCATGTTTAATTCAGTGTCAACCAAACTGTCTAATGAAGGGCGGTTAAGTACTGTCAGTTTGAAGTGCACCTTAAAATTTTTAACTGAAATACTGAAGCTGATCTACAGTTTGCAGTATTACATCAGTCTGCCATTAAAGGTAGGTGTACCTGAGCCCAGTCTCTTCCCCAAAATTATTTGCACTGCAGCTGAAAGTATAGCTAACTCAGTATCTACCGCTGTTTTCTCTCTGTGGTTGTACTGTGCTGCCAACCATGTAATACTGTTTTGTGCTCTGAAGTCTTGAGGACTTGCCTCATGAAACAGAAATAAGGAAATTTCCTTCTCTGCTGTACAAACCCAAATTGTTTATCATTTATAGGCAAATTTACAGGTTGAACTTGCATCAGGAGTCTGACTGTAGGTTACAGGCATTAGAATTTTATTCTAAACTGTCTTGCAAATCTTTGTTACATACTGTGACTAATACAGCTAAACTTAAATGAGGTTGAGAATCTGTGCTTTTGTGTTTGTCTTTTTTAGACAAAGAGCATGATGAAATGAGTAACTCTTGTGTAGCTTTGCTGTTTCTATATATAAAGTAAAAAGTTGAAGCATAAGCTGGGGTTTTTTGCTATGTTGATACTTTCTCTTAATTTATAATATAAAATTTTTGGACCACAAGACAACTGTTTCTGGACCTGGAAATTGATAACAGCATGTTTTCAAAACTACACAGACTGTTAGGTTTTTTAGTTTATTATATTTTAGAATTTCTATTAAGTCCCCAATTATATAGGTTAAAACTAAACTTGTGTTCTTTAGAATATGCATTATCAATAGGTAGGAGATTTCACACAACAGTGCATTGTTTTCTTTACCTAAATAATTTTGGGTAAAAGCAGTGCACAGTCTTTAATCAAGTAAACATATTATTTGTTAGCTTGAATCTATGACTTCTTTCAGAGTAAAGAAGAAGTGATGGCAGTACGGCTCCGCGAGGCAGACCGCATTGCAGCTGTAGCTGAACTCCAACAGCATATTGCTGAACTGGAAATCCAGGTAACAAGTGATGGCATCAAATGTGTAACTTGATGAAACTTTGTGCTTTGTGTTTTTTTTTCCTTTGCTTTCTTTCCTTATTAACCTACAGTGACTGCAACACACTTCTTAGCAAAGTGGGACAATGCTATATTGCTGAATGTGCCTTCTTTATAAGTGAAGTCTTTAAATCTATATTATAGGCATACTTGTAAACTGTAAGTAATTGCTTCTGTACAAGAATCACGCTACAGGCAAAGTTCTTTTAAACTCTGCCTTCTGTATTTGTGTTTTGTCTTGTAATTGCTAATTTGTACCAATTAGTAGGTGAGATTGAAAAGATCCTCTGTCAAAAAAAAAAAAGCACACATTTTGATTCCATCAACCATTGTTTTCTGTGCTTACTCTTCTATGACCACTATTGGAGGATTTTTTGTAAAACTCTTACTCCCTTTCTGTAAATCTTGAAAACAGAAAGGTTACTTTTTACCATGTCGCTGTAGGGTCAGAGGATTCATCCTCTGGCCTTTGTGTTGTTCCTTATGCTTTCAGTTCCTCTTAGACCTTTCACTGTCTCATGAATTCACCGCTCCCCTGATGTGAGAACCATAACTGATTGTTCTTCATATTTTCTTGGCTTTGAAAAATCACTATGTCTTACTGTAGTCTGTCCTTCCTGTACTCATTTATATACAGTTGTCCTGTCTGAAATCTGCTCTGCCTGTCTGCAAAGGTGGTCTTGGTTGTTATTCCTAAGTTACAAGCTTGTTACTCTCTAGTTTGCCTCTTTTGCTTTTTTAAACTGGTATTGCTAGTCTTTCTTCCCTCAATCTTTCCTTCAAGATGATGACTTTACTGTATTGTGTCAAATTCTTTTCTGTGATTTCTTGGCCACTTGCATCTTTTTAATCTCTTCATTTATGGAATGTACAAATAAATTTAATGGAGCCTGTATAAACAATTTTCACTCTGAATATTTTTTCTCTAGTGCAGGAGGCACTGAATTTATTAAAAGATAAAGCAATCATTTCTTTTAATCACATAATGCTTAGATAATGCTGTGATCAGTGCATTAGAAATACTGAGATAAGTACAGTAAGCATTGCATGTGAATCATTTATCTAGTAAGATAACAGAATAGCTGAGTTTAGATCAACCTGCTACTTGTATGTTAGCATTTTACTTAAAAAAAAAAAAAAGTTTAAAGATTACTTCAATCAATGTAATTTTGTAGGTTATGAGCCAGTACTCACTTTGCATTATTTTAACTTCAGCAGACTTTAAATGCCATCATTGCTTGACTGATATGGGTCTCCCAAAAAGTACTCTAGCTTTGATTTTATGAAATGAAGAAATGGTGAATCCTGTAACGATCAGTTGGTTTTTCTGATAGCTGTCACTCAATTAGAATTGTGTTCATTTTTTAGTGTAAATAGGTCTGGCTTGGTTTTCTGCTGACTGACCAAATCACCAGTGCTCAATCATTTTATAGTTACCTCTTATTCCCTTTCCGTGTTTCTGCTTAAGCCTTGGGTGCCAGAATTGCATGTGGATTTTTAGAATATCTTGTCATGAGACAAATGAAAGATAGCTGCTGGAATGTAAACTATTTCATGACTCCGATAAAACCAAAAATCATTCTGTCCCAGTTTTGTCATGGTATTGCCCTGTCTTAGGTTTGGTTGTTTATCCACATCATCTTCCTTTTCACAATTGCTACTTTGCATGATGCAATCTTTAGTTATGTTTTTCCGTTTTTCTCATATGCTAAGTGGCCTTTTTTTTTGTTTCCTACTAAACTGCCTTTCAAGTTCCAATCTTTTTGGTGTTCTTAAATGATTGCCTGTTAATGATTTTTTTTTTTTTGATCTGTAATCTCTTAGTAGGATTCCTGATTTTTCTGCACACTTGAGAATGGTTGCGCTTTCATTGTACACAGTCTGGAGTCATTCTGCAGCTGTGGTTCATGTTTCTAATTTAATGAGTTTGCCTGTTGGGCTTTTGCTGAGCTATTGATCTCAATTTATTCTAGCCTGAAATACGTCATCAGGTGTGACATAAAGGTTTTGAGTGTTAGCTGTGTAAAGACATTTAAAACAAAAGTGTTTAGTAGACAGAAGTTCCTCTAAAGTCAACTTATTTTTAATACTCTGGATATGACTTGAAATGCTTTTTTATTGGGCTGTGACAGATGGGGTTTTTTTGTAAGATTTTTGTAAGTGAATAGATATTTTTTGACCGATGTGTTTTGCTGGCAAATATGAAACTTACAATCAAAACTTCCTTTCTGGGTATTCATGCTCAAAGGCCTCTGAAACACCTGCACCAAAAAAAAGTAATAATGGAGTTGGAAAGCCTTAACTCACAAAGTCTGTAAACTATAAAACATACAACTCATAATAGAGCTGAAACAAAAGCTGCTTTTTAAGGAAATCGAAAGGTCTAGGTAAGTTCTTCCTCATTGGGGAAAGTTGCCTCCCATTCTCCTCCATTAAGCTTGGCCCTGGAATTGCTGTGACCTGATGTGGGGAGCAGAATGCATTTTAATGTGGACTTGCCTTAAGGTCTTGAAATGCAATATTTAATACTAGAAATATATTTAGCCAGTCTTGGAGTAATTGTGCTTTTTAACATGGAGCATCACAAATAGGTCTGCTTGACACACTGTTTTAAAGCTGATAAAGATGAAAGGAGGAAGTTAACTTACCACATAACCTTCCTTTTTTTGAGGGGGATGGTGTTTTTCTAAGAAGCTGTAGGGATTCAGTGCCAGGTCCACATGGTCCATAGCAAAGCTTAACCTAAACTGTGCAGCTTTCTTTTAAATGTTCATGTAGGTGTAGGTGCAAGACACTATTGTTAAATTTGAAACACAGAGTAACGCTACTCCCACATAAGAACTGATCTGACGTCACACACACAAATGCTAGATTTAAAATCACAGTTTCTGGGTCACTCTTAGTTTTGGTTAGTAATAATGACAGAGAGGGAAGATATAGTTCTATCATTTAATAGTAGATATATTTTTGCAGCAGGATGGCACTTTATTATGATGTAGGAAGGGTTTTTTTTATATATTCTGAATGTCATGTTATCTTGGTCAGGCAGTTCCTGATGCCAGACGTGTAAACATTTATGTAAGTGCACTGCAGTGCAAAAAAATCTAATGCATGATGGATATTCTTAAACAAAAGAAATGTACGAGTCGTTCCTTAGCAAAAATAATGAAAAATTGGAGTGTAACTGAAGCTTAACTTATGTTGCATATACGTAAAGCCCCAAAAGTGACAAAGAAAAACCCTGAAGTCCTGGGTAAACAAAGGCTCACTTTTGTCAACCTTGGTTTTCTTCTCTATCTCCTGCTTAATTTTCTCTGGCTTGCCAGTTCAGCTTGTAAAACCCTTGAGAAGCAAACGGGACTAGCAGGTATTTAGCAGGCTTTGGGGCTTTGAGCAGGACATTTGAGCAAATTAATAACAAATGAAGGATGGATTTTGGATGGCTAGGCTGCTATTTTTTTTGTACCTCCATGCTGGGGCAAAGCTGTTATCTTCAATATGATGTGTTCTATTTTCTCACAAAGGTTAGACATTCATATCCTATAACTAAATGACTTGTTTCAGCCAAGTTACATGTACGCTCTGACCCCTTTTGTCCCATCCTGAGAGCCAGGACTAAGGAACAGATATTGTCTCCCTTCGTATGTGTAGTCAATCAGCAAAACCTTGGGTTTGTTTCCTCAGGGAATTGGTCTTTCTTGTTTTTCATCTGAACTGGTCTGATAGCTTCAAACTGCAACAAGCAAATGCTTTTAACTTCTTAATATAAGCCTTTAAAACCCAATTACTTTTAGCTTGTGTGTGCTTTACTAAGGCTGCCGAGGAAAGTCTACCAAGCTTCACTGTGCTTCTGACCTAATAGCAAGCGTTCCTTCTGAATGCATATGGGTAGTCTTGTCATCCCTTGGTGGTGGTTCAGGGTGTGTTGGTGTCTTGGGGGTTTTTTTGGGTTTTTTTTTTTTTTTTTTTTTTTTTTTTTTTTTTTTTTTTTTTTTGTTGTTTTTTTTTTTGGTTTTGGGGGGGGTTTTTTTTTTTTTTTTTTTTTTTTTTTTTTTTTTTTGTTTTTTTTGTTTTTTGGTTGCTTTTTTTTTGGGTTTGGTGGTGGTTTTTTTTTTGTGTTTGTTTTTTTTTTTTTTTTTTTTAAAGCTTTCTCTGCTGTAGTTGAAGGAGGGACAGACTAAATGAGAGAAAAAGAGGCTTTAGAGAAATTCAGGCAAGGTTAAATCAGTTGCAAGCTAGAGTCAGTCAGCTGGTTAGGGTGAGGAGCAGTAGGCCAGTGAAAGCGTAGACAGAAGAAGCGGAGCTGGGTCAGCTGCAGTCTGTTCTCCAGGTTAATCCCTCTGATGCCATTTCAGTTCAGGCTGGTGACTTGTAGCACCCTCTTAAAGTTACCCATGACTGGTTTGGGTTGGGGGGCTAAAGAGGACGCTTATACTATAAAAAAAACTCTTTTTAGGTCTGAGTATTC
Source organism: Nycticryphes semicollaris (assembly GCA_013400055.1). Taxonomy (NCBI): domain Eukaryota; kingdom Metazoa; phylum Chordata; class Aves; order Charadriiformes; family Rostratulidae; genus Nycticryphes; species Nycticryphes semicollaris. The sequence goes on along the minus strand of VXBJ01002118.1, from coordinate 83,480 downwards.
TTAAAGCTAGAACTATCTATAAGAATAATTCTTCTCTTCATTAGGTTGATTGGGACAGGGGGTAACATCACTTCCTCCTGATGTATTTCCTGGCAGATTCTGAGAATTTGTCACATTTACCCTATCTCTAACCATGTCAAAACTGCTTTGAGAACAACTGTAAAGGAAATCCATGATTGTGCTAGTTCTCTCCCCCACAGTTTAAACTTTTAGCACCATTTCGATAGAATGAAGCCTTTCTGTGACCTCTGTTTAATAACTTTTCCAAGTACTGACTGTTGAGTAAAGAAATTGTTTCCATCTTTTCAAATTACAGGAAACTTTTTTATTCTTATCAATAGTGGTGTGTGATGTTAGTGATGTGTTTTTTGAAAGTCTAGAATGAGTCACTGTAATGTCACTGAAAGGACACTAGTTACCACATTTACCCTTCTGAATAAACTTAATTTACATTTTTAATGCAGTGTCTTTTGCCACAGAGTAAGAATTTAAAAGCCTCCCCTTAAAAGAGGCTGAGAGAGATTGTTACCAAGTAAATATTTGTAAGTCAGAAGAGATCTAACTAAGGGTGTTAGGGAAATGTCCTACCCTCTAGACATTTCTAGTAAAGATGATACACTGTTGTCTGAGGAACAGTAAAACTATTGGTTTTGTTTTTTTGTGGTTTTAGGCTTGCAGTTATTAAAGTGAAGACAACCCTAGATGCTTTCTTATTATTTGAAATTGTGTGTTTTCTTGTTGATGTGTCTTTCTTTTCCTACTCTATGATCATCAAAAGTGTTGTAGAAAACTTTTGCCTGTGTTCCTCTTGGGATGAAACACCTGCAACTCAAATTTGATTACATGCATCTTCTTAGCTGAGCAGCAAAAATGGGCTTAAGCCCTCAAGCATGTTCCAGGTGGTTTCCACTGATTTATTTATTACTTTGTTTTATCATGACTACTATACTTGATGGTTTTGGGGGGTCCTATACAGTAATGGTTTGGGGTATTTAAGATGAGCATTCTCTGAAGCAGTCTGTCCCTTCACTCTTGTGTTGCCAACTGTTGCATCCTGGTTGTGTGCTGATTGAGTCTGGAAGGTCTCCATATGCTCAGCCATTCTCAGTAGGCATCAGGTGTATTTCTTGAGAGTAGCTGCTCCTTCTTTGGAAGGTACAGAAAAGCATTTTCTCTTAGAAAGCCAAACAAAGGAGGATTTAGTACGATACTACAACCATGAATCTCAACTGAGACTTTGATGGGCAGAATTTTTCCTCATTCTAAGCAGCAAATTTTGGGGGAACAGATTTTCTTCTCGAGCGCTCTGTGTAGTGTGCATGGCAGTACCATCACTCTAGTAGTTCAGAGCAGGATGGAGAAGTGAGAGCTTTCCCAGCTGAAGGGGTCTAAGTGAGTTCTGGTTTAGCAACCAATTTTTTATTTTTTAAATTTTTAATTTTGATCGATCTGTGGGGCTCATTTTCTGCTTCACTGCCCATGTTACTCCTTCTCTATACACAGCCTCTGAGGCAGGAGGTTGGATTGTGTATCAGCTGCTTATGCTGTTATTAAGGTACCTTTTCCTTGAGCAGAGGTGATGCCTGGCCAGTAGGGTGTTTGTTTCCCTGATAACGGGGTTTTCTAACCCTGTTAGTGCTGGTGGAGCTGGTCTCTTGGAAGAGACAATAAGACTAGGGGCAGGTTATTCATCTTCAACAGCAGCTAAATCAAGATGACTCTAATTACAATGTAACACCAACTGGTATTACTTTCTAAAAACCCTTCTGGGAAGAGGGGGTAGGCACTGCAGTGGTGCCAATATGCAGAAGCGTATCAATTTCCCCAGGAAACTGAGGTAGGTTTAGTCACATATGGCTGCGAGTTGTTTGTGGGGGGGTTTTTTGAACAAAATTCCTAGATTTGAGAATTGGCTGGCTTCCCTTATTTTGCTCTTCTGATAACATATCAATAAGCAAAGTGTGAGTATTATCTAGCTTTTTCACTGTACATTTGCTTTAAACTTAAAAAGGTTAGCTATTCTTCTTTGTGTCGTGACCTCCCCAAATACCACAGATTTTCTGTAACAGTGCTCCCCCTCAAAAGAAACAAACCAATAACCCACATCCTACGTGTATAATCTTAGATTTAAAAAAGAAAAAAAAAAACAACAAACCTAACATGGAGAGATTACTAATTGCTTATGCTATTTCCTTTTAAAAGATGTGATGTTCATACCTTAGACTTGTGAATTATAAGCGGAGTCTTAACACTCACTTTTGAAACAGTACAGGTGGTCTCTGTATTTTCTCTGTAAGTACAAAACTATTCAAGCACAGTGGTACAAAAACCATCCAAGCACAGTATCAAACCAATGCGGAGTGAAGCGCCTGGTTCCTATTGCAGCAAATGCTACAACAGGAAGCGTTTAATAAATCAACTCAAGCTACATGAAAGCAATTTAATTTTTTCAGTATGGCTGTGTAGTAAATCATGATTTGCAGCTAAAACATGAAAATGTAACTTAATAGAAACAGAAACCCTCGGATTTTAGGTATTTTTAAAAATTGAAAGGTAAACCTAAATTAAGAATCTAAAAGGGCCTTGGGCAGGGCAGTCAGCTCCCTTTTTCCTTGGTGGTTTTACAGAAGATAGCGTTGATGTCCTTTGCTCTTGAGCACTCTTCCCATTTAAGAGAGTTGAGATTAACTTGTTTTAGCTGTGCAAGACTTGCCAAATCAACCCATTCTGATGACACGTGTTTTCCAGTACATCTGCATGGCTTAGTCCTGGAAGTAAGAAGCTAGTAATCATAATATTAGGATTGAGAAGAGAGGATGTCAAGAGTGTCCTGAATGTAGGCTCCAAAGTCCTTGGCTGCTGGGGTTAGACCACGGAGAGTGCAGGCTTCTGTCCTCTGGAGAAGTAGCGCGCTCTTCCCCAGCTCAAGTTACCCTTTGATCTTGATCATTGAGCTTCTGTCTGCCCTAGCGGCTTCTAAGGCTGAGCTAGATGAGGCCAGACAAGACTTAATCCATACAAGACCGATTTCTTCCTGCCTGAGCCTAGAAACCTTTTCATTATATACTGTTGGACCCTCAGGAGGAGAAATTAATTCATCTGCTCTTTAGAGGGTTAAGATACATGGAAACAAAATGAAGGATGGCAGGAAGAAGGGAAAACATGCATCTGCAGAGAAGCAAATGAATGACAGAGGGATAGTAGTTATTCCTGGAAGATTATTATCTTCAGTTGCCCTGCAGTACATCAACTAACTAAATAAATGCAACAGCCATATCCTGCAGATAGTGGGCTGAAGATGAAATCTGCAAGAATCCATCAGTCTTATTGTTTAAAGCTGTTACCTTTTTGTTTCAGTTCCATTCAGTACCTGTTGTATCTTCACTTCTCCGTTTCTGTCCTGCTTCCATGTCACTTCCAACCTAGCTAGCACCCTGTCCCTCTTTTTGTTGTCCAAGCTTAATCCAGATTCTGAATGAAGAACAAATGGTAACTCTGATAACAATCTCAGTTGCCTCATGACTAGGTCAGTCTCAAGAGTTAGAAATTATATCTATATAACGTGTTAAATTTGAAACCGAAAATCCAACCTGAAGCTGCTCTCAAGCTTTGCAAACTAAGGTACTAAATGAAATGTGAACACAAAATCTTCTGTGCAGTTTCCACGTGTGTTGATAAATGTTTGGAGCATGAGTGTGCTTGCATCTCTGGGGTTTTCACTAATGACAGTGGCATATAGATTAGTGTCAAAGCACAGCTTATGTTGTCTAGAATTATGATGTGCAAGTGGGAATCTAACCTGTAGAATGTAGGGTTTGTTTTGGACTGGTGGAGGTTTTCACTCAAGATAATGCAAACTGCTATTACTTCTGAAAAAAGACCCTAGGATGATACTGAGATTACTTGATAAAAACTTTCTTCTTACTGTTGTTATGGTGATCAGGAAGTAATAGCTAATGTGTCGTACAAATCCAGTGTAGATTGAGAAGCAAATCCACAACTACAGAATTTTGGGGAGAAAATATTTTCTCTTTGTGACAGATACCAACAGATAGTAGGGAAAGCTGTTTATATTGCTTTCTGTAAAGGTAAAAGGAACTGCCCTGTTGAAATATCTCCTGCCAACAATTTTTCCTTTTTAACTTCTGTCAAGCTGCTGTAATGAAAAACTAGCGTTAAAGAATATTACTCTGAAATTTAAGATGCCTGCATTAAAATTTGCTTTCGATTTACACATGCTCGTCAAAAGCTGGAAATTTCTACAAAGTAATCCGAACTTAATGCAAATATGGAATGTAACTGGGAAGTGAAACAATTTTGTAGATCATGGTAATATTTTGTACTCTTCTGAAAATAAATATACATAATAATGAGAAATACCAGTATCTTCTCACAGTTGTAAAGATCATAATCTGACATATAAAACTACTTTTTACAAAAGACATGTTTTGGTTCATTTGAAAAGTGTAACCCTTTGGCTGCATCCTTACTTAGTCTATAAATTAGATGACTTTAAGAATGAAAAAATATTTTCATGCCATAGTGTCTGACACCTGTATGTTTGCTACTGCACCTGCATGAGTGTCTTTTAAATAACTAAATTAATGGCACAATCAACCTAGCTTTTTTTTTTTTAAAGCAGTAAACTCTGTCTTTGCTCAGAGATATGAACAGCAGCTGTTAAGGAGACTCTGATATCTTGTCCAAACTTTTTTCCTACAATATCCTTCCAATTTACCCCCTATAGACAGATTTTGTAGCTTGGGCTCATTTAGTTATCTAGAAATACCTGATTTCTGTTACAGCCAGTTAAAAGGATCAGCTTCTGACCTCTAGTGTTTTGAATGTTGCAAGAGGAAGTTACAGCATGACTTTCCTTTGAAAAGTATGTTTGTAAAAAATGATATTGCAGGGTTCCTGTTTTGTGCTAAATGCTTTTGTTGTTGTTGTCGTTGTCAATTTTTAGTGCTCTAAAATCTGTAAGTTCTGAAAGGAAAACTGAAGTTTATTTGCCCTTCATTAGTAATGAGAATCTTTACAAGCCAGGATTATGCCTCATGTTCAGCTGCAGTTTGTTGGAGCTAGTCAGCTCTTCCATGAGCAAACTTACATGTAAAAACCTTCTGTGCATTAACTTTATGGTGTTATTTATGGAATAAAAGTAACAAAACTACTTAAATAGGATGATAGTGCGTAATTCCCAATACGCTATACTCTATCTGGTCTACACTAACAGCTTTTGGCTATTTGTGCAGTGCCAAAATTAAGCTAGTAAACCTTAGTGCTTTTGCTGTTAGTTTTTACTGGTTTGGGAATGCCTGTTTCGTGTCATCTGGTGCACCCAGTGTGAATGTAAGCTCAACTATTTATTACACTTCAATTTCAAAAGGGCTACGGCACAATCTTCTGTTTCTAGGAAAACCTTGATTTACTCTTGCTTTTTGATACTATAATGGATTATTGCACAGTAATTTGGAGTCCATAGAACAAGAGGCTTAAATGGTAAAGTCAGGGTTTCATGCAGAGGGAAAGGACTTAGATGAGCATTTCTCCCATATATTCCCGATACCACAGGAGATCAGGGCCGTTCTCATTGTCTGGAACTTTGGAATCTTACAGCTATTAAGTTTTTTTCTACAGGCAGATGTAGACAAGCATTATTTTTGGTTTGCAGGTTATGCTGCTTCTGTCTTGGTTTCTCCAATGCCAATAATCATCCTTGTAAAGAGAGATAATGGCTTAGGGTTTGGAAGGTGCTTTAACATATTTAGGACAGGAACAATTAGTAATGTTGTTAATATTAATTGGGTTTGTGTGAATTTGAGTTAAGGTTGCCTTGGAAATTAGGTTCAATATAGAATTATACACTAAAGGCTCTTGTGCTTCCCATGTTGTAGATTTTACGAATTAATCATGAAAATGACAGTTACTTTCTCAGGTAATGTTGTAATGTATACCTTGCTCCAAGAAAAAGTCTGAAATTAGAGAAATTGTTTTGAGGTTACTGACACTGACAGTGCTCAAGGCTGCAGCAAAAGGGTTTGGAAGGTGGTATATTGTCTCTCCCTCTAACATTTTAAAAGAACCTCTCCTTAAAGCTTTTTGTCCTGTATTTTGAAGAACAATTGACACCTTTCATTCGAAAAGGTGTTTAAATTCACTTTGCAAATGACTTTGAACTTGCCTGTTGATGAAATCAACTGTTTCCTTTCAAGTATCATTAAAGCTACAGCACAACGAGCTACAAATAGAAAAAAAACAGATATCCCCATTATGTTAGTATTTCTGTAATATATTGGTTGTATGTGACTTACAGTCAAGGTAAAGATTCATATAAAATCAAGTTCCTCTAAATTTGGTGGCTTCTTCAGAGATTACTCAGCTGGAAAAAATAAATAACCCAATGCTGCTCTTAACTTACTAGTAGCAAACTTAAAAACATGGGCTGCCTTCTCCATCAAGGCTGGTTATTTATCTCAGATCTGCCAAGTTTGGTTCAGTCACATTATGATGCCCTTTAGAGACAAGCTGAAAACTAGCGTTGCAGGCATTCAAGTGTATCTTGAGTATCGTGAAACTTGGGACCTGCTTTTGGTTGTGAAGGAAATCTCACATTCCTCTTCATCTCTGGGGTTTTTTTTACTTGGCTTTTTTTCTCTGTTCTCCTCACAGTATTGGTGCTAGGGGACATGCCTCTCTTCACTTATGCTCTCTGGAATTCCTATACAATAAATGTCAGAATATTTGATGTGTTAAGATGAAAATATGCAGGCAGTTAAAATAAGATTTTAAATATAGCATATTGGTGAATAATTTGAATAAGATTCTTTTTTTAACCAAAACAGAAAGAAGAAGGAAAAATTCAAGGGCAGCTTAATAAATCTGATTCTAACCAGTACATCAGAGAACTGAAAGATCAGATAGCTGAGCTGCATCATGAGGTAAGTGATAAAATCCTACTGTCTTTGATCACTTGCATCTTTTGTCCTGTCTTTCATTTGTAGTAGTTTTTTGCATAGTTATTACAGCCTCAGTACCTGATTTTGTCAACATATGCTACTTTAAATGGATGCAATAAAACTGTTATACATGTGTCTTGCCCTTATCCTGGGATGCAAGAGAACAAAAACTTGCTTAGTTACATGATTTGATGCTAAATGAGATCAGCATTTCTTTTCTGTCTTATTTTTTTCCTTAATTTCATGAATTGGTCGTATTTCACTGTGTTGTGTTTATTGTATTTGGAGCTCTGTGTGTGAAAATAAGCTCCTTTATGTCTTTATTTGCTGCTACTTTTAAGGCTCTTTTAGTCAGAAACTAAACTGCATTTGGGCAAGTCCATGTGTAGTTTTCTGGGGTTGGCTTTTTTTTTTTGGTTCTTGATGCTGCGAGGATGAATTTTACATGGTAGTGTAATGAGATTGCTTAAAAAGAAAAAGGATGCTTGCTTAATATCAGTTAACAGATTTTTAAGTTTTAAACTGCCAAAACCTTCAACCTATGAAATTTCTGCCTTCAAACTTCCTTGGTCTAATAGTTGTAGTAACTTTCTGTTAGTTAAAAAGATTAGAAGGTCCTGAAACCAAAATGGCTTATGTAACTGCTGTGCTCACCGGCTCATTTCAGTTTGTCCTGCTCTGTGAAGAAATGTCTTTACCTAATCCTACACTGTGTGCAAAATGCTCGGTCATCTTTGCATTGTACTCTGCTTCCGTTTCCATATACGTTCTAATACACAGCTCTGATAGCGTTGCTTAAAACTGTAGTATCATAGAGCAATGCAACCTAATTATTTGTTTGTTGACTTTCTGCTTTTCTTAAACAAACACATCCTTTATTTAAGGGTAGGTAGTGTTTTCATAACCATATTCCTGGATTCAGCCTTTTAGGACTGATACCTTGAGAGTTATAACACTGTGGAGCATCTTGGAATGTTGTCTATGCTATAGGTTGAGGATAGTCTCTAGGGCCATCAGTCCAGCACCTTGACCAATCATTAAGCTTGCTTAAAAACAAATGTAAAAATCAATAACCTGCCATTTTCCATTGAAGGACAATAACTAGCATGCTTTGTTCCTTATGAGAAAGTAAGTGGGTTGTAGAATTCCCAGAAGGCCAGATATTTTGCATTATGAATAAACAAAGCATTGAACTGACTTTTTCCTCTGCTCAGTGTAAGTTGAAAAGGTAAGAAAACGCTGCTCTGGAGGACAAGTAGAATTACTGTTGGGAAGTTGTTACATAATTTTCTCTAGACAAGCATTTGTCATATGCCTGGCTGAGCAACTCACTTATCATGAAGGCCTGCAGTTGTGTACGTGTTTCATGTGTGTAACTATGTGAAAAGTTTGGAATGAAAAGGAAGTACATTAGTTCATATAACAATGATAATTCTGAATAATACCTACCAGTGACTCCTAACAGTTAAGTCTGAACAAATCTGTATTTGACTGAAAGAAAATATCAGTTAGGGAACACATGGATTTCAACAATAGTAGGGTTTGAGTAATTCACCATAGAAAAGCACTCCTCTTCCAGATGTCTCCCCTGTTGTAGCTTAACTTTTAATTTCTAAACTAGGTAAACACTACAGGAACAAACCATTTCATTCTAGGGGAGATAGAAACAGTAGGAAGAAACTCTGAATGTAGCAGACAAATTCTACCTTTCCAGCATTTCTGGATGCTTCTTGTGCAGTTTCTGAAAGCCTGGAAATTCTTGTTTACTAATGACTTTTTTTCCCTCCTTACTGTTGTGTATCTATTTATCTAGTTTTTAAATAAAAACTATGGAGGGAAAGTAATACATCATGCATAATCCTTTATTTTGAGCATAACCCACTGGGGCTCATCTTGAGATAATGTGAAGTCTGAAATGTATGTAGTTTTTATAGGTAAGTTGGTGCTAATAAATAATAAATTATCATAGCTGCCAAGTAAAGAACTTTGCAGTGTTCCCTGAAACAGCAACATCTGAATAAAATGGCAATAGGCAAAAATATTTGCTCTCAGCTGCTAAATGTTGGGATTTAGTATACTTCAGTCAATACCAATTAAATCAATTTTTTTACATGTGCACTGAAATGTCATCTTGTGTGGATGAATTAATGACCATGCTCTTTGCTTTTTGAGTCTACTTCTGCAAAAGCCAAAAGAAACGTTACAAATTTGCAAATTCATCTTCCTGAAGATAGTGTGATGGTGTATGTGACACGCTGACCACAACCTCCCAACTGATTAACATGTACAAAGCACTGGTGACTGCATGGTTACTGTCTAATGAATTGTAACTGCAGAACTTCAAACTGGACATAAATTAATGCAGAAGTTCTAGTTTAAGGTAGGGCCTCTCTGCATACTGTTCCTTGATATAATCAGGTCTTACCACTGTGAGAGTGGACGGTTTCTGAACAATATGCTGTTAATTTCAGAGTTATTTAAGAGACCCAGCTAAAAAAGTAAAATTCCTCAACAGAAAAATGGTTCTGTTTTACCTCAAACCAGGGTGGGATGGGGTGAGTGTGAAACAGGATTCAGTGTCTTGGCACGGCTATCAATATTTATTCTGCTTACTGAATGTGTTTATTCCTCCTTAGTACTGCTTTTTTACAGAACTTTACATCAGAAGAATTGCAGGTTCTCCATCTGAAGGGTGGAACAAAACAATGAGCAGATCCTATACTGAATATAAATAACTGCAAATGATGTCATTATTCTGGCCTTCTGGTAAATACTATTTCATGTCTCTGGCTAGCAATCTGACTGCGTATGTTTCTATGTCAGTGGAACCCCGAGGAGCTAGATACTTCCATTCTATGCTGTGATATGATCCATCAGATGGTGATGGTACCAAGATACGGCAGCAGCATGATCCATCCTACTTTGAGTTCCAGTGAAAGGTCTGTTCCCCCAGTGTTTGCAAGCCAGGCTAGTAGCCGGGGTCCAGGTATAAACCAGGAACACCAATGAGGAGCAGCAGAGAATGGCAAAGAGGTCACTCTTGTTGCCCAGGGTCTAAAGCTGAATCCTTGCCACTAAAAGGCAGTTACCATGGCACAGGTTACTGGTGTTACCTGTGCACAGGCACAGCAGGCTGCTGCTCTGACACCTCTTGGCTTTGTAGCGGAGCAAAGTTTGATGCTCAGATTTCAGACACTTCTTACCTGTTCCAGTGTGGTAACCTAAATCAGCTACAAATCAGAACTCTGCATCTAATTTAAGATGAACTTTTTTAAAAAAAAGGTTTTGTTTATACTTTTAAAAACTTCCAACCAATTGCCCTTTGCTGTAATCTGAGTCCACTGATTAATTTTGATCGTCCTTTTCCAAGCTCAACATTTTGCATGCAACTTAAATATGGTACAGTTTGCGGCCTGAGGATAAAGGGTAAATTTCAGCTGCTTTTACTACTCATCTGTGAATAGTAACACTACATTCAGTCTTCAAATAACACTTTTAGTAAATTCAAGTTGTTGTGTTCCTGTTACTGAGTAAAACTGCAAAACCATACTGGGAACTGGTAGTGTAGCATCCAAAACTGAACTAATCAGGCACGTTTCTATTAAATTACAAGGTAAATTATGTCAAGAAAGACTATGCCTTTTTTCTTACCTTTCAAATAAAGTAAAAACTATAAATTGAATTAATATATTGGGTTTTTGTCATGTTCTAACAAGATACCTGCCTGATTCCTCTAATACCTAACCAGTGGATTTCTGTAGTACAGTAAGCTGAACTGTATATTGACTACTCCACAGTAGGTCTTAAACTTGTATTTGGTGAACACTTCAGGAGAGCAAGCAGTCAGAAGCTGGAGCTTTGAGAACATTGTAACAAGACTTTTGTGGTAGACTTCTGCTCTATTCACACCATCTTAGATCTACCCATGTGCAGCTCTTTCTTTGCATCAACTTGACTAAGTAAATATGGGTTAGAATCAAAATATTTAACAAATACATGATTGTGTAAAATGCTGAATTCATACTTAACTTCACTCAGAGCTCACATATATCTAAACCAGTTATTACTAAATTGCAATTTTAACTTTAGTAATTATGTCAGCCATTTTTTATGGTAATCCCCTAGAAAGTTACTGACTGTTATCCTTTAATCTTTTATGCAACCTACCAACATTTGAAGAACTGCTGGTGTGTAACCAAAAGAGACTCAGACTGCAGTATTTCTAGGTAGCCAATAGCTTATCCTGTGAGAAGTTGTCTATATTTAGTGTTTGATTTAGTGCTGTGTTTCCTTTATTCCTTATTGGCTGAGTTGCTTTATGTGGCACAGTTGTTAGATGCTTGTGCCTTATGGTGTTATTGTTGAAGGCTGAAACTAGTGTGAAAACCTGAAATTTTGAGGGTTGTCACAGATTCAAACAGGAAGTCATGATGTAAACTTCTTTAAGAGCTTTTTGTGTGCAGTGGACTTAGACACCCTGCTTGACTCTTCAGAAGTTTGTCCCATTGCTATTGAATTAATGAATTGAAATGTTTCCACCTTTCTTTCTTCCTCCATTTTCTCAGAATCACAGAATTGTCATGTTGGAAAGGACCTCTGAGATCACAGAATCCAACCATACACAAAACCACAGCACACACCCTACAATCTCAGCCACTAGTGTAGATGTGGCACTTCAGGGCATGCTTGTTTCTTGAATGCCTCCAGGGATGGTGCACAAGCTTGGTTGCCCTGTCTCTGGCCCAAGGTCTGGGGAGTACTGTACCCTGTCACTGGACCTTACAGTCAGTGTACTTTAACTGATGTATAATCATGCCATTTATGTTACAGGCACTGCAAGATTTGCAGTGTGGGTTACATACCTCTTGGGTTGCACAAAGAGTACTAGTACTTCGTCGAAGCTGTCTTTGGTTGCACACTGAAATGTGAAGTGAAAGCCATTTTTGTGAAACATTTTCACTCTTCAAGAGTTTCCCACTTCAGTAGGCAGTACTAAGTAATGCAGTTACCTGACCCAGAAAAGAATACATAGGAAATTTGGACTGGTACAATTTTCCATTAAGTAAAGTTGAAGATTTAAGAAAAACTAAGATAAATCTTGAACTGGTTGTTCCTTGTTTCAAAATAAATCACATACTGGGGAAAAAAGGAGGAGGTATTTTTTTTTTTTTTTTGTAGCCTGCCACTCTTCACTTCTAATTCAAACTGAATGGAATTAAATGATTTATAAACTGCTAAAGTTCTGCATTTCATGCACTACCCTTCCGTACGTGCAGTCACGTTATATATATTACACAGCAGCTGTCTCTGCTTCCTGTTGGATGTTGCAAGGCTCGTATGTGTTACCTAGATTACAGGAGTGGTACAAAAGATTAGAATTGACTTGCTTACCCACAAACTATGCTGGCAGACCACAAGACACCTTTGGAGACAAAAGCAAGTGGTTTCCAGTCTTACAGACTTTGTGATTTAGGACTGAAATGCTTAAGCTTAAATTGCATTTCAAGTGAAACTTTAAGTGTGTCATACTGCAGCTGATTTTTGTGTCTCTTGGAATGCTTTAATGAGTTTGGTTTGCTGTTAAATTTCAGTTTCTTATGTATATTACTGCAGTATTTCAAATGTAGGTTTGTTTTCATCTTATGAGTTTTCATATTGGAAGCTAAATTCTATCTAATGTGTATCTAAGTCCACAAAAGCAAGTAGCCTCTACAATTTGGGATTGTGGAGCATTATTCCATAAGGCTATGATTCTCCTGCATATTGGCTCTCTGCATTAGGGAACAGCTTTATGAAGGGGAGAAGCAACATGCAGGAACGTGGTGCTTTCTTCACTTAGCATGTATTTTTTTCCGTAGAAAGCAGGAATATGGATATTGAAGATACCTCTTTAAAACACATTTTAACAATGTTTTCCTGTACTTGAGGGATCCAGTGTTTATTTCTAGATCAGAAGCACTTGAAGAAGCGCTGAGCTTAGAGATGCCTTTTTCAACCCCCTTTTTTTTACAGAGTATTTGGCATTTTTGACATATAAACTATTCTTTATAATCCTGGCACCTCTTGATCTATATTCTTAAGTAAAGGGTTTCCAAATAGGAAGTTTCTGACCCCTATAGAGAAAAGGAGACTTGTGGAGGAGGGAAGGTGGTTTCTGGGAGTTGGTCTGTGATTTTTGTCTTAGATTTAAGTAGGGCTTTCAAAAGATACTGGCATGTTTCTTTCCTATATCTCTTGCCCCACTCTCAGGAGATGCAAAAAACTGACTGAATTAGGACTTGACTGAATTAGTGCTAAAAGCACAATAAATGCAGTTACAAGGGAAGATAACGTAAGCAAAATAGCAGGTTTTGAAATAAACTGGCTTGTTTCTTTCTGCCTTTTCTTTCGCCTCTCTTACTAGTGTAACGGTTGTCTAGTCACCTTCAGCAGCCAGTTGTGACCCCAAAAGAGGGAGGATCACCTAATTCCTACTCACCTACTTCTGGTGTCTAGATAACATTACTACATTGAAATGAGTGGGTTTTTTTCATACAAGGAATTACGAAAAGGGGGAGTATAAAATATTCAAAATGTAAGTGGAATGAGGAAGTTTGTTGGCTTTCTTCCAGAGCAAGAATTCGGATCTTCAAATGAAACTGGAGGTGCATTGAAAAAGCATTGGAGGATACGATCCAAAATTGTTCCACATACTAAAATATATGTTAATACAGATTGGAAAATAAAATAACTGCCTGAGTTCAGGGGAGAGAAAAAAACCCCAACAATCTGGAGATGCAGAGATGTCAAGTGTATAATTAAAAATGGGCTACTTGCTGGAGTTTGAGAAGAACGTTCTGGGAAAGTACAGCTATATATTTGCCTATTGTTACGTTCTTTCCCTGGCCTTAACCAATGTCAGAGACAGAATATGGAGCTAGTTTTCTCCTAGTTTTTCCTCTGTAATGAGATATACTCTTAACAAATAATTGCTTTAAATACTTGTTTCAAGGATGAGGTTGTTTGCTAACAAGACTGTTTCTGGTATTTGAATGAAACATAAAGTCCTGGTGTTGGTGTAGCACACTTCCAATGGTTAGAAAACCCTCTGCAAACTTCCCGTGCTAACAGTGTTTCAGCATGGCTTATGGAAAAAGAACAGGACGTGATTGGAGCATTATTATTCCACCAAAATACTTCTGAGGCTTTCAAAGGCTAGAATAGTAACTTCAAGATAAATTCTGATCATTGAATTTTTACATATTGGCAATGCAGAAAAGGAGTTTGGTTTTTTTGTAAAGTATCTCCCATTTTCAGTATCTGAAAACTTGATGGCTGGGCGAAGAAGCAGTGACCACTAGTTTACAGCTCTTCCATTCCCATGTACATATAGTTTGTCTAGAGGTGGATCTGATATTATGTTTTAAGAACCTAATGCAGTCAGTAAGATTCTGATACAGGTGTTATCTCATGGTCTGATCTTGTTCCTGGTGAGCTAACATTTTAAGATTGGCTTAATGAAAAGAGATATAAAAGTTGGAGATTAAATACTGTGCTTTTAAAAGATTTTGCTCGTGTAAATGAAATTCAAGACACTTTAAGTAATTACTTTGTGGATAAATAATGCATTAGTTATCACCAAAGAAGTAATTGATAATATGGCTGAATTAGGGATACATTTTGCAACTTCATTTAGCTTTCTAGGCTTTCACTGCTGAAACTAAAATGGAGAAGGGAAAGTAAACAGTAGCCATCAAGTGTGAAGGATTTAAAAAAAAGTTCACCTACATAATACATGGAGCTAGTTTTCTCCTAGTTTTTCCTCTGTAATTGGCCGCATAATACAACACCTAAATAAAATTCAATGTACTATAGTAGACAGGAGGAAAGTTTAAACCAAGTTAACAGTTCCTTTGGTCTTAAATATCAGAACCTGGAAAACTGATATGGTAGGTAAGCTGTGTTTAAAAGCTGCCAAATTATTTTCTCTTGTTTGTTTGGGTGGGGTTTTTTTTGTTTGTTTTTTTTTTTTTTTTAGCTAATCATCTTAACTCAGTGTGGTACAGTGAGTGGTTCTGGTCCACAGCACAGTTAAGTCCAGGCTGTCCCCTGAGGACGTGAGGGACTATCTTTACAAGCAGCTAAATGGTGACTCTTGCATCAGCCCTAGATGAGCGCAAGAATGATGATAATGCTTGTGGCCCACTGAGGTAGCACAAGACAAGTTAGCTGCTTCTACTGTTTCTCTCACAGTAATAGCATCTGGGCTTGATGGTCAGATGCCAGCAGGAAACATTATTTCTTGCCTCTGTTCATTTTGAGTGAAATTGAGTGCTTACATAAGAGAACATTCGATTTGGTGAAGAACCACTAGACTACATTGAGAAGTGGAGTGAATAACTGAGCACTGTGCCGCTGTGCATGGACTGCTGGTGTCCCTCTCTTTGGTTTGGATGTGCCTGTGCTGTGTTGCAGTCAAGACTGTAGTGTGGGTGCATCCTTAAGTAACTTGAATCAATGAGTTGTACGTAGCTTTGCTGCATGACGGAGATAGCAGGATTAACTGGGGAAAGTGATTTCTAGTTAAAGTTCAACCTACTGCATTTTTCTTGAAGTTCTTCTCTGAAGATATATTTATGATGTGCTAGCTAGCACTGAATCAAGTTATATGGGTAAATGAGAATAAGAGGCACTCAGATTTATCAGCATTTAGGTATCTTGCAAACAGAATAAGTAACATTTCTTCCACCAGAACTAAGGACAGAAGAGCAAGTCCAAAAAGGTCAAGTACTCTTTCTTAAAATGTATAATTAGATACAGTGCTCTTTCACTCTCCTTTCTGTAGGAGGACTGCACTATTTGCATTCTGTGTAGCATGGGCTGATGTATGTTTATCTGTAGGCAATTGTCATTTTGCTTGCTTTCATAAAACCAGCTAATCTTTGTGGGGTTTATTTAAATCAAATTTTTACATTGTTCTCACTAAAACTGTGAAGTTTGTTAAATGTACTGTATTAACTCTTGCAAAGGACTTGTTTCTCAATACTGACTAGAATCACATTAACATCTTCTAATAGTTTGTTTTACAAAAGCTTTCAAAACATGTGGCGCTCTCTAAATGTTTTCTTACTTGATAAGAAATGTTGTCCCTGAAAGGAAATATGTTAGCCCTCAGATTTACAAAGTAAGCATTTCAACTTGTGGTGGAAGTTTACAGCACAATAAATCATGTGCTTTTCTTTTACCGTATCTTGCAAGCACAGTTGGACAAGAGACCATCAGATTTTTCCCTCCCCTTCTTGCACGGCTGCTGGACAGCTAAAAATGTAGTTGCTTTACTAGTACGTGTCAAAGTTACAGAGTCTCTGTGCTGGCAGAGTCTGATTTAAGTGGTTGTGGTCAGTCTGAGGAACCTGTGATGTGATAAGATAGCGTTGGTGAGGTCATGTGGTTTGCAAACACCCAATCTAATGCAGCAGCTTTGCCTACACAGATAGTTAAATATATACTGTATGCTTCAGAAAAGTGAATTGCTTTATTCCTTTAATGTAGCTTGTTCTTTAGAGTCAGAGACGTTCTACTGGCTTGCTAATACCCAGATTTTTACAGAAGGGTGAAGCTGGAGAGAGTCTTAATTCTCCAATAACTTTCTCCATCTTAATTGCTCCCCCCTCAATAAAGCAACTAGCTTTAGAAATTGACTGGCTTAACTAAGCAATCACCAGGCAGAAGTGTGGACATCAGTTGTTTAGTTCAATTAATTTTGAATGGGTGTTCATAGTATAATTAACACAGACATACTACACTGGCCCCAAAAGGTACAAATTATTCCATAATGACGGTATTCCATTACACAGATCTTTGGCCATAAACTCCATCTTTGCACCAGGAAAGGTTGATTGCTCTCCCTTTCCCCAATAACACCACCATCCACAAAGCATCTTCCGTTTCTTGAGGGTGAAGGAAACTTCTAAATGTGAGCAGTGTAACCAGGACAGTGATGTAGTCTGTCCTGAAACAGAACAGATACTACTTTGTTCACTTTGAGGGCAACAGTGGTAGGTAGGAATTTAACTGTTTCACTGCCACAACTGACAGATTCAGTGATAAAATCAATGAAGACTGGCAACAATTTTCTCTTTATAAACGCTTTACAACACCCCCTCTCCCCCTTTTTTCCCCCTAACTATTCTGCTGCATCAAAGCTCCGGGTCTGTGTTGCTGAGCAATATACTAGTTCTTGATTGCAGCACTGGATGAATATAGCTAGCTATACTTAACTATACTAAGACCCTGTTTAGAGTTTGTCTGGGTTGCCAAAGCAAGTAAACTCATTATAGATAAAGTTATTTTATTATTGTGGCAATAATACTCTTCTCTCAAGTTTTAAAGCTGCATGACCTATCTGCTCTACTAATTAGAGCCATGTCCTATGTTTCTGCATATACATCAAGTTTTGGGAATTGAGAAGTACAGGGATTGAGGTTCTAGTGGTTTGAATTTATCTGAGTAGTTGCTCCTTGCAAAAAGATTTTGTTAGTTGGCACCTGTGTATGGTTGCTCTATGAGAAACAAGCTCAGGAGAGGAATGCTATGTAATGTGTTTGTAATGTGTTCCTGTAAATTTATTTGAATATAAATGGGACAAACAGTGGAAATGTGGTGGAAACCCCTCCTAAAATTCTTTTACCACTCTCAGAATGGCAGCGAGCACAGATGGAAGTAATTTCTACAATCAGAGGCAAAAATAAATGTTACTTAGTCCGTTTAAAAATGCTGAGTTTAACTCCTGCTTTAGAAGGACAGAGTAAAAGTGCAAAATGATCATTTCCTGTAACTGCTGCCCTTAATGGGTATGTTTTCAGTCTCTGTATCAGCCAGCACATTCTAGTTAATGCTTGAGGTTTCAGTAACTCTTGTATTTATAGATGCATGCTCTAGGGAGAAGGAGCATTGAAATGTAGGTAGTTCCTTAGATATAATAACTCTAGTACATTCGGTGTGATCATGCTGCTGTTCTAAAATATTTTGTTGCCATGTTCTCACTCCAAAACAAACACTTTCATTAGAGCTTCTTGTAGGAAGAGTTTCTGGAAACTTTCCTTCTACCTACCAACTAGCTATTTATAGAAAGTTCTCAGGGCTAAGTCAGCTTAGAACTTTTTTTGGAATTACATACAATCTCACCACAACAAACTTGTGAGATCTTAGAAGAATTCCGCCAATAGATAAAATCTGACTTAGTTTCAAAGACTGATTTCTTTTGAAAATAGTTTAAAAGTTGGGTACTTCCTTAATGCTGTTGCTATTTCAATTGCATATTTGATACAGAACTTCAAAGTTTAATTTGATTACATGACACTAGATCAAAACCAGATTCTCTAACCATATAGTTCAGTGATCAAAAAGTCATGACCTCCCATTGATCGCTTTATTGGTTTCCTGTTCTGATTCACTGGAAACGTTCTGGTCTGAACACTTGTTGCTAGTTTTAATCTTTGTCACGTTTACAACACAGCAGACTCGTCTATGGTAAAAATGATATACAACATACACTTAACATCATATTTCCCTTTGACTCAAGTGCTCTTTAACTGATAATGTTGAAAAAACACTTCTAATAAAAAATTTAAGTCAGGAAATGTAACTATATTCAGAGCAAGATGAAACAAATAGCAGGACAACTATTTCAGATTTCATTTAAACTTCCTGACACCTGTAGAGATTTTGTAAAGCACCCTGTATTACTGTGAGACTCAATATGATTTACAGAAGCTGGCAATTTAAAACAGAGGCAGAATAGGTAAGTATTATTAAACTCAAAAACCTGAAATGGCACAATCTTGATAATTTCTTGCTGCTCTTTTGCTTTTCACTTGTAACACTCGGCAATGGTCTGAACTCTGTCTAGGGATAGGGTCAGCAAAGTTCACTTGAGACAAATATTTCAGGTTGTATACCAACTGTTATTCTGGGTTATCCTTTTAAAAGTACAACTTTCAAAACCAAAAATAATTCTTTCCTTAAAGAGGAGAATTTAGTAGTTAATCATATACGTGAGCTTGGATTCCAAAAAGTTAATGAGGACTGAGGCAGGTTGATCTAATGTTGCACTACATCAATAACTTGCTTTTAATCCTACTATACATGACACACACACTAAAAACCACCCAAAACAAACAAAAAACCCCCACCAAAATATCAGTCTGGAGTCTGTTTGGGTTTTTATAGTTTAAGTAGAGCAGCCGCATTGGTACAACTCAAATAAGCAGCCTAGGTCTGTTTGGGTATATAATTTGCCATTCTCTACTGTTCTGGTTGGGGCCCACAATAGGCTTCTCAAGCCTGGAGTTTAATACTTCCTCTGACTTCTGATTGGCTTCTGTTGCCTGTGTCAAAGTGCTTTGCTGCAATTGCTGTAACAAGTGCCAAGTGGACAGGTCATACTGCAGTTATGTTAGATGGAATTCAATTAATGAACTCCAGAAACAGTTGTACTGCTTTGAGATAATGCAGATCAAGAAGCTCAGACGCATATGAGACCCTGGAGACAACTGGATATGGACAGATCAGTCTTCCTACCACTAAGTTATGCTGCAAATCTCTGAAACCCTCTGCCATACTGAAATTAATAGAGAAAATTAATTTTCTCTATCTGCTTCTTTCTGCTTGTTTTAAAAACCTTAAAAAATCTTAAAAAATCAAATTAACTTTTCTCCAAGATTCATTTTGTTACACTTCAAAATAAGGAACCAAATTATAGAATCATAGAATCATTCAGGTTGGAAAAGACCCTTGGGATCATCGAGCCCAACCATCAGCCTACTCTACAAAGTCTTTCCATACACCATATTCCCTAACACCACATCTAAACAACTCTTGAACATGTTCAGGGATGGGGACTCAGCCCCCTCCCTGGGCAGCCTATTCCAGTGTCTGACCACTCTTTCTGTGAAAAATTCTTTCCTAATGTTCAGCTTCAACCTACCCTGTTGCAGCTTGAAGCCATTCCCTCTTGTTCTGTTGCTAATTACCCATGAGAAGAGACCAGCACCAACCTCTCTACAATGTTCTTTCAATGTTCTACCAAGTCTTCTAAGAATTTGTCAACTGTTTTTTATCTTGGTATGAGTATTATAAAATTGTCTGGGGGACAGATCAGGTAATGCTAACAGGAAGCAAATATGGCTGTGAACTCATCCATTCAAAACAGAGCTAATTTTCTTTAGGAAGCCATTTTACAGTTTATATTGTTAAAAAATACTATTTTACAGAAACCACTGAACCTTTCTATTCTAGAATCATCAGCTTTTGTCAAGGTTTGTTGTTGACTGTGCAGGTTTTCCTGTTTTAGTCATGCTAAACTCGGTCCCAAATAAATGGCCAAATGTGCTAAGGTCTTGACTATGCTGGAGTGCAGCTTGGCCCTTCCTGCAGGGCCTGGCTAACAACTTCATCTCAAAGGTCATTGATGGACTCCCTGAAAATAGGTATTTTGTTTATCTGACTGAAACTTCTGCTGGGTGAAAATTTTTAGATGAGGAAATTGATTTCCACATGTAAAGGTTATCCAAGACAAAACTGTATCTTAGAAAAAGATAAATTAGGCTCTGTGATAAATGAAATGTTTAATAATGATTTGTTAACTCATAAGCAAAGGAAGCAATTTTACATACAGACTTTGAAATGCTCCCATTGCCTGTTATTTGTAAGCACAATCAAGATATTTCCTGCTTTCTTCAGTCACAGTACCAGCAACTTCAGTTTGCTTGATTTTTGCTTAAGTAACCTAATTTCTTAAATTAAACTCTGATTAATACCTTGACTACTGCCTTATGAACATCAATTTTGGAGGTGGGGGCAAACACAAAAGCCAAGACAGGTCATAAAGCTATGTAATGGTGACTCCAATCTGCTAAACCCCAAATTTCTATGAAACCCCCACCCTGAACGCTTCAGGCTAACTTTTAATATTTGTAGTTTAGGTGAGCTACAAAGGGAAAAAGTATTTTTGTCCATGTTAGTGTTGTCATAAAACTCTGAAATAGTTTTCTGGAGTGTTTTAATGCATTTTTAAATGTATTCACTTTCTTCTTTACCTCCATGACTCTTCAACAATCCATTAGAATGGGTTGAACAACTTGATTTCAACAAAGTCTAGCTAATTTCCTGGGATTTTAAAAATTTTGATGCGAAATCAAATCTCAGACAAAGGAGCAGTAAAGAGAAAAGCATAGGCATAGTAACACTTCCTATTTGAGAATGGTCTATTGTATCAATTTCAAAACTAGTTAGACATTAGGCTGAAGCAGAACATCTTTAAGAAGTATCAGAAGACTCAAAAGTTTTCGGAAGAGTTTTAATCTCAATATTTTAAATTAAAAAGGAAACAAAAAGGTAACTGTGTTAAATTAAGATGTAACTTATTTCCTGAATTTCTCTACCAAGGATACCTCTGATGTTGCAGATCTTTTTCATGTCTGCTTCAGTGAAAGGAAAAGGCAGTTCATTGTGGTTCTTCTTCTGCCTCCTGACCTCCCCCTTGTTTTTAGATATTCCTTGCATATCTTCTTAGGTCTACAAAATGTATTGTAATTTCGTTTTTAACTCTCTAGAACTAAGTAAGGCATTGGAGAATCCAAAATGGTTTCAGTAAAAGATGTGGGGGTGGCCATCTATGCAGCTTTTCATATGGATTTCAGGGAAAAGAAGCCCATAGAGTCCCTCGTAACTGTTGTCTTTCAAACACTGAGTCTGTAGTACTAGGGTCTCTTCCTCAGGAGGCACAACAGTGATTGGGTAATGGGAGCAAGCAGAGTAAATGTGAATTCTGGGATTCAGCATCTGGTTGGTTTAGGCTTCTTGAATCATCAGTAATTTCCAAGAATGACCGTTGTCTGGCATTGCTCATGGCTGTTATTTACAGGTTAATAACCCTAATTATGGCTGCATTCATAGCTACGGCTGTAGAAAAAGAACCTTAACGTTAACTGAAGTGAAACAGGAAATTCACCGACACTGAAATAAAAGCCACAACTCTGAGCTTTGTCCTAATACATTGGATGGTGTGTTACAATGGTAACATATTTCTAATTCAGCATATCTTCAAACTTATTTTTAAATTTGTTAGAGAATGTGTCACTGGTTTGAAACAAAGTTGTCAACTTATGTGCAATATGTGTTGTTGACTTATTTTACATGTAATCTTTGGAGCTCTCAAAAGACTATCCTGTGTCTGTTGCACATGATCCAAGTTTGGTTAAAAAATGAGTCAAGCTTGAGGAAAGCTAAGAATGTTTGGTTTTGCATTAAACTTTTTCTTGCAGGACATTAAATCATACTTCAGCTTTTCTTAAATCTCAGACTTTTCAAGGATAAATAAGCAATAACTTTCATTAAAATGCTGTGATACAGTTCTGTCACAAGGCATGCCTAGCAGTCCCTTTTATGTAAGGAAGCTGATTTTGTTTGGGGAAGTTTAGAAACCCTATTTGCATTGTAGCTGTACAGCCATTAAACTCACCAAGAATTGGTTTAGATGATGGATTGCTAATATTAGTTTCTGCAACCATTCATTTAACTCATGTCTCCATTTGTGCAGTGTTCGTGTTGCGATGGTTTCAATATGAATGTGGCTTACTGTTGAAGTATAACCGTATATTTAAAAATGGGCTTCAGAGAGCTTAAGATATTTAAGGAGCTGCTTGTGTTCATGGATGTGAAAAAGTAGCATGAAAAGGTCTGCAGCCTTAATATTGTTTGTTCATTTTGTGTGTGTGTGCAGAAATGCTTCTGTATTGTAGTACCAACTAGATGTAAAATTTGTCTGGGCTGATCTTTGTCTCCCAAATGGTTGTGTATTTTCGATTGATTCAGTCTGAGATCATAGAATCATAGAATGGTTAGAGTTGGAAGGGACCTTAAAGATCATAAAGTTCCAACCCCCCTGCTGTGGGCAGGGACACCTCCCACTAGAGCAGGCTGCTCAAAGCCCCAGCCAGCCTGGCTTTCCAGGGATAGGGCAACAATGCCCAAGATCCTCCCAGTTTGCCCTCTCAAGACCTTCAGTGGTGCCTGGAGCAAAGGTTACATCTTTTAACGTCTTCAGCTCCTTAATTTTCTGAGATAAGCACTTGTGTAAAAGATGTTACTGGGAGTTCTCTTAAAGAAGTGGTAGTGTATGCCTTAACCTGGAGTGAGGAGCTCATCACAATAGGAGAGGGTCAGCAGTAAGTAGCAGCCAACTGCTAAGTATTATAAGGGATCCCATTAGATTCTGTGGACTGTTAGTCCTAGAGAAATTTAAGAACTTAAATTTCTTTTATTCATGTTAAATGGGATTACAATTTTGTAGATCCTAACTAATATTTTTAATTGGCTTGTAATTAGATTCTGACTTTTAAATCTCTCTTTCCATGTTGACAGTGGTTTTTCTGAATAACAGAGAGGTATTTGAAAACGCTTATGACTTGTTTCTCTTCAGCTAAACGTGGTTAGATCATACTTTCAGCAACATTCTAGTTTTCTTTTGAATCATGTTTGGTTTTTAAGCAGGAAATCTTACTAAGACTTCCTACTCTTACCAAGGTGGAGACAAAGAGGGAACTCTGATTTTTAGATTCTTCTTGCTGTAGGTAAAAGCCAAGAATTCAGTACGTTTATTCTTCAAATAAAAATTGAACATACTGCCTTCTGCCAAGACCAGTTTCATTCACCGAAGGAGTGGTTGTATTTCTATCACTTTCTGATCTCACTGTATTGTTTGCTTATCTTACTGCGAGTAGATTGAATATTTATTGGCAAGCTTTTAAAATTCTTCTACATCAGAACTGAGTAAATTTCAAGAATTAGTTACTGAAGCCTTTTAAACAGCAGAAAGTAACTTTTTAGTTTGACTTCTTTCCACCATGGAATTCCTAGCTTTAAAAACACCTCCCAGGTTACAACATATAAATGTCTTAGAGCTTAGGTAGAAGTCTCTTTCATAAAGTCCCACTTTGACAAATTTTGACATATGTTCTCTATTTTAAAAAACAAAGGGGCTTAGAAATATAGCTTCGTTGCAACTAACACCCTTCTAACTGTTCTATGATTCTGTGATTTAATTCAGAAGAACTTTTGAATTGTACTGTAACTTCTTCTAAATTTCTCTTTACTGTCTCTCCTTTGTGCCTGGCTTGATGAGGCAGTCACCACCAGGTAAGAAAGTTTATTCTGAGGTTCTAGGCTCTGATTGTTAGCCTTTTGTCAGCTCTACTGAGCTTGTAAAAGCTGGTTACCTGTTAAGAGTATGTACAATTAAAGTCTCTTTGTGGTGACCACTAGGATACAAAGTTTGTCTCTAAAATTTACATACAAGAAGGTATATAAATGCAAACATTAAGATTCTGTTCTTGATTTGGCTGGCTTTTGAAGTGATAATGATGACATAAATTTTGGTCATATAATGTTATTAACCCTTTGAAATGTCCTAAAGATCATATGAATGTGCTGTAGTGAAAACGGGGTTGAAGCTGCAGTCGTCTAGACAATATGACCTGTTTCTGAGAATCAAAAGCAAAACATGTAGGTTTACCAGACCTGTTTTATTAACAGATGTGATCTGGTAAAATCAACAGATTGAGATTCTTGCAAAACTGAAGCAGTTATAAAAAAGCCAAGGTTCACCTGAATGTTACTTGTCAGATTCCCCTCACATGAAGGAGGGCCAAACACGAAATGAAGAGGCTTTAAGCAATATTGCCTTAATATTGGCTCAGAATTGACAGGTCCTGGGATATAAGTCCATACTCTGCTCAACATTGCTGCAAGAAAAGAGGCTGTTCTTTTTCTTTTGGGTGTAATGGATAGAGTAGAACTAGGGTTTGGGGGGAGTTACTGGTGGTGTGGTGTTTGGGTTGGGTCCATATGCCACCCACACTTTTCCTCCCCTCCCATGTCCTTAGCTGCATTTGTCACTATCTTGACATGCTTGGCTACATGAATGACAAGATCTTGGTGTAATGCTTTACTTCCTACTTGAAACTTTTTTTTTCTATGTTCAAATAAAACACTGATGGCAAGAATCTCAAGAAATCCCTTTTAAAAAGGTGACACGTGAGCTTCAGTATGAATAAGGTAATCCATCAGTTACAAAATCTAAGCCATACCTGCACAATGGCAAATGCAGCATTGGTAGTTACAAATCAGGAAAGGTATTTTAGAATTGTTGATGAGAGTCCTCTGACATCATTGGCTCAGTGTGCAGCAGCAGCCGGAACAGACAAGACCATGTTGGACATCAATGCAAAGTATTTTTAAAAACAAAATAACAGGTTTTGTATTGCTGTTACAAAACCTTGGTGCAGGGCTGGTCTCAGTACCTCAAGACCTTAAAAAAAGGTCTGTACAGAAGGTAAAGGGCAACTAAAATGGACAGTGGTCTTGAGCACAGCCTGTTTTTAAGAGGCTAAAAAGGCTTCGGGCTCATCTGTGTTAGCAAGAAGGCTGAGGGAGGTGTTAATGATGTAAGTTTCAGAATCAGGACTGGGGAGTTGCTTTTCACCACTTATTCCTGGATTTCTAGAATTCAGTGGCAATTCCTGAAACAAGTAGGAGACTAGTTTAAAACGAAGGACTTTCTGGAACTTAGATCCATGGGAAGCTCTGGCGGTAGGCAGCAAATAAATAAAAAACAATCATCAGTCATGGACAACTGGTCTTATAAACAACTAGGAAAAGAGAGACTCTCATATCTGCTACAACAGTTTCTGGACAAATGAGTGGGTCTTGGGAATATGAAGGGAATTAATTGCAAAAATTGGTCGTATTCACATGCTTTCCCTTAAAAACAGAACAACATCAAAGTCCTATTGTCACTGTTGAAGGCAGACTATTAGGCTGATGGACAACTGCCCTGAGCCAATAGGACACTTATGTTCCCATCTTGAAAAAAGGTGCTGCTTTTTCTGTAAGAAATTTTGCTAGATTGCCAAGTTATGTGAGAGTGCAAAACTTTGTTTTAAGAAACTTCTATTTTAGAGCCTTAAGCTAGCGTCAGCCACTGGTATCTAATTGCATTGCAGTGTATGCTGTCTATGAGCTGTTCCAAATGCTTGGAGAAGCTTTACAAAGCCTTTCTGCTGCAACAGAAATTGAAAGATAATGAGGTTCCTTCAGAAATGCCCCTGAAATATCTTCAACCCTGAAGCTACACAAAACTGAAAATAGTGCACAGCTCTTCACAACGTATTCTGTTGGATACCTTTAATTTCTTGAAAACAAAGTGCTTTCATTGACATTCATGCTTAAAAAAAAAAAAGATGCAAATTAGATTCTACCTTCAATTGAAAACCAACCTGTTTTAAGTATTTTCAAGATTAAAGTGACAGATTTGTGATTGCAAAATAAAAGTA
Organism: Nycticryphes semicollaris; assembly: GCA_013400055.1. Taxonomy (NCBI): domain Eukaryota; kingdom Metazoa; phylum Chordata; class Aves; order Charadriiformes; family Rostratulidae; genus Nycticryphes; species Nycticryphes semicollaris. Next base: position 57,148 of record VXBJ01002118.1, on the reverse strand, counting down.
ACATTCTGTTGCAGACTAAGTTTTGTGATAAATTAACGTACTGACACAATGTAAAGACATTTGTGTTCAAATAAGTGTTTACATTTTTAAGAATTGCAGTCATTTTGGCAGGTACAAAGTATTTCAGTTTCTCAAACTCAAAATGGCTGCCATAAGAACAGTAATACACATCCCACTGGCCGTGCTTTTCACACATCTCACTGAATTGTAATGTGTCCTCCAGGTTGGAAAAGACCCTGAGAGGCCTTTAGTCTACCTGCCTGCTCAAAGCAGGATTGACACTGAATTCAAAGCAGGTTCCTCGGGGCTTTGTCAATTGGGTGTTAAAACTTGCTGAGGATGGAGAATCTACAGTCTCTGAACAACTCATTCTAGTTCTTTACTAGTCTGGTAGCAATTATTTTCCCTTCATGTTCAAACGCAACCTTGTGGTTTGTGTTGTAATCAATCTCTTTTCTACCACCATGTATTTCAGTAAAGAACCAGTTCTCAATTATCTTAAGGCATAAGCTCCTACTTCTTAACTGTGTTGGTGCCTCCCCACCGAATCTATTCACGACTGTCTCGTACTGAGGAAGGAGTGAGGTAACAAGTGGAGGATAGGACAGATGCAGCCTAACAAGCGCCATGATGTACAGGACTCCAATGTCGTCTTGCTCTTCAGCCTGTTGATCCCCATCATACAAACGAATTCTACGCTACAGTGTTTCTCTGTGTTTCTGGCTGAGATGGCTATTTTTCCAGCAAAGAACTTGCAGAGCTATATGACCAGTGACAGACCTGTTACTTACATTCTCTACAGTACAAACATGTTTCTTCCTAGCAGCCTGGTTCCCCTTGGGTGTGAGGAGTACTTGAGGAAAAGGGCAAGCAAGTGTAAAGCTGCAGGTCAAAGAAGTATTTCTGGAAGGTCAGAGATTGCGCATCCTTTCATTAGAATAACAAAAGATAACAACACACTGTTTTCCCAGACTCACTTTAGGAATTGGCAAAGGCTGTGTCTATTCATGATTTTTTTTTTTTTTTCACCAACAGCATTTTCCACAGACTCTTATTTGGTGTTTGGAAAGGCTGCTGCCTGAAGCCATGATTTTGTCATGTTACCTAAATATATTCATCTAAAGGTATCATGTTGAAGTCTTCACGAAAACAGTTGAGGTCATTGGCTTGGCTTTCTGAATGTTCAAAACAACTAACATTGAATATCAGCTTTATAATTTCAGGTGAACCAATGGCGTAACTGTGCAGACCTAAAAGCATATAATTTCTTACTCTAATACGAAGTTTGTAGTCACTTGTACAGCAGAGCTTTTTTTTTTCTGTGGTGAGGGTGGAGAGAAATTGTTGGGTTTCGTTTTGTTTTTCTGTGTTTTTATTTTCTTAGTGACTAAAATTGATAGGTGTTTTGGAAACTTCATGTGGTAGCTAATCTGATCGTATTGCAGGATAATTTTAGGGATAATATTTCTAAATAACACAAGAACCTCTGTATCAGGTTTTCTGTATCTAGGTATGTAAGTAAAAAGTATTTATTCCAGATATGTGTTCTGTTCAATACCTAATTAGCATAGGCTGATTTTGCTTGCATCATGAATTATGCTGTACAAGTGTGGAACTTTTTGTTTTGCTTTCCTTTACACAAGCAAGTTGTTTATGAAACAACTGCAGCCTGTCTGTATGTGAAAGAAATACAAAAAACTAACGTTAGTACATGTAGTTACAGCCCCAAGATTGAGATCTACAGCACATACCCATATTCCTAACAGGGATGATTTGATATACATTAAAAGCTGGAGCTTTTATATGCTGTTAACATCTGATCTGATGGCTTCTAGCATGATTATGACTCTTGTGATCTTTTTTCGACTCCTTTTTTTTATTCTCATCTTTTGCACAAGCCCATGGTAAGTACAGAGATTCCTTCTTCCCCCAAATGGACAGGTAAAATCTTCTATTGGTGTCAGTAGCAAGGACCTACATACACTCTTTATTTATCAAAGTGAATATTGCTTCAGATTTCTGAAACATAAAATAGATTTGTGTCAAGAAGTTCTTCAGGCTTTTTCTTTCGGTTTTTCCGGTCTCTGTGAAAAGTCACTTACAAACTAGCGCTTGGTGCATCTTCCTTTTTGAGCTTTCAGAGTGACATTAGGAAGTTTTTGTAATGCATTTTTAATATTTTTGTATCCTTAGGATTTGTTTATCTTACTAGTCTTAGACTGTCAAACTGACCCTGAGGGAGTTGCTACTAAAAGCTAACAAAATCAAATTCAGCAGAAATAACCCCAGGAATGACTTCCATGAGTTGCAGTTATTTTTTCTGAATTAACAGGGAACTTGGCAGACTTCAGAGCTTTAGGTTTTACTTTTGAATAGCTTGAATGCATAGTTGTAATAGTTGTCAGCACATTTTGAATTAAAATGGTATCATATCTGTCCATGGTCTGACAGTAATTTTTGTCTTGGCTGATACTCTCTTAAAATTGAAACGACAATCTATTTATGCCATACAAAGAGAAGTTTCTCTAATACTTCTTGATCTGAAATCTCATTGAGTCTGAACTAGATAATGACAAGACACTTGATCTTGCAGTACAGACAAAACTTAAGCATATTTTCTGATATTTTTTTCTCTCTCTGTGGCTGTGTGTAACTGGCAATATTCACTTGGGACCCTGCTCTTTGGGATTTGGAGAGGGTTTTGCTCAAGGGAGAAGTTAGGTGATAACTTCTACAGCTCCATTCTTTCCCTTAAGATGTGAAGGACTGAAGTGCTGTCAAAACAAATAGGTCACTCTAGAAAGCTAACTATAAACCATCCTTATGGGGGTATTAAAGATGCAGTAAATAGTCTGGAGGAATCTGGCATTAGGCATTCTAGGTACCTTGATTATTAAGCCTTAAAACTGAAATACTCTGGAGGTGGAAAGAGAATTTTGGAAAACTCCAAGTACTATTTAAGACCTTCTTTCAAGGTCTCTGCTTGGGCAGCCAGAAGTGAGAAGTCACTCTGCTCTGATTCCATCTGAGTTTTGAAGCGATCATCAAATATGATACTTTCTAGATCTAGCATTTAATCCAGTAAGAGTTCAAATAGACTTTTTTTGGAAATGTGTTGGGTTTGTTTTGGGGTGGGTTTGGGTTTTTGGGTTGGTTTTTTTTGTTTGGGTGTTTTATTGGTTTTTTTTTTTACTGCTGGACTGTTCAGCTCTGGTTAAGTGTTAACTTCTGCTTTTTCTAACAGATCAAATGTCTAAAAGGCCAGAGGGACTTCTCAGACCAACCCACTTTTGATGGGATTCACATTGTCAACCATTTCACAGGAGATGATGAATCATTTCATTCTTCTGATGAAGATTTTATAGCTAACTCCATACAGGAGAGTGGGGTGAACTTTCATCTACACAGGACTGGTCAGATGGCTTTGGATCACACAGTTGTAGACAGCAGTGACAGTGACACTGAGGAAAGCGCCCTTCAGACTGGAAATTCAGACAAGATAGTTTCCACGCAGAGAAGAATGGAATCTTACTCTACTACTGTGTGATTATCACTGTGACTAGTGTTAAAGACTTCAATATTTCTTGAAGGGTGAAATTGTCAGATAACTGAAACTATCCAGCAGTTGGTTTAGGTAACTATTGGATCTGGTCTGGCCTGTGATAAATATATACATGTACTGTCTATCTGCCTTCTCTCTTTGCCAAATCTTGTTAATGACATACCATTGCCATAAAACAGGCTGGGAAGAAGCTGATGGATGACAGTTCTGACAGTATTACTGAATGTTCCTTGGTTTAGAAACTGCAAATATATCATTTCTTTAATGCCTAAGAACCATTTTTTTTGCTGTTGACAAACACAGGAAATATTTTCCTCAAAAGAAATTGCTCTTGTGCAATATTTTATGCTCTGAACAAATGTGTATGTTTTACATTGTTATCCATTTGTGATCAAGATGGACCCTAGTAAACCATCTGATCATGACACGTATAGATATATATAAAATTCTTATACTTCTCGATTACTTTTGGTTTTACTAAAGTTATTGGATGCCCACAGGAGGCTTTATCTGTACTACTTCATATATGCAAATAATGGTCACTAATGTTGTAAAGGTGTTTTTCACCATTTTCACTTAAATCTATGTGCATCTGCTTTTGGTGTTGCTAAATAATACCTGGTCTGAATATGTTAATTACAATAATGTTTATTTTGTACATATTTATATATCTACACCAAGCTGAAAATGTACATTACACCATTTTATATGAGGAATGTAAATGTTGCAATATTACTGTCTCTGGTATTCGAACAGGAAAATGAATTCTGTATATACACACTAAAAATGAAATACTAAATAAAGGCAAAACACTAACTTTACATTAAGTTTCAGCCTAGCTACACTAACAGGTTCGTGTTGGAAATGCTTGTTCAAAACACTATTGACTGAAATCTTTTACCTTCATATATATGTAATGAAAATAAATTTTTCATGATTTAACAAGGTTGCAGCATTTACTGTTTAGTTACTTTTAAGATACAAGCCCTTGGTTACTGCACCGTTACTTGCTGGCTCTAGAACAGAGTGGCGGTTCAAATAAGGTGAAAAAATTAAAAAGTTAGTTCTAACGGAGGCATGGTCAGTGCATAAAAATATGTAAGTTCAGTCATCTTAGAGTTTTATAGTGCGGAGCTGTCTAGGAAATAAGCTGTTGGTCCTGTCACCAAATAGCTGTGCTTCACCACACAAGAAAGAGCTGACCTGAGCATTCTGTTTTCATGCTGTCCTGAAAACTGAGATCCCGTAAGACAGCCCTGGCTTCTTGAACAGAACAAGATATTCAACTGTTGTCATATAAACACTTGTGTTTCTCAGACACATTCTAGTCAGGAATATTCTTGATGGCAGCTATTATTGCCATCTTAAATAATTAAACAATCCTTAAGACTTCTTTTTTGGTAATGTTTGCAACTGTTATATTAATAAAGAAAAAAGCAAAGCCCATGCACAAGTTGGTACTGATAGCACAAATGGTGGCTGTCTTGCTATCCATGAGAAGCAGTGTTGTTGTTTAAAACTGCAAACGTGTGGAAGCAGACTGCTGAACGTATCTGCTACTCCTGTGAGGCATTTCCTTGACTTTTATTTTTAATGTGTCCTCAGAAAGAAACAGCACAACTGAGGACATAACAAATGTTCAAAGAATGATAGGGAAGGCTGAATGGAAGCAGCACATTCTGGGCCTCTCAATAGTATCATCTGCTCAGGTGCAATTTAATTTAAATCTTAATACAGGTGGGTGACAATTTCAGTTTACTGATTTTTAGCTCCTAACTTGCTTCAGTATTTCTGCCAAAATTTCCCCACATCCTACCAGTGAACACGTAGTTCCCAGTACAGCCTCTGGATATTGCCACCTCTAAGGTGGATTAGCTGACTGATTCTGATCCCTTTTGGAAACTTCATGTATGCAAAACCAAAGCAGGAGCACTTGTGTTCACTGACAAATAATGGTTGCCTTTTTTTTATTATTATTATTATTTCCCTTGCAATGAGCATCTGGTAACATATGTTTGCACCTGGATAATTGTTGCCTAAGAGGATAGGTGACAAATGCCTTGTTACCTGTCATCGATACCAGCTGCAAGTCTCTCTTAAAGGTAACGTTCTGTAGTAAGTGGCAGGAACAAAATTCAGTTGTAGAGCCATAAAAATCCTGTCTGTTTGAACAGTGAAGTGTTACGATTTTGCAATAACTGCCTGTCTGTTCAAGTGATAGCAAATGAGATTAGTTGGCAAGGGTTATTTCCTGAACTTTTGTGGTTTTAAAGTATACTAATAAAATAATGATACTGAATAACTGCATAAATAAAAATATTAAGGGAAAAGCAAAAATCCTTATCCAACTAACTGCATCTTTTCTAGTGATGAAGGTAAATCACTGGACGCTGCAGTTTCAGAAGACAGTTATGCATTGAATATGCTAGAACCCAAGACAGGCTGTTCAGAATCAACCTGCTTTTTCTGCAACTGTTCTGCCAAAAGAATGACACTAATATCTTTGTTTATGTGTATTATAATTTGAATCATCAACAGCATAGATAATATACTAACATGTCAATAAATAAAGCATACTAGTTAGGCTACACACCATCACCTTGCTTGCATGACCTAACAAATACTGCTGTTCTCCTAGTCTTGTCTTACATGTAGGCTGTAAGAGCTCAAAGTGAATGCTAAGAACATACAGTAAAAAAAAGCACACAAATACGAAAACATAAGATTCTTGAATATGGAAGTGCTGCCACTGAGAAGACACGGGAAATTGTGAAGAGGGGTTACCCTTCTATATACAGAGTTTCCATGTAAATTGCATTTTATGTTTTGGTAATGAAAATGGAAAAGGTAGGCTTTCCCTGCCTGATAATCAAATATTCAGTGGTTGGAGAAGCCTCAATTTTTCTTATTGAAGCCTCACATTTTCTTATTTCTCCAGACTAAGGAAGTCGATATTTTAAGTGCTAGTAGTATTTATGATTGCACCTCTTTTTATGAGGTCACTTCATTTCATGCATTAGAAGTTTGCAACATTTGTGAAAAATGGCGAATGTGACTAGTTGGGATAAAGTACATCTGTGAAGTTAAGTGTGTATTACATTCACAGCTCAACAATTATTTGTTCACGTTGGTCATGGTTTGGGGCAAAACACAGGCCTTGTCTATGTACACATTCACAAAGTATTTGGCACTAAAATAAATTTTCAACTGTGCGTGAATTTTTTTATATTATTCGAACTAAAATCAGTTACTATGGAAGTGATTAAGAGAAGCATCCACATAGAGGTTTGCATAAATTTAACAAAACCACTTTGGAAATCTCGTACTATTGAATTTAATCAATACTTAGCCCTTTCATGGCACTGCATCACAGAAGAAATTGCATGTTTCTTGTTTCTTGGGTGTAATTAGTGTTCTGTATCAGAGACCATGCTAGCGACTTTGTGAAACTTGATGTTCATACCACGTTTATATTTTAAACTAGAATGACCTAAAGATATGTTAGCATAAAAATATCCACATTTTAGACTGGATGTGCTGCTAATTCCCTTACCTGTAGAGGCTCCAAATAATGTAACTCATTAGGAAAGCCATTAGGCTAGTCTTGGAGACTAAAATAAAAAAAATACTCAACCTATATAGTAGGAGTTAGTGCAAGCCAAGTGGAAACTACAGTGTTATGTTTAATTATGCACTGGCTACTGACTGTGTGTGTATTGAGAGAGAAGAGGAAAGATGTATCAACAAATGGATTTCTGGATTTCGTGATATTCATTTTCATTCTGTGAAGTACTTTTATCAGTATAATTACACAAATATAATTTTTGAATTCTCTGAGAGGTTTGGTTTGCTTTTTTGGAGTTTTCTGGTTTGTTTTTTTAAAAAAACTAGCTCAAAACATTTAAAAAAAAAATCAGTGAAATACATTTACATAGTAGCCTGCAGAACCAGAGATTATGAATGATGGAATGGAAATGGCATGGTAAATTGACTTTCATTATAATCTCTATATAGCATGAAGTTTCAACTTCAGAGTAGAGAAAACATGCTAACATATGCATGCCTAAGCATACATGGACATGGATTGACTAAGATACAACAGTTTAACACCTTCCCTTTCCTGGAATTAATACCTCATTTCACAGTTATGAAAAATTAAAAAAAATGTTGGGTGGCTTAAATTTCTAGTGTCCCACTATGAGAACTAAAATTCCTGAGACGATTTTGCACAGTCTACATTTTGTAACTCATAGATCCAACTTTCTTCTACTCACAATGGAGGGCATGTTCTGGGCCCACTCCTTCACAAAGCTGAAATCCCTCTTTTCATCCCAGCCTTAAACACCACAGACTACTGCCACCTATTCAGTTCATGCCCACAGTGATCATAACTTCTATAATCTGCTCTGAGAGCAGCAGAATTTGCTTTGGTTTCCTCAGTGATCCAAAAAAAAGCTGAAAATATCACTGATTAATGTCTCACATATTTACAGCATATGGACCATGGGTACCTGCCACAAGAACAAACATAAAGAAGCTATGACAAGATACTGGGACGGGACCAGGGGACCCGGGGAGGGAGGGAAGGAAGAAATAAACAATAAGCAGGATATGTTAAAAATAATTCAATATTTACAAAATTGTTATTAAAAAAATAAAGACACACTTCTCAACAGAATGTGCAACGCTACAGGTCCTAGCAGCTTGTCACCCTCTCACTGCCTTCTCCCAAACCTGACTTCCAGGAACAAGAAATTGCTTCTCCTCCCCTACATACCAAGCAGCTAACCCATACAATCCTCTTCACGTCCTTCCTCCTGTTACGAAGTGTCTCATCACTTCTGAACATGAAGATTTCATCTGCATCCCATCACCTTTGCTGCTGTATCTGCTGTCTTCTTAGCTCTAACAGTAACATCAGGCAGCTGCTGTGAACAGTGCAGTAAATAACATTGAGTAGTTCTTCAGTCTTAAGCATGACTATAATGTAATACCATCCTAGTTTAAACCCCTGCTTTCATTTATTTCTTCCCCTCTTTTGTCGCTGTGTGGTAATGATCATGTATTTACCATTGCATTTGACTGTATCTTACCAGGGTTTTATGTTTCACTTTAAGTATCACACTCCCTTTGGAGTAAGCACTAGAGCAGCTCTGCTAAAACTCATCTCCAGCTCCCATCACCTACACTTCACATGAATTGCATACCACTGCCAAGTGAGGACCGTTGGCTTTTGGCTTTTTCACACTGGGATACAGAATATTTGGTATTGTCACACAGCTCTTGCAGTGTCACATGTTGACCACTGCATACACAAGACCATTGTAAAGGTTACTGAACTGCAGCATGGAGGTTAACCATACAATGTCATGGAGTCATAGAATTTTGTCTAGATGGAAGCGACCTTTAAGATCATCTAGTCCAAGCATCAACTTAACCATCACTAACCCATATCACTAAGCACTATGTCAACCTGTCCAGCGATGGCGCCTCAACCACTTCCCTGGGCAGCCCATTCCAATGCTTAATAACCCTTTCAATGTAAAAAATATTTCTAATATCCAATCTGAATCTCCCCTGGCACAACTTGAGGCCATTTCCTCTTGTCCTATTGCCTATGACTTGGGAGAAGAGACTGACACCCACCCCTCTACAACCTCCTGACACCCACCTCTCTACAACCTCCTTTCAGTAAATTGTAGAGAGCAATAAGGTCTCCCTTCAGCCTTCTTTTCTCTAGGCTGAACAACCCCAACTCCCTCAGCCTCTCATCATAAGACTTACTCTCCAGACCCTCACCAGCTTCACTGCCCTTCTCTGGACCTGCTCCAGCACCTCAATGTTTTTGAGGGTCTCATCAGTGCCAAGTAGAGGGGGACGATCAGCTCCCGAGTCCTACTCACCATGCTGTTCCTGATACAGGTCAGGAGGCTGTTGGCCTTCTCGGCCACCTGAGCATACTACTGGCTCATGTTCAGCCGACAGTCGACCAACACCCCCAGGTCCTTTTTTGACAGGCAGCCAGTCTAAGATCTTAGTCCCTTTACCTCTGTTCAGTGTGCTGTTACTACAGACAGCAAGCTCCTCTCGGGGGTGGAAAAAGCCCCAGGACGATGGCTGTAGGAGGCGAAGGAGTGGAAATTGCCTTCAGGCCCTACCTACTGATTGCAGCAGCTGCAGCCCATTTCTTCCAGCCCCTTGTTCCGTGCAGAGATAGCAAACCAGCTTTATTTCTGGGTTGCAAGATAAAACGCGTGAGGCGCAGCTTCCAGATAAAAAGAACTGGAAGTCCACGAGACGAAAAAAAGCTTATGCGTTACAGCATGAACAGGGGCCGGCGAAGCCCCGGGAACACGGGGCGGGAGACGGCACCGTTCGCCAGCTCCTCGCGCCGAGGCACTGGCATTGTGCAGAGCAGCCGGCAAAGGCTCTCCGCGGCCCGCCGTGCAGCTGCGGCCCGCCGGCGCTCCCGATGGCGGTGGGTGGCAGAGGCTGCCCCGACGGCTCCCCTCACAGCGGGGCGAAGGAGGAGGGCCCGCTTCCCGCCGCTCCCGGCCTCGCGTCGCTGCCCGCCGGCACGTGGCGCAGCGGCGAGCTGGTGACCGCCGGTAACGGCAGCCTACGCCCAACACCCGGAGCCTGTCCCGGGGCCTGCCGGGGACAGAGCTAAGCCGGCACAAGGTTCCCGCTGGAGCGGCGGGCCGTCCTGGGCAGCGCCCGCCTTCCGCTTGCCCCGTCCTCTCCGGCGGCGCAAAGCAAACCATCCGTCCGTCCCGAGGAAAACAGGCGGGAGGGGACGGGACAAGGTGCATGTCAGGCACGAGATGATTTTGCAAATGACGAAACAAAGCCGTTTTCCTACACTTTCTCCTCTAGCCGTCTGGGAGAGCTGACGCTGCGCAGGCAGCGAGCACCCAACGCGCGGCAATCACCGCGCTTCGAAACGCGCACAAGCATCCGTACGCACATTGCGCTTAGATGCATAAAAACGAATATGTATTTTACTGCACCCAGGTCAGAACTGTTTATGAGCGCTAATAGTAATTCGCAGTGTTGTTTTCTGTAGCTTTCAGTACCGCGCAGGTCGGCACCGTAATCGCAAGGTCGTTAGTTTATCGTCCCGTTTCAGAGGCGAACGAGAAAGATTGTTTTGCAAAAAGTCACAAACAGTGAGAGAAACACGAAATTACACTGAGTTGTGCTAATCTGGTTGTTTCTACCGATTCCGTTATTTTTGAGGCGGGCGGCGAGTATGATTTTCAGAGCACTCAGCCAAAGGCGCAGCAGGGAGACCGCGGTGCACAGATGCCGTCAGTAAAACTGCTGTGCCCAGCACCGGGAACTTTCCGGCAATAACGAAGGTGTTAAGGTCGATGTGTCAGTCGTGTTCTTCAACTTCCTTTTGTGTCACTACTCAAGCATCATGCAAAAGGTTGGACATTTTTTTTCTCGTGGTGGTGTTTGCTTGCTTAGTTAGATTTTGGGAAGTCGGGTTAATCCTACGTTCCACACGGGCTCACAGGCGCAAAGTGACTAATTTTTCTGTGAATATTTCGGGGGTGGCGGGTTTGGTGAAGAAAAGCACCTGTTCCGCAAAGCCAGCAGGCTTCTGGGCGTGAGGAAGGCTGAAGTTTGCTCCTGTCTTGTCCGACTTCGCGGGAAACGGTGTCAAACCTCGTTTCGCTCGCTGCAGAGCCCTGCAGTCATCGAAACGAAGTTGCTGGTGGCCTTGGGATGCCTGAGAGCAAAGCCCAGCACCACCTCAGAAAGATACCGAAGCATTTCGAGGCTAGACCTGGAAAACTGTGTTTTGGGTTCGCGGAGCGTGTGTAAAGCAAGGCGAGCCTTTTTTCCCTTTGCAGAAGGGAGAAGGCTTCCCGGCCGCACAACGCGGGGGTCCCCGCAGGTGCGGGGCGCTACCTGCCGCAGGCCCCCGCTACCGTGCTCGCCGCCGGTGTTTGCCCCACGGAACCTCCCCGAGTTAGCAGCCGGAGCACCGGCACGCAGGAGAGGAAGGCAACCTCTTCCCTCTCGCCTGGCTCCTCTCTTCTTTCGTCTTCGTGTTCGAATCGCTCTCAACCTTGTAGCTTGTAGCCACGGTGCGCCGGGAAGGGGGGGTGGGGTGGGGAATCTCGCCTACCCCTTCCATATTTAACCATTACCTAAATCCGAAGGGAAATGAGCAAACCTCTAGGCTTGGGTCTTTAGGTATTTTCAGCGCCGTTGGGCGTATTTATCCCAAAAGAGTTTTCCACAACAAGTTATTTCTAGTCTAGGGGAGGTCTCCGTCGCCCAGGGCCCTGCCTTAGCCCCGATTAACAAGGCCACACATGGGTCGGTGGCGCCGGGTCTCCCCGTTCCCGAGCCGGGGGCAGGGATGCTGCGAGGAGCCGGCGCCGGCTCCTCCGTCCCCTGCCCTCAGCCTCTGCCCGCCTCTCGTCAATCTGTGTTTTGAATCTGTGACTTGTTCTCGTTGCGGAAGTTGAAGGGGATCCAAGAATAGTTCAGATAGATGTGTGTAATTTCTAGAGCAGAACCCCGAGAGAAATGAAACGCCCGATTCCAGGATGACACTTTGATGTCACTTCAGCGAGCCCTGTGAGGTGGAATACGGTAAGACATTTTCATTTAAGGAAAAATGAGAGAGAAAGAGAGGAGGGAGAACAGTGCTGATTTTGTGAGGCTTTAGCTTTTTTTTTTTTTTTGCAGAAGCTCCTAACGCTCAGGAAGTGGAATTTGTGGTTTAGGGGGCCGAGCTCTGAAGGAGTTGAGAGAGACAGAAAAGAAAAAAAAAAAGCCAACTCAAGCACCATTGCTCCTTAAAGGGAGGCTAAATTTAAAGTCACCCAAACTAGCAAGGCTGCAGCGCAAACCCCGTCTGCAGCCCACCTTTCTTAGCCCCTCCAAATGGGTAAGCGCTCTTGCTTCTCTCGCCTCGCGTAGGCAGCGGCCGGCGGGCCGGGGTAGCAGCGACCCTTCTCCTTACCGCTCCTCTCCTCACCGCCCCGGCGCTACCTCAGCCCCGGCGGCTCAGGGAGGCGCCGGCCTCGCGCCCCCACAGCGGCGGCCGTTGGCGGGCCCCGCGTGCTGCCAGGCGCCAGCCGCGCGCGCAGTCCTCGGGCCAACGGCCGGTGGGAGGTGTGCGTGTGTGGAGAAGGGGGGTTGGGGGTCGGAGCGGAGGCCGGTGACCGCGACGGAGCGGCGGGCAGGTGGGTGCGGGACTCGCCTTCCCACGGGCCCGGCCCCAGCCTGGCAGGCTCCGGCCTTGGGCGGCGGGGCGGGGGAGGCTGGCGGCACCTCCTTGGCGTGGTTTTTGGAGGGAAAAGCGCCGCGCCGGGAGGGAAACGCGGCAGAAGCGGCGCCGGCGCCCGCAGCCCCTCAACGTCTCTGGCCCCCGTTGCCGTCGGGGAGGGCGACGCGTTATCGGGCCGCTTTGATTTCTCGAGCCACCCCCTCCCTCCTCTGCGCCTGCCCTCTTGCTGCCAGCCCCCGCTCAAGGATGAACCCAAGCGCAGGTGGGCCTGGACAGAAACGCTCCCACCCGCCCGCCCGGCGCGGTGCCCGTGGGCGGTGCCTGCTCGGCGGCGTTGAGCGGCCCTGCCCCCGCCGGGCGGCAGCGACCGGTGTTTCGCGGTGCGGCCGGGGTTGCCACCTGCGGGGTAGCTCCCGCGGCCTCATCCACGGACTCCGCTGCGGCCGGGCCCCTTCCCTCCTTTCTCCGTTCGTAAATCTGAGGCCACAGGCGGGAAGGGGACGGGGAGAAGAAAGCACCCCCCTGCGATGTCTCCTAAAAGACCCAAACAAACGTGGTTTAAACGCGCTTTTTTTCTTTTTTTCCCCCGAAGCATCAAGCGTAACAACAGAGGCGGCCCGGTGCTGGACGGGTTCCAGTGAACCTCTCCCGCCTTGCCCCGAGGAGCAGGCTGCGAGCAGCTCTCTTAACCCGGCCCCTGTCCCCGTAGGGCCCCTCAGGAGGTTTCCCATCTCGTCTCTTTCTTCCCGCCCCAGCTTTCGGTGCCCGCAGCTGCAAGGTGCCGCGGCGCCAACAGCTGCAGGCTGCCGGAGAGATTCCGTTTAGTTCGTTTTCGCGTTATCGTGGTTCACGCTGGATGGATGAATCCGTCCCTCCGACAGCAACAGCCTCTGAGACGTCGGGTTTAGGCTGTCGGGTAACGACTCTCCTGACCGCCCCGGCAGCAGCCCTGCGCCGGTCGCCCCGTTCTGGGTGGCGGTTACTGATGAGCCTTTTCGTGGTTGCATTTTGTTGGCGCCGCTTTTGCCGGTGCGGACGCAAACATGGAAGCGCGGTGCGCCCACTCCGCCCCGTGCGGTCGCGCTCCCGCGGAGGAACGGGGCTGCACATGACTGCCCCTATCCCACAGCCCCCTCAGTCCCGGCTCTTCCGACGAACGGTGCCCGGCCCGCCTGTTCCCTGCAATCCGGCAGCCGCCGTCGGGCCGGCATCCCTCCAACGGACCGGGTACCGTTCGCCGTCGGGCCGCAGGAGCGCGGTCGGGACGGCCCCAAGGGGAGGGGGTGGGGGCAGCTTTGGTCGGGGGCGGCGGGAGGCTGAGTAGCTGCGCTCTGGCAAACGAGGGGGGGCGAGGCGAGCGGGGCTGGAGGCAGCGGCCGGAGCCACCTGCGCGCCGCCACCTGGCGCACCGCCCCCGGCGAGCGGCCCCTCCCGGCCGGTGCCCCCGGCCCTCACCGGCGGGCTNCCACCATGCCGAGGTCCTTCCTAGTGAAGAGCAAGAAAGCGCACAGCTACCACCAGCCCCGCTCCGCCGACGAGGACTACAGCCTGCGGCTGGAGACGGTGCTAGCCCAGATCTGTGCAGGTAGGAGTCCCTCGGTCGCAGCCTCGCTTGCGGCGGACACAAGCCTCCCCGCCCCGCATCACCCCGCTGCCAGCGGCACCAGCACTGGCCGGTAGGTGTGCAGCCCCCTACGGCACCGCAGCCCCCGCGGGACGCTGGAGGGGCGGATGCGGGGTTGGAGAGAGTCCGGCAGCAAACCTTCGTGGGAGTGGGGCCGCCGCAAAATGTGGCTATCTCCCACCGCGGATCCGCACTGAGGCCTCTCCCTCGCCCCCTTTGCCCTGCAGACAGCAAGATCCCCGAGGACACGGGGCTGTGTCGCACCGTCCTGCCCGTTCCGGAGCCTCCCCAGGGGCGCTTCTCCCCGGAATCCCACCTAACCGAGGCTGCTGATGGCACCTCCGAATCGGCGCCTAGCTGCGAGGGAAGCGTCTGTGACAGGGTGTCCGAGTTTGAGGATTTCTGGAGACCTCCCTCGCCCTCCGTCTCCCCAGGTAGGACCAGGGCGAGCACAGCGCTGTCTGTGTCGGTGCTGTGGGGCAGTAGCTCATGGCGGGGTGCCGCCGTCGAAAACGAGTGGAAGGGACAGATTTGCCTTTTCCCACACATAGTGGGAAAAGGCAAATCTGTCCCTTCCACTCGTTTTCAAGTTATCTTTTTCGGGTTGATTTTCCAGCCCGTCTCCTACTGCTGAGGGAGCAGAGGGTAACAGGCTGTAGGAAAGTTGTTATGCCATTGGGTGTTGATTTTTTGGTTTCTGATTAATTGCTAGAGGTAAGCCAGTTATGTTTTAAAGGTCCTGGCATTTTCCTATAGGGTCGTGCTATCCGGAGTTTAGATGTTTTAAGACACTAGAATTTTCTACTAGGCTATCTATATACCTGTGGTAAACAGTGCTGACTTTGTGTTTTGTACTACCTGCTAGACATTTTCCCTAACTCCCTTTCAGGTTATTTCTTGACTCTTGCCTATAAAAAGGATCTCGCCCTCTCCCTCCCTCCCTCCCTTTCCCTCTTCTCTCTTTTTGTTGTTTTGCTTTTCTAAAAACGTGTTCGTAAAAAACAAATGAAAATAATGACGGTCAGATTTAAACACCCCAAATCCAGGAAACTCACACTTATGGCTGCAGCGCCTGTCTCTAACTCCCTCGTCCTGCCTTTGATGTGGTTGGAGCAGTGGGAGATGCTGTCCCCAGCCTGGCGCGAATACTTATCTCGTTTAAAAATACAATGGAGTCATTTTATAACAAAAATATGTATATATAAAACCCACTTTTTATTACCTCGGTTAAAAAGTGACAGCTGGAAAAAGAACAATTTCTGTCTTGGAGAAGGAAAAATTGTCTCAGCTTTACCAACTGACTGCAGACGCTGGCAAATGAATACTTAGTCCCATTTACCCACAGATTTTCCCGCTTAGTCTTTATAGTGTCCTTGCATATCAATGGCTGATTGTAATGATGTGGGTTTGCATTTTGAAAGCCTCTACCTCTTTTAAGAGTCCTTAAGTCCTTTGAAGGGAGACATTCAAAATGCTGCCCGGCCAATCATTACGGCCAGCCACCGGACAGTTTCAGCGTGCAAATGACAGACCGGATGAAATGCATCAGTCTGTGTTTTGCTAATATTTGTGCACAGAGTGTAGCAATATGTATAATTTTTGTTCTAACGAATTTGTCCTCCTCCTCCTTCCCCAATTAATTACAGTTTCTGCACTGGAAACAGACTGTTTTCATGAGGTGTCTCAAAGACAGATGTAAAATAGAGCAGGTATTTACCCCGGCTGCTCTGCCTTTTCCTCCTCCCCACTAGTTTCTTCCCCCACTGTGGGATTTATTATCTCTTAGCCAACGATCCATCTACCCAGGGAAGGTGCTTTTGCAAAATGAGGGTGACATTCCCAGATCAAGATTTTCCAGGGGCATTGGGGGAGAGCTGATTCCATCCCCCACTCACTCCACAACCTGATCCCGTTCACAGGATGAACGGGAAGATAAGGGACTCCAAGTATTGTAAGGAAGGTGCTTTATTAAATGAACCTTAGCGCATTGAGAAAGGTGCTGTTGCGTTAATGATGAAGGCAGTGGCAGCAAGATTAGATAGTCGGGCTTCCTCCCACAGCTCTCCCCGACCCCACTGCCTTCCAGCTGCTCTGTCAGATTCAGCACAAAGCTGGAATTTGTGCCTCGGTCACTTCTGCAAGGTGCACTGGCCAGAGACTGGATTTCTATGATTGTGTCTATCTGTGTGGGTGAAGGGTGAAGTTTCTGTGCTTTGACAGGCAGGGCAGAGGAGAAATGATGTTTCTAAATTACGCTCAGGGCAGGTGCAGTGAGTGGTACTATTACCCCCTTATCCCTAGAAGTGAACATAGGTGTAGATTGCACTTCAATACACAGTGAAAGCCAGATTTCAGGTTTGAGTGCTGTGCTGCCAATCCAGGTGGGCATGCGCAGACGCAATACCTATTAACACCCTAATACATTATTGACTCCATCAGCGTAAATCACTTTGTTATTTAACCTCACTTTCTACATGTTTCTGTAATCACATGCATTTGCATATACAGAAGGTGTCTGATAGCTCAGTGCAGCAGTATGTTAGTATGTTGTGATGAGCCTGTTAAAGCTGCAGTCTTGGAGGGAGGCTTTTAGTGGGTATAATGGAGTTATGCAAAGAGCATGGTGTTACATGCCCTTTGGAGGAGGACACTTGAATCTTTCTTTGCCTATCAATCAATCTGTTCGCAACAATTTTAGGTCGAATTTGCCTTGCCTTCAAAAAAAGTATTGATGTTTTTTTTCTCCCAGAGGTTGTCTATATAAAGGCTGCACAGAATTGCTAGGAAGAGGAGGGAGAGTCTGTCTGCTCACCCCTTAGAGTTCTTACTGCTATGGAGTGGAGGAGAGGCAGGCACAGAAGTGCCCTGCAGCGTGGCAGAACAGGGTTTGCAGGTCACCTTGGGTACATGTCTTGGATGGCTTGAGCTTGCCCCTGAGAAGTATAGCATGAGTGGCTCCCCTGCACTTGCGCTTGAGAGGTCTCCGATGCGTGTGAGGTGATGGAAGGAACATTGCACGCAAACTGATCTGTGGTGCAGTGTTTTCCGTGTCCTGTGTTGCCAATTCCAAGGGCTCAAAAATCAGGTCAGCTTTCCCTCTCACTCAACAGACTGGCTTAGAAATCAAGATTGTAAGTAATACCTTATGGATATTCAGTTCTAGTGTTGAAATATTGAGGGTTTACGTTTTCATGCTTTTCTTTACAGTGCAGGCTGAAGTTGAATTTAAGAGGAAAAAAAAGTTAAGAACAAGCAACAAAAGGAAAGCTGAGGGCCTGATGAAATCATGCAGTTTCAGGAGCTGGGGCTTTAAGATAGTTTGAATCTTGCGATAAAATCGTGAGAGATGGCAACACTGAAACTGGTTGCAGAGACATAAGATAGATGATGTGACACTGACCACAACTTTGCAGTCAGTGCAGAACAGGAAAAATCATGCTCAGCACCATGTCAGCTAATTTGATTTCATCGCTATGTTTAAATGTCCCAGTTGGTATGTACACATATATTTCCAACCAAAAGACTGCTAATTTCAATGAAGACTGTTAACAACTGAAATTATGTAAAGGGTAGGAAATAGTCAAGTAATTCAAAGCTCAATTTCCACTCCTGTAAGCCTCAGTGACTATCTGCCTATCCAAATGGATAGCTTAACACATCATGCCCGCCTTCCCTAGGCCACTCTGGTTGTCTTGGTTTGTTGAAAGCTGAGAAAGAAAGCCATGGGAACTGTGAAGCTGAGAGGAGTGACGAAAAGTAAGACAGCAGTTGTGGGTGGACAAGTTTTTGAGTAACAGAGGTTATTCTGGAAGCCCAGGCTGTAAGGGATACCAGTGTCTCTGTGAAAGCATTGGCACTTCAGCAGTTAATTTCCTTGGTTCACCAAAACATGTGTCCAGTGGAGACATTTGACTCTACCAGTGCTGCAGCCTGTTTTGATGGACAGTGAAAGCAGACCACCTCAGACATTAATCAGCATCACTGTCAGACAGAGTTGGGGTCTGGCACCTCAAGTTCCCTGCCAAACTGTGCTTTCCTCTGTGCAAGGCTCCCTGAGCATTTGTGCCTTTAGATGCTGATCTGAAAGGCTGTGTTCCTACTGTTGCATCAGACTGCTATGGGCCCCCCAAGTGTGATTTATCTTGTGGTGCCCACTGTCTTGGTCAGATGCTGTTGCCAAAGGTGAGCCTCTTAGAGCCAGCTGAAGCCATCTGAGCTTGTTCTGGTGGAAGATGGCTTTGATTATGACTGCTAGGAAAATCTTCTTGTGTCTTCAATTTTTAATGCGGCCTATACCAATGATTTTGCAAAGCTGTGTTTTGGGTGGGCTCAATTTCTTTACTTGGAGGAACTCAGAGCAGTCTAAAACAACCATGATTTTATTTCAGATGAGGACGGATTTTAGTTTTGGGTTTGTTTTTTTTTTTCTGAAAAAAATGAGGCATGACATGCAGGCACCTCAGAAACTGTTCTTTATTTCAGTTATGCTGTAGTATAATTAGGGGTAGTTGTGGCATGAACTTGACAGGGTAGATTTGAGCATTAAATTGTGCAACAAGCAGTTTTTAGTTTTGTTGAACAGGTAAATCTCAGCATGCTTGCTCCTGGCACATAATGTCATATTTGCTGTATGGATGTGTGGGATTTCCATCAGATCTTAAACATGTGGACTGTCAGCTTTGATGCCCACCTTGGGACATAGTACATACACTTTTCTGAGAAGCTGCAGAAAAAACCAAAGGAAATTGCAGACTAAGTTGTTTAGTGTCTCAACAGTCAGATCATTGTGTACACACCTGGGCATCTAGAGGTGGAGGTAGACAAAATTGGTGGTTGTTTTAAATAATTTGGCTGGGACAGCAGGTGAGTAGGTAGTACTGGATGCACAGACCCTACCATACAGTATAAAATGTCCTTCCATTAGAAATGAAGCCTTAAGTTGCAGCACAGGGGTCTGGCTCTGGGCACAAGTCTTGATTGCTGGGACGGTGCTGCCCCATGGCAATGGCTGGACTGTGAAGCACACTAATTCCTGTGCCCTTGTGTTTCCACAGCCTCGGAGCGATCTGTGTGTCCATCCCTAGATGAAGCACCCCCCTTCTCGGTGCCCTTCAAACCGTATATGTGGAACAGCCTGGGTGGCTCTGAGCTGAGGCACCTTGTGCAAAGCTACAGGCCCTGCCCAACACTGGAGCGAACCTCAGCCCTGGGGCTCTTCTGTGAGCGAGGCTCTGAGCCTGCCCTCTATGGTGCAGAGTGTAGCTCTTCCCTTGGACTTTATGGTGACTTCGGCTCCCCCGGCCCGGCCCTGTTTGAGAGGCCACCGGCAGCAGCACCTGGACTCTATGCTGAGACACAACCTGGGCTGCAGCAAGAGAAGGGGCCAGGTGGCATCAAAGTGGAGTCAGACCTCTTGTGCCGCCCATTGCTCATCAGCACTGGCTCTTA
The DNA here is from genome assembly GCA_013400055.1 of Nycticryphes semicollaris. Taxonomy (NCBI): domain Eukaryota; kingdom Metazoa; phylum Chordata; class Aves; order Charadriiformes; family Rostratulidae; genus Nycticryphes; species Nycticryphes semicollaris. Next base: position 37,261 of record VXBJ01002118.1, on the reverse strand, counting down.
CAAGTGTGTCAAGTGCAGCAAGGTAGGGATCCCTTTCTTCCACAGTGGTTATGACTCTTCCCCAGCCCCTTCTCCCTGACAAGTCTCACCCTATGTGCTCTCTCCCCTCAGGTCTTCTCCACACCACATGGCCTTGAGGTACATGTGCGCCGGTCACACAGTGGTACGAGGCCCTTTGCCTGTGACATGTGTGGCAAGACCTTCGGCCATGCAGTCAGCCTGGAGCAGCACAAGGCCGTGCACTCACAGGTGAGAGCGGGGCAGACTGCCAGGATGAAGGTCCAAGGGCCAGGGCCAGCTGCTTGCTTCAGCTGGCTCTTGGGAGGCCATCAAGGCAATCGCAGGGCAGTAGGTGGTCATCTAAACTGAGGAGAGGAAGAGAACATGGTAGGGCTGCAGTGGGCAGTTGTGGGTGAAGAGTATCATGGCAGGCAGAGCGAGCAGCTAGTGAGCAAAGGATCATACCAACAAATTAAAGAACACAGGCCTTGTTTCCATTTCCCAGACCTTGCATGTGTCTCTATTAAGCAAAGGGCACTTCTGGTACTCCAGAAGTAACAGATAATAAATAATAAATTTTCACTCTCAGAGCTGGAAATTGTAATGCGGATGTTGACTTTTTTTAACAGCTAAAGCAATGCACTGTGCTTTCTTTCGATGCAGCTCTCCTCACTCTTTCTCCTCCCCTCCCCCAAAGAAATGAGTCTTTCCTTGTTTGTAGTCATTGTGTCTGTGCAGGGAACATCTGAACGACCAGTCAGGTATAGAACACAGACTTTACCCGTCTCGACACTCTCTGAGTCACACACCAAAAGAATATGGTAGTTAATTTTGGTAGGAGGACTTGTAACATTTTCCACCTGCTGATCTTGTGCCACATTTCCCCTTCACCCACCCACTTGACCTGGCAAATCTTCCTTCTTCAGATTGGCTTTTGGAGTATAGAGTTACAGCAGTAGGTTTTTTTCTAGCTTTTCATTTACAATTTCATGAGTGTGCAATAGCAAAGCAAACAATGAGGGGAAATATCTCATCATCCATTAAAAAATGATGAAAATAGCAGCACTGCTTATTGTGTCCATGGAGGGGACAGAACTTCAGGGAGAGTTCATTAAAAGCCCAGTAAACTAAGATAATTGTATGAAAGCATAGCAGGAAGAGGAAGGTGTGATGGTAGTTAAAGGATGAAAAGAAGAAATGATTTATGGTGGAAGAAAGTGGTAGAGAGGAGTGTGTAGGAGAGAGGAGAGAGACAGCAAGGTCTTAATGCATTTATTGTGATATGTTAAAGGAGTAAGCACAGTAGTAAACCAAAAAGCTGTTTTCCCCAGGTGCCCTAGGTACTTCCACTTGAATTTTCATGGAACTACAAATAAGCAGTTAGTTGTTACCCTACCAGCAGAAGTCAGCCTGCCACAGATTTCCCAGCAGAGACCAGCAGACCTCAGCACCTACTTCGGTGTGTGTAGTGGAGAGCTGGCCTCTGAATGGCACTGCAGCTGTTGGGCTTCCCAGTGGAGTGATCATGCCTTGGGCCCCTGTTAATGTGCAGACAGGCTCTGTCTGGTCTGTTGGGGCTGCTCCTACCTGGCCATTCCTGCCAGCAGGAAGAGCTGTTTGTTTACGTTTTTGTGAGGAGCAGTGCACAGTACTGGGAGCAGGTGAATTATCTTTTTTTATCATCTGGTGCTATCAGGCCAGTGTTAGCGTCTCCTCAGGCCAGTCCTGTTCTCTGGAGAAGTGGAAGTGCTTGCTAAGGCAGAAAGGGCAACGCTGATGTGCTGCTGGGCAGTTTGTTGCTGCTGGGATCACTGGTGTGACGTAACATTTGTCATTTGGGCTCTTTGCAGGAACGCAGCTTTGATTGTAAGATTTGTGGCAAGAGTTTTAAGAGATCTTCTACTCTGTCCACCCACCTGCTCATCCACTCAGACACCCGGCCCTATCCATGCCAGTACTGTGGGAAGCGGTTCCACCAGAAATCTGATATGAAGAAACACACCTTCATTCACACAGGTCAGTCCTATAGTTGCTGGTGTTCAGCTGCAACTGCGGCAACAGGTCACTGAAGGGGTCTCTGCAGCAGTCCATGCTGTGACAGTACCTGTACTTCCCTGTGCTTCTTACTGCCCTGCTGCTGTTAATGAGCTCTACTCATGCAAAGGAAGGTGATTTGAATGTGGTTTCATGAATAGCAGCTGCAAAATAACCCAAATCCTCGCAATCCAATCAGTGTTCCCTTAATAGGATCCACCAGTGTTTATTCAAAAGGCTTTTGTGTAAGATGATTTGCAGAGTATTATATTCTTGTAGCCTTGATTTACAGCTCAGTTCCTTGTAAAATGACAGGTGAATTTGATTGCAGCATTTCTTTTCATAGGATCTACCAATTTACAATAGGAACAACAGGAGTCTCCTCCTCTAGATCAAACACTAAACTGAGGGGCCTAGGATCCAACTTTCAGTCTAAATATTTGTTCAGATGTTGTCTGCACTTCCACCCGGACTTTCTGAGAAATGTCTGCAGTTTGGTATAGAAGGAAAGGGAGGTGCAGAGTTCTCAAGTTTCACTGTTAGTAATAAACATGGAAACTAATAAAGTGCAGGTGAATCACCAAAGGAACTTGTTTTTAAAATACCATTCAGTGAGAAGGCAGGTTTAACAGAAAAAAATCTTGCCGTCTGGACCTGCACCATTCACTTAAATTGGAGGGAAATGAATGATGTGTGAGATCAAGAAGCATTTACAGACATGAATTAACAGCTGTACTGGCCAAACCCAAGGTTCAGATGACCAAAATTCTGTTTCTTGATACCACTAGCAGGTATCAAGGGTGAAGCCTATAAATGGCAAATACGTAGAAAGGCGGCATTATATGTAGCGCTGCTTGGGTTTGATTTTTCTAGATGACAAGCAGTGAACACTAAACGCTACTTACAAAGATTTTCCACCAGATGTTTTTTGGATGAAAACAAACTATTTAGGAAGTAATACAAAAAGTATTTCTGCAGTAACTTTTTAAACTAAGGCTTGATTAAATAGAATTTCAGCCAAATTCTGAATCTTGAAATTCTGAGATTCTTTGAAAAGTCAAAACAAAACCATGATTTTGTTGCAAAGTAAGAAACTGGACCTGGGCATTTAAATTGCTAACATAAAACAGGTCCTTGACAGAATCAGGGATCCCTTTCATACGCAGCATACACTCGTGAACTGAGCCTCCAGCACATTTTGTGTTATTTGATGTTTTGAAGAATCTGATCTTCAAATGTGCAAAGAGTTGTTGCTCCAGCTGAAGCCAGTGGGCTCTGCAGGTGCAAAGCCACTCTGAAAATCAGGCTTGTTTTGTGGTTGGGTTCCTTTTATCCGTTATTTGATAATAAATATTGTGAAAATGCACTGAGATCCTGTTCCCTTGGAAGCCAATGGAGTTGTGCCACTGACCCCTCCGTAGAAGTTCTGGAGGCTGGATTTATTCCCATTTATGTTTTTTGCCTGGAGGAGAAGTTCAGGGCTAGCATTAGGTGACTGCTAACATTTCAATGTGGGGAAGGGATAGAAGAGCAGATCTAGGTGAACTCTGCCCTTCAGAGTTGACTTAAGGGCTCTCATACCCCCTTTGGGGACAGACTGCAGCTCACTGGGTTTGGCTGAACAACCTCTATGTATCTATTCCTTGTGCCCCCATGCTGATGCTATAATAATTGATATCAGACATACAGCATGACCTGGTGTTCTTTCTAGGAATTTCTGATGTTTGTAAGGACACAAAGCCAGTTGAAATCACACAGAGCCCATGCAGCCAAATGCATCCACAAATTTTGGGGTCCTGAGAGCACTCTGAGAGCACACAGCTTCAGGCTGCTCCCAGGACTATACTGTGCCTATGGAGACACAGCCAAGTCCAGGCCTGCTCAGCTGCAGTGCAGGCTCAGCTAATGCTTCAGGGCTCCAAATTGCATGTTTTTTATAAGAATGACTTCTTTGGTAATCACACAGGAATCCATCCTTTTGATTAGCTTGAAGGCCCGGTGTGCATTTCCTGTTTGCTCGGATCCTGCGTAAGCAGCGTGTTACCTCTTTCACACACTCTGTCTCTCCGTCTTTCTCTCCCCTGCCTTCTGCTTGCAGGTGAGAAGCCTCACAAGTGCCAGGTGTGTGGAAAAGCCTTTAGTCAGAGCTCTAACCTCATCACCCACAGTCGGAAGCACACAGGTTTCAAGCCCTTTGGCTGTGATCTGTGTGGAAAAGGCTTCCAGCGAAAGGTGGATTTACGGAGACACCGAGAGACACAGCATGGTCTGAAATGAGTCCCAACTGCAATATGGAAAGCACCTACAACACTATGAGAACAGACTCCCTTGGCTTCCCCGCTGGACCCAAGCCCTGTCCTGAGCACAAACCCTGGCATTATTTTTCTGACCAGGAGTTCAGAGAGGAAAGAAGAGGACAGGGCCATACACAGACAGCTCTACCTGAATGACTGTGAAAGCAGAAATTAAAGGCTAGGGTTTCTCTCTTCCTCTCTCTGTTTCTGAAATAACACTGGAAAATAAGCCTTTTAGATATGAAGCCTGATACTCCAAATACGGATAAGCTACCAAATATCTCTAAGCTGGAAAATATTTCTCCCATGGCCAGGATGAACCCCCTGAAGTTTTCAGTAGCTTGAATCACCTGGTAGGGGAACATGGGTATAATGGAGTTTACATGGTAATGACAGAGAGTCAGCAGCACATGGTGTGGTGTAGGGAGTGCTTGCCTTGGTTGAGTTTCAGTGCTGAATGGCTTCACTCTTGGTTTCCTGTCAGGAAACCTGAAGTGTCAGGACTGAACTGTGCAGTTTGACATCTTGCTGGTTTTTAAGCAAAGGTACCACCAGCTTGGGCCCAATCTTGCTCTCACTTGTTCTGGTGCACATCAGGAGCTGCATTAACAGTTACAGAAGGGCCCTTTTTATCCTCTGACAGCCATCTCTCTGTCTGTGCATGTGTTTGAGGCACGGGGGTTATTTCTTGCCACATCTGCTGGGGAGAAGGAAGCTTGTGAAAGACGAGTGGAAAAGCCAAAGCACAGAGTTATGCCTTATAGCTAGAAACCCATCCAACAAGTGATCCTGTCTGAGGAAGGCAGGAGCGCAAACTTTCTGTCCAGAACTATTACTGGTTTCTGCACTCTGGGCTTGTTCTAATAACTGGAAAATATCTACTCAGTTGCATCATTTGTATATTTGTTTTTGTTTTTTTTTAATTTTTAAAGGGAAACTCAGCTGAGGTGGGCAGGAATCATTATAGAAGTATAATTGACTGAATTTGCCTTAAATGACCCTGCATGTACCTCAGTTAAAAAAACCCACTGTTTCTACTTTTGTGACAGGTTTGTAAATGTCCTTATGTAGGTTTTATGGAGTGTCTTATGTTTATTGGCACATATTTATTGGAACAATGTTTTAAGTTAATAAAGTATTGAGAATGGTCCAGAGTGATTTTTGTTTAATATGCAACTTCAGCACATTTGTGAACGTCAGCCACTACAACAACATCCCACAGTGATGGTCAGGGCTACAGCATTTGAGGAGGGAGAGCAGGCACAGCAGAATCTGCTCAAGGGCTCTGGTGATTAAAGAATGCTGCCATATTTATCTGTCCAACTCTCACTGATCTCAGTTAAACACTTCACACTTTTGAGGACTGGGGTATACTGTGCTTAGGACTATCACCATGAAAGGGTTTATAGGGGAAGTAGCAGTTTTAAGTGTCTGTTTCATAAATGTAGACCGCCAGAAGTCCCTGCTCAGCCCAGGAGGAACTTGAATGTCCTCCTGCAGGATTAAATGTCTGTACCCGGGAGTTTGCAGGGACACCTGAGCAGCAGGTGCGTCATTTATACTTAAGCCTGTTGGGACTCAGAGAAGTGCCTTTTGCCTGCCTTGTCAGCAGGGCTTGCTCCATCTGTCAGTCGCAGCTCATACAAAAGGGAAGCAGGAGGATGACAGAGGGGGGCCTTGTCCTTTCCCCAGCGGGGCACATCATGGCAGCCTGGGCTTTTACTTGTGCACATAACCATGTGCGCCTGCATGGATATATACTCTTGTTTCAAACTTTGTACTTCTGGATAAAATCAGTGAGCAGAGGCCCCCTCTGGCCTGCAGGGCTGGCCCAGCCCTTGGGGCACCTGCCCACCAGAGGACTGGGACACTCCTGCCACGGTGCCGCCCAGGTGCCTCCGTGCTTCTGCTTTCTGCCACCTCTGAGAACTTCAGCCACAGCCCCTTCCTCACAGGGCTGCCCTCGCAGGCTGTGGCTGAAGTGTATCTCCACAGGGCTAACCCAGCACATCAGCTCTTTCACACATGGTTGCCCACACCAAGGCTTCACAGATGAGGCTTTTATTAAACAGAAACACGGCACACAATAACAGTGGTCAGGGTAACAGTCTGTGGCGTAAGACACCACAGGAGCTGCCAGGTGCTCTGAAGACCACATTAGGCCCATTATGCTGGGTCAATTAATGCAGAAGATCAGTGTAGGAGACTAAGTGCTAATGGGGAAGGCCCTGCCCAGACCAAGAGGGGCTCTGAGGAGCAGCTCAGCCGGTGGCAGAGGTAAGCTCAGGGCTGCCCCCAAAATGATGCTCAGTACTTATTTTACAGGGAAGCTGCTGCTGTGGACAGAGCGAGAGCTGGATGGAGGCACTGGACATGTGGTGGCTGGGGTGGAGCAGCTGGACCCAGCCTCTCTCCACTCAGAAGGGTCTTTTCCTGCCATGCACAGCCTCCTTCCCTGCAGGCAGGCCTTACTCCAGCAGGCTGCGAGAGGGGTCATTTGCTGGCATTTACCTTTAAAACTACAATGGCCCCCCAGCGTGTCTCCTTTTCAAACAGGACAACTGGTGTGGTTGGAGCCCAGTGCTGGCCTGCTGGGAAGGCAGCTGCTTGTGCGGCAGGAGGGCTCCCCAGCATGGACACAACCTGGGTGGTGAGACTGTTCCTCAAGAGAAGAAACTCAGAAGGAGTTTTTATTGGTTTGTGTCTTCCCGCCTGAGTGTTTTGCAACTTGCTGGTATACCTGTGGACACTGGTGCTGAGCTGCTGCTGAGGCCTGAACCCTTTTGAAATGGTGGTACATCACTGCATGGGAACGTGTTCCCCACCTCGCCAGCCCTGCTTGCTGATTTGGGGGAAATCCAGGTACCTCTGGGAAAAAGGCATGGCTTTAAGATGGGGAATTTGAAATGAAGAGGAGGAAAAGAAGATCTATCTGAGGAGAATCAGAACAGGCTACTGAGACGCCCCGGTGCAAGTCTGAAGATTGGAAATATCTCTCTCAATGTTATTACTGTGTGCCATTAAAAATGCATTATGCATATTACATGACTCATTATTCATGAAGCAGGTTCCATACCTTTTGTCTGCCAGAGTAACTGTAGAAAGGGTAAGGAGAGATGCTGGAGCACACCTTTGTTTCTTTCTGTAAATTTTTAATGACACCTCCAGCTAACCAGTTGGTGAAGCTCAGTTCCTGCATAAAAGTGGAAAGGCAGAGCTATCTACAGGACGACTAAGCCTTTCAGAAGCTAATTTGAGCTTGTGTTCATCCACACCAACGGTGATTAAATTACCTATCAGGTGTGCAGAGCTATCAGGATTCAGGGCATTGAAAAACAAGGTGAATTTATCTGATTGATTTAAAAGACATGGGTGGAACAAGCGGGTTGAAAAAAGAAAAAGTCTAGTCCTTATAGATATTATAGGAGTACTTCTCCTGGCAAGCTAACAAACTTGAACTTGTTACTTTGCCTTCAAAAGTTGTTTTGCCCGTCCAGAAAACAAATATATTCGTTGGAATCAAAATGCCTTATCCAAATCAGTTAGCAGGGTGAATTAATTCATGAGGCAGAAACAAAGCAACTTATTAGGTTCCATCCTTATGCCGAGCAGAGATGTTTAAAATTAAAATATGCAAACATCATCTGTGTTTTCTATACAGTCAGTTTCCAAAAGCTGATAGTAACACTCAGATTGAATATTGCAACACAAGGGAGCGAGCGGCTCTTCTGGGTCTTGCTCCTTCCTCAAGCAAAACTTTTGTTGTAGTTGATGGGGGGAGGGAGGAAGAGGTTTCTAGAATAAGCCCTTGGTGAAAGATTGCGAGACCTCTGCAACCGTATTTGCAAGCTGTGCTGCTGTTGCACGTTTACAAAGGAGTGCTCCTCAAAGTCTCTGCATTTTCCTCTTAAGACAGAAAAACCAAACAGGTCAGTTGTGTCAAATTAATCTCCAGCATAATCCCAGTTCACATCAGGAATGGATTTTGCCTTTATTTATGATTTGGGTCTTACTCTAAACTTTATAGTAAAATGTAGCTCAGCATACAGCCCTTTGAGGGAATTCTGATTTAGAAAAGCACTGAAATATGCATGTAAGTCAACAAAGTGCTTCACTAGTAGGAACCTAATGAGATGCCTGCTCAGAGTTAAAATTCCAGGGATTTTCCCTGCTGAATCCTAAACCTTAGTCCATTGCCAACCCACATTTTGTCTGTCTTTTTGTTTTGACTTGCAGTGGAGGTGGTTTCTGAGAATGCCAAGGGTTTTATTTTTTTGTTTGTTTGTTTTTTTTTTAAATTGCCAATAGGATAATGGTAGTTTCCAGTATTTTTTCCTCTGAGTAGTAAAGCAGTCTAAATAGATTTAAGGCATGTAAGTGTCTTTAATGCATTATAAGGCACGTGAAGTTATAGAACCAGATTTGAAAAGATATTTGCTCATCTAAAGCTGCAGAGATGTCCGGATATGCATTGGGTATGGGTATCTAGTTGTGTCTTTGGCTTCCTTACTAGGGCAAGAAAAAAAAACCAACAAAAAATCCAAGACATGAGTGTCAGAAAACTTCCCGAGTCTTTATCACGCATGTTTCTAATATACACAGCATATGGACTATAAATAGAAGGAGCACATAAATCTGGAAGAAAATGTTTCATGCATTATGAAAATGATGGCCAGACCTTGTTAGAATAATGTTGCTTAACGGATTAACCTGCAGCATGTGATAAATCTTTCAAATAAGATGAAAGCAAACCACTCGTGTGTGCTTGTTCCAGCGTGTTTCTTCTCATCTGGATTTTTTTTTTTAATAGAGATGACATGAAAAAGGAATACTGAATAAAACAAACCTAGAAAGAAAATAATGTGACAGCTAAAGAAATTATTTCCTTCTTTAAATACCATCCAGCCAACTTTCTGACACGTGTGTGATCATCCCAGCCAGCTGGTTACTACTGTGTGTGTGGCACATCCACCCCCTGCTCGCCGAGGCCCAGCTTGCTAAAGCAACAGCAGCAGCGGCTGCGGCAGTGCAGGTCTCTGCTCAAGCAGCCCAGGAGCCACCTCAGCCACTGGCTCGTCCTGGTGTACGGGATGGAGGTGGCTGGGTGGTCAACCAGGGCCACTGGTGGGAGCGCAGTACGGCACACTTTTAAAATGGCCAATATATTCCATTGGTTTAGTTACTGTAATGTAGCCAGCTGGCATTAATGGAAAATTGTAATCCTCTGAGGTGACAGGTAGTTCAGTGTGATATATATGATATATACTACTTATGTTTTACACTTTCTTTATTTTTTTTCCCTATGAATAATACATTCCCAAAACTCACTGACAGAGTCAGTGGGTGAGTTTAAAGGGGAAAAAGAGGTATCAGTGCAAGAGACAGGAAGCTGAACTCCCAGAGTTCAAAAGAGTACACTCATCTGACAAGAAAAGAGGCAAAATAGATGTCTTCAGTGTTTCACGTAGGAAAGTTTAAGTATTGCAGTGAAGATCCGCAACAAAATAATTGTATTTCATTAAGAGATCAGACAGAAGAGTTTAGATGTTTATTTGGTCTAGATTGCTTGGAGTGGCCACATCTAGTGATTAATTTACCCTGATTTAAGGCAAGGCATCTTATGTTTTCTGTTAAACTGCTAAATTCCCAATTTCCCAAGCTATCAACTCTGTCTCTGCTGTTGCCTTTTGCCTCTCTGAAACACAGCAACATGGACAGGCGGGAAGGAGGGTGAGACCAGCTCTTGGAAAAGAGAATAGATGAAAAATGATCTTGATCCTCTTTAGGCAGTTGTTCCAGCTTTTTGAGCCTCTGCAGGAGCATTGGACACCCCTTACATTGCAAACCTGGCAGTCGGGTAGCTGGGAACGGCTGGCCCAGGATGCTCTTGCTGGCACTGAGTAATAGCGGGTGTGAGTCAGGGTGGTGGCGCCTTGAGCTCCGAGAGCAAAGAGCTGGGTCTTCCTGTGTGCCTGCCCCGGGCTTTTTGCTTGCTGCTGGGGGCTTGACCTTTGCTCAGCTCTGCCACCTGCTCTATGCATCTGTTCTCGGTTGGTTTTGGAATTATTTGTGTTTTCAGTAGCATAAATTAAAATTAATTGCAATTGAGAAGAGTCTCCTTCCTATGTGATATTTCCAGTGTGGCTCAGACATTTTGCTTATGAGCTCCGCTGCCCTGGGAGCCAGGTACCCTCAGTCCCTCCCTGCCTGGCTCTGGCAGGGCTTGCTGCTTTTGTTTCCTTCAGGGGTTTGGCAATCTCTGGACTGATTTCTGTCACCAGTTGAGGTGGTGAGGCCGTTTGCCACCTCTCCCTTCATTCCAGGAGAGGGAGGGGGGGGATGTTCCAGTGTGTGCTTCCGTCCCAGTTTCCCCAGCCCAAGTTGCATCACAAACCCTTGCAGGGATGGAAAAGAACGGTTGCATTGATGGGAGGAAGGGGTTTTATGCAAGTGGAGTGGGCTCTGTCCTCCCTAAATTCTAAATACCTCTGTCTGAAATTTCTCACACTGCTCACAGTGAGACTCCAGCCAGACGTGGGGCCATGGAGGAGCACGTGCCTGCCTAAGTGTGAAGTGCCTCAAACGGCATCAAGTAATTTCAGAGGGGGAGATGTTTGATTGTTACTTCTGTCTTTTGAGACTGCTGTGGTTTGGTTTTAACTGTGACTCTTTCCACTTGCCATTTGGATGTCCGTTTTGTTCCTCTGCATGTTGAGTTGCTGAAATTTCATGTTTGAGCAATTTTTTCTGTGGGCCTCCACACGATGGAGAAGAGTGCTGCAGCCTTTGTACTGGTGCTCTGGCAAGGTTAAGAACCTCATTTCCTTTGCTGGAATTTTAGATCTCAGTAGTGGCCAGACAACCAAGGAGCCCTCTGAAAAATGCAGGCATAAGGAGACATGGTTCTTAACGCAGAAAGCGTGTTGGATCCTAAGGATCCCATAGAGTAAAGAGTAACACAGGAGGACAACTGCACCAGCTGGGCTGAGTTCTGCTGCTGTTCATCCAAATTGGGGGAAATGCTACAATTAAGCAGTGTGACTAGATGTGTAAGGTGTGTTACTGTGAGGGTGTCTGTTGTTGCTTACAGTGAGAGTCTCCTGGGTAAATGTTATTGTCCTCTGTCCAACCCCTCTCCTGGTCAGCTGCATGGTGGGAATTCAGTTGATAATCAGTGAATATCCCTGAAGATGCAAGAGGGTATTGCCTGAAGGCAATACCACTGCCTCTTGACCAGAGTGGGCTGGTAATGCGAGAAATCTGGCTGGCTTTGTTTTATGGAGGGGGATAAAAAGTAAAAAAATTCTAACACCCCCACACCCACCTTGTTTCCTTGACCTTTATTTTCCTTAATGCTTTAGAAACCGAAAACACCATGCCTTGCTTCCTACCCAAAATCTGCTTCTTATTGTTCTCCTAGCTGGGATGAGGGTGTTGCTGTGGCTGTTCTCCACTGACACTATGGGGTGATTCAGTGCTATGTGTTTTTTTCTGACACACACCCCCCCTCCCCAACCTGGGGTCACATCTATGTGAGAGCTGGTGGCAGGTGCCCTTGTCAAGGGCTGGCTTCCTCATGTGTTGCTCCCAGCCAGGCTGGTGCATGTGACCACCCAGCCCTGCTCCTGGCCTGCCACACATCTGGCCTGTGTTTTGAGCGCTCTGTTCCTATTGTTTCAGTCCCTTTACTCCAAAGAGGTGGTTTTATGTTTATGGTGAGTAAAGAGTGGTGGCTGAACTCAGGTACATGGGCTAAAGGAGCTAAAGTACTCCTTTAGCACATCCCCTGGTAGCCAGGGGACAAGGCATAATCTCCAGTTGCATTGACAGTGCAGCTTCCCCAGCCATACTTCTGGGAGGTTTCATATAGTTCACAGCATAACAAAATATTTTGTCAACCTAAACAAGTGTAAAACGGGCCTAATTCCTTGTACAGCAGCAAAAGGGATTTTCAAAGATCCTTTTTATTGTTAGGTCTGTACAAAGCTGTCTTCGTGTGACTGGGAATCTGACTTAACAGACTTACATGACGCCCTGAGGACTGAAATTCACTTCTGTAGGATGAAACCAAACTAAAATGCCCTTTTGTGCAAAGGCTGGTCAGGGCAGAGAAGCAAGGGAAGTAATGAAGACGACTTCCATAGGAGAAAGCCATGAGCCAAGGGAGATCCGTCTTAATTCCAGCCATCCACAGCAGTAGAGACCTGCTCAGGACTCCTTCTGCACTTGCAGTCCTATAAACTTGGAAGAGAAATTTCAAATAGGGTAATTGCACATCTTGCTAACGGTGGTGCTCAGTTGTATGTTGTAACAGTGGTTGACAAAGAGGTGGAGGAAATTCCACCACAATATTTGAGAGAAAATGTGTGTGCGGCAAGTGCCTGTGGCACATGCAGGCTGTGGGCAGCTGTAGCCAGAAAGGTCAGGCTAAGGATTCATGAGGTGGCACTGGAGCAATTTGATTCCTTCACCGGAATGCGTCAAATGCCTTGAAAGGGGAATATAAATATGATTTGGGAGATGGAATAATCAAGTACATGCTGCAATCCTGAGGAAGAAAAACCTAGGTTGAACTCACGGTGACACACAGCAATAAGAACATGCTGGACTATGAATAATTAGCTGGGGAGAGGGGTGTGGAAAGCATTTCTGGTGGGGAAGATGGCTCAGAAACCTCCAGGTATGAGGGACATCGACTGGAACATATCCAAAGAGTTTCCTTGGCAGGGGGAAAACTCAGGGTGGCCTTTCTGGATTTACAGCTGTGTTAGGAGGCTCTGTGTGCTGCTGTGACACTGTGGCCTCAGGTTAACTACCTTACCATGAGTACAGAGAAGTGTCTTTCCAGGGACTCCTCTAAAATAATCTTAGTCTCCAAACCCATGGTATATTACTGTGAAGTATCTTGGTCTCTGGTAGTCAACTTGTGGCACAAAGGGAGCATTTTCAAGGAAACACCTGGCCAAAATTTCAATCTCTTCTCTGGTGTTGGTTTAACTGATCATCATGTTGAAACCAATCTGTAACTCCCCTTTTCGGAGTGCGATGTTCCTGCAGCTCCCAAGCATTATCTGATTTCAATACAAGCTTAGTGCCTGAGTAAAATTTTCAAAGTTAGATTCCTGCAGGGATTCACAGTGATCCTGTAGGTAAGCTGTCTGGAAGGAGGGATTGGCTGTTGTGGTGGTCTTTCACTACCAGTAAAGCTCCAACACCCCTGAATTTCCAGTGGGTTGGGAGGCAGCCTATTAGAGGTAGGTGTACAGATCAGCCCATGGCTTGCACATTTTTGTTGCTCTGGGCAATATCTGTTGACTGTTCAGAGGGCACAGGAGCCCCAGGTGTCAGGTGTTGTGTATCTGATGAAGAGATTCACTTGTGGAAAAAGTCTCAGCAATATGTTACTCTTATTCTTCTCAAGTGCTGCCTGGGATGTGTTGCAGACTCGGAGAGGATTATTTTAAGAGAGGTGATCAAAGACCATTGCTATAAATTTAGAGCCTGCCAGTTCCAAACAATAATTCTGTTCTGTAAAAACAGAAATAGGGCCTGTTGAGTTTGGCCCTAAATTGTCCAGTAAACAAATATTTCACTAGGATTCTTCCTGTTAATATACTGAACAGAAGGTTTGGGGTTTTTTTTTTCTGTGCTTATTTGGTAAATATGGGTAAGTGCCTCTTTTTACACTCTGCTCTTCCTGAAAGTCCCCTATAATGAATGTGCATTGACTCTCAAATTGAAACTATTGGACCAAAGGAATAGCTACAGGTTACTAAATAGTGAAGCGCTTTTGCTCTAGTTCCCATGTTATTTTCCCTCCCTTCCCTGGTTGCCACAATGCAAACTCTGCAACTGCCAAAGTCATATCTGACTGATTTTTAGCAGGAGAGAGTAGACATACACAGGGAATCGACACGCGGGGCATGGAGGGACCTAAGAATTGGAAACTGAAGCAACGTAAGCCAACCTGTCTGTTGCTTTCAGCCATCTGACAAAAGCTGTTTTCTCTGCTTAGATATATGGATTTTACTAGAACTCCTAATAAGCTGGGGCAAGATAAATGGGAGAGGAGGGGGCAGTTACCTTCCCTTCTCTTGGAACAGTGTCAGCATTTTCAAAAGCTGCTGTCAGCTGCGAGCCAGGGAAATGGTGCCCAAGTTTTTGGAAACAACAATCTAATGCAGGGCCAGCATTAGATGCCAAGCACTTTGGAAGACCTGTCCTGAAACGATAAGCTCAGTAATTTCTTCACCTGACAGACCTTTTCAGGTCTCATCTGGGCAGGAATGTATGGACTCGTTAACGTACCCACCAGTGATCCTCAGCCCTTCATCTATGATGTGGGTGAGCTGCAGATGCAGGAATGCACGTGCATGCACACAGTTTTACTGTGCGTTGTGGCACTTACAGCTGGCTTTCTTTCTGTGGTTAAAATCTTCATGCACACTTCTTGGGATCTGAGCACAGGGCGAACAACCCTGCAAAGTAAACACATCCACCTAGAATTTTTATTTTCCCAAATCACTCCTTTAGCTAATGTTTCAAAGACATATACGCACCACATCTGGTGCAAACCAAATATTTTCAGTCTGTTGGATCCGAGTCAATATTTGCCCAAGGTATTACAAAGACAGTCATGACGTTCTGACTAAAGGGAAAAGTGCCCTTGTGGAGGATTGGTCTTGGCTTTATGTGTGGGCAAAGGGACTCAGAGCTTTGTGACAGGGTGTCTCTGACACTGCTGGTCCTGCACAGCTGCTGCTAGTGAGAGTTTCAGATGGCCCCCTCGCTGGCTTGTGCAGACAGAGCCTGACTCATCGCTGCTGCTGCTGGGGGACTGGCACTTCTCATGCACCTTCTCTGACCTGCTGGGTGTTCCTCTGGGGCAACCAGATCTGGTGGAGACATTTGCAGCAGAAGGCTCCTTGCTGGAGTGAAGGTGATGATAAATCAGTGCAATTTGTCATGCTGGTTGTGCTCCTGTTCCAGATTTTTGCACCAAACTGTTTATTTTTTGTGACTTGCGGGTTCCTAGTGCCACTGCAGTCTCTGTGTAGGCTTCCTGCTAACTCAACTGCTGTACTTGCAGTTGAGATGTGGAAGTGTGGCCTAATTCAGAGCTGAATCAATCCTAGAAATGGTATTAAAATCTGACTTGCCATTTGGTCAACTGGGACTTGCTTGGGTAAACAAAGGTCAAATCTTTAGTTTCTTTTTTGGTATTTACATAGTTCTGTATATAGGCAGACTTCCATTGCCCCAAGAGCATTTAGGAGCTGACTCACATGTGACAGATTTATCTTACTCTAACCGAAATCAAAGATTAAGAACCTGACTGTAGGATGACCTACATCTAATCTGTCATATTTAGGGTAAATCTGAGTGGTCTGTGCTATAAATTGAACTGAACCTGTTTGTAACTCCATAACACTGTCAATATAATAGATGGACTGCTGGTGGGGTGGTTCTGCAGGCTAAATTCAGCAACAGTCAGTCTGCTGGTTGTTTCCCAGTCACTGCTGACTATTGGAAGTGCCAGGTCAGTAGGCGTTACTCTTATCTCCAGCGCTTCCGCTGCAATTCTGCATGGCTCAGCACAGTTTGGCTTTGCGCTTATGGCAGCATCTGTTTTTCACTCTGCTCTTCCTCAATGCCAGGAACTAACATAACACTAAGGGGTACTCCTAAACCTTTGTGGAGAAAGAGCTCATGCTTAGTAGCTACACACCAGATTGTGGTTAGCCTGAAATTCATTGCATTAAACTGGAAGTGGGATATCCAGTGCTATCACAAAACATTTAACTCCAGAAACAAAGGTGAAGGATGGGGACCCATTCCCAGTCAGGAACCAGCCTCAGTGGAGAGGGAGGTTACTGTGTGACAGGAGCCACCTTGCCGTGGGATTACATCCTGTCTAAATGTTCTGTGGGTTGGTCCAATTAGCAGAATGTACAGAGCAGGGTTTGACAAGTCCTCTCTTCTTGTAGCAGGTATTTATTTCAAATGCCCTTGTTGGATCTCTTCATTGCATTTAAAAAAGCAGAATTGTTCAGTGCTGCTTTTTTATTTCTTGAGAGTGACTAAGCAGTCATTACACACTAAGAGAAGTTGTTCCTGGTGTTTGCTGTGTGTTCTGACTATAGGAAACACCGCGTGTTTAAAAGTTGCCTAACAGTTGGTGTTATGGTCCCCATTCTCATTTGCCTATAACTGTCATACTAACAAAGTAGGTTGAACTCTCTTATGTCAGTGCTTGAACTTTTATGTTGCTGTTTTCTTGGGTTACAGGCAGTCACTGTGGTTCATTAGTCCCTGAGAATGAGGTCTTTGAGAAATGTCGCTCTAGCTCTGTGCCCTTCTCTTTATGAAGTTGCAGTTCCCTTCGTGGCATGTTGGGTGGGATGTCTTTCTTTCTCTCCATACTCCTGTTTGGAGGGTCCCCACAAAACTTCTTTGTCCTGAGCGGGGAAAATGCAGCTGAAAGAGTTCATCCCTCTCAAGCTGATATTCTGAGCTGGACAATTTTTTCCTTCACCTCAAGGTGTGTGACAGGGAAATGGGACCTATACCTGGGGAAACTCAGGAGTAGGGACTTTCCTTAATGACCCTCCAAATTACCTCTACGTCATGTTTGTACCTGCCTGTCTGCGAGTGATGTCTGGATGACACCACTGGGTTTGCTGCAGTCCCTTCCAAGAGCAAAGTAGGAACTCTCAGCTATGTACCAAGGGACTGCTGTGCTGCTGGCTTCATCTACGGACTTGACACTGGCACACAGACCAGAGGTCTTTTGACTCCTGCTGTGTTGGTGTTGGGTAACAGTTTGGTACCTCTGCTGCTCTTTCACTGCTCCAGGACATTGAGATCAAAGCTGTCTTGGGTTTGGTAATAGGATTCTACCTCTGTCCAACCTGCAAGACCTACTGCAAGCCCCATACAGGTTTGGTGGAAAGTCTCCAGCTAAATTTCCTTAAGACGGTTTCTTGCATCCAGGAGGCAGAGAAGAGAGCAGACAGGCTACCTCCAGGATCCCCCTCCTCCTCCCACAGCCCCAGGATATTCAGTGCCAGGATGAGAAAGGTGGGACAAATCAGGTGGGACAAGTCCTGGAGCATTGGAGAGCAAGAGCAGGTTAAAATGAGGAGACTCCGGACAAGGAGTGGGACAAGGACCCCATTGGGACTGGAAATAAGCAGGGACAGAACATGTGCATGACTGAAGGAGCTGGAGCTTGGAAGCTGGAAGCTACAGTCACACTACAAAAGGAGCCTCATTGCCACAGAGCAGCTTTTCTACTAATGGGCTTTGGGGTTTCCCCCCAGGCAAAACTCAGTCAACACTTGGTAAATGAACATTTTTATGGTTGCAAAGTCTTGTGGAAATGCCAGCATTTTCAGTGGTGCTTGTGCACATCCATCACTATATGAGCTCTGACTGCAAGACCACAGACTGCTCTCCATCCAAAGGATACACTCTGGGCTGACCTGCTTGAGGAGAACTCGAGACTGGGTAACAAAGAAGGTGGTTTCTGTATGATCCCTTTCTCGTTGGGTGCAAAGTTTGATGAGTATGTAAGTGGGAAAGGCAGGAAACTTTACAGGGTACCACTTCCTTCACATGTGCAGTGGGAAGGTTAAGTGGCAGTCATGCTGCTAATGAGCAGCACCTAGCCATGGAGGCTTCGTAGCAGCTGGTGTGATGCCTGGTCTGACTTTGTGTTTGGAGGGGCTGCGTGGTTTGTTACAGTCAGGTTGGATTTCTGCTCTGTCACAGACCAACTGTGTCACTGCCGAGCACAATGTGTGCTCTGCGTCCCCGGTGCTGAAAACTGAAAATATCCCTAACACCCAAAAATGTGACACCCCATTTGTGAGCATTGAGTGAGGATAAGAAAACTTGCAGTGAATTGTGGTGGAAACAGTTTACCTCTAATCATATTATGATGCGTATCTTTTGGTGGGAAAATTGTCCAGTTGAAGGATGTCTGGTTTAGGTGTTAGGAATAAATTATTGCACCAGGTCTGTTAGAACTGGAAAGTTCTGATTAAGAAATGGTGCAAACACCTACACATAATGGTGTTTCTGTGATGGTAGTAGTGTGGAAGATGATGTGCTATATCTACCCTGTACTGCAGACATAATGTATGTCCAGCAGCAGTAAGTTAGCTAAATGCATTAGAGATCTGTGTGTTTCAGGGAGAGTACTGCTTTCTAGAAGTAAGCACTTCTAACAAACACATAAATCTAAAGAGAGAAGTGATTTCTGAGTGCAGTCATGAATTATGCTGTTGTGAACAAGTCGTTATGTCCTGTCTCAGTCTGTTTCATTCTTAGAGAGGTGCTTTGCATAAACTAACACAGAAGTCATACTAGTTAAAAAATAAAACAAATCCTAAAGAACTAAATGACTACCCTCTATGTAGGATCTCATCACATCCTTACATATTGATAAAAATATCATGCTGTTAGTCCATTAGAAGTTTGAGGACATTTTCTTATGCCTGCCCTCACAACATCAGATTAAGTGCTTTCTTGCCTATGGCAATTTTACTGGAAATTCTGGTAATGAAGACCTCAGAATAAGCATTTATGTCAAAAAAAAGCATGTTTTCAGTGCTTCCACCCTGGAAAGTGATGAAGTAAGGGTCTGTGTTTCTCTTCTATTATTGATTATTTATTGTAGTTCTCACTAGAGGATAGAGGACTAAGCTATTCTGTGTCAAAATGTCAAATCTTAACCTTTGTGCAAACTTTCTGAAGTTCAGCAGGCTATGTGAAAATGGGCCACTGTGATTGAATAACGTTAATGTGGAAATAGTTAACTCCCACACAACACTATCACCATCTGCAACATTGCTTGGCTCTGCAATGGTTTCACAGGTCTGTGACGCTTGTGCTGATTTTGTGGTCGTTCTCCTATTTATAATTACAACTGTACTTAACGAAACATCTGTACAGAGATAAGTAGTACAGAACACTGATGTGTAGATGCTAAAAACATAATTAGGCTTTTGTGCTGAGGATATAGTTGTCCAGGCTGTCTTCATTACTTTCAGAGGCAGATTCTCATCCTACCACAGGATCTTGCTTTCTTTTCTCCCAGGTGGGTTCTTTTGCATCTGGTTGTGTTAAACCACATTTTATGACTGTGTGATTCAGACTACTCTGTTACACTGACTTACCCTCCTTATCATCCTACAGCTCCACATGCTCTAATGTTCTTTGCCAAATCTACTGTTACAGATTTCAAGCGTCGCAGCTTTTTCTCCTCCTAACCGTGAGCTCCCTCCTTATCCACCAAACCTCTGTTGTCATCCTCCTTCTCTTCCCTGAACCTCTGCTGAGGTTTTCTCTCCTCTTATGCTGCTGAAGTTTCCGTGCAGCAGCTGGTGCTGGCACTTTGTTATTCCCCTCTAGTAAGTGCTAGTGAAGGGCTCTAAGC
Organism: Nycticryphes semicollaris; assembly: GCA_013400055.1. NCBI lineage: Eukaryota > Metazoa > Chordata > Aves > Charadriiformes > Rostratulidae > Nycticryphes > Nycticryphes semicollaris. The sequence goes on along the minus strand of VXBJ01002118.1, from coordinate 17,491 downwards.
TGGCAAGTTCAGCAAAGGCTGTTGGTCTGCTGTCACACACTGTGCGTATCTTGCCTGTTGTGCTGATGCAATTCACCGAATGAAAAATGTCACAACACTGATGGTCTGGATTAAAAAAAAAAATAATTAAAAGTCTTCCAAGAAACCCCCCAGAACACCCCACCTACTGAGAAACATCTTCACCAAGAACTAATAGTTAAAATCTTTGCTCAGTCAACCCCATTTACTGCTGGATTCCGCCCTGAGATTCATCATCAAGCTGGTTTTCTACACCCTTAATGTGTGTCCCTCTTATTTTTTCTCCCTAATAAAAGGGTTTATTTTTAATAAGTATGCCTGGTAGAAGAAACTCAAGATTTGCAATCTTACTAATTTGTAAGAACAGCTTCCACTCACATCCAACCCCTGTGCATCTATTTCTTCCTTCGTGATCCCAAATTAACCCAGAACTATGGGTTAGGCTTCCTTGGACCATCTCTCATATCCTCTTTCATCTTTTACTACTGGAAACATACCAAAGTTCATTGCTACTTTCAAGCGTACTCCCATTTGGCAAGACTCCTAGAAGCTAACATTAGTTGGTCTAGTCCATCCAGTGTCACAGGAAAGGACAACATCCTCCTGGTTTCTTTCTCATACGGCCTAGAATAGCCCACTGTACCAGAGTGGTCACATTTTCTTCTCCCCCAGATCAGTTTCAAGCGCCTGGGCAAAGACACTGAGTTTGTAGTTACGTGGCTGCAATGAGCAGCACTGAGCCAAAGGATCTCAAACTCTCCATCCCCATGGCACTCCTGCCTCATGCTGCCCAAACATCTCCCACATCGCTCTGTCCTAACCATCTGCTCCCCCCTTACATCTATAGCTTCATCTTGACTTCTTCAATGGGCAGGAAGGTTATAAATAGACAAGAAGATAGACAAAGTGGCCCAGATTCCTTAAAGACCTCAGCATTCACAATTGAGGTCAGAGCAAATGGCCTGCTTTTAGTCTCTTTTTAAAGTGTCTGGCCTCAACATACTTCACCATGTTCAAAATCAAGTCTAAGGATTGCAGTGGGTATATCTACAGATATGACCCAAATCTGACGGTGAATGCTTACGAATGATGGTGAATACTTACTGACCCAGCTCAGTTGTAACATTTCTGTTTGGTCTGGAGCCAAGTTTATGGTATCAGCAACATCAAGGCAAAGCAACTGATACAGAAAAATATGCTCAATGAACTTGCATTTTTCTTTCAGCTCTGAGTTGGGTTAGACAAAAGGGTAAGGGAGGTATTATAGCATGTATCGCTGAGAAGAATCATAGAATCATAAAATGGTTAGGGTTGGAAGGGACCTTAAAGATCATCGAGTTCCAACCTCCCTGCCATGGCCAGGGACACCTTGAGCAGGTTGCTCAAAGCCCCATCCAGCCTGGCCTTGAACACTTCCAGGGATGGGGCATCCACAACGTCTCTGAGCAACAACCTGTTCCAGTGCCTCACCACCATCACAGTAAAGAATTTTAAAAATTTCTTTACTTTCTTTCTTCTAAAGGAAGCAACTATATTTTGAGTTTTAAATGCGTGTTCTACCAGAAAGTGATGGTTTCTTTGCAAAATGGTGGGATGACAGCTATGAATTTTGGTGAAAGCCACCTTAGCCCCCAGGCCATTAGCATGGGTACCAGGAGCTCAGATTCTATTTCTGGCTCTGCATCTAACAAAGCCCACGTGCCTGGATGAGTCACTTTGCTCCCCTTTCACTTTCCTTTTCTGTGAAAAGGGGTTACCTATCTTTGGAAAATGCTTTGAAATTGACGATGAAAGTGCTAATTGATAACCCTCTTAGAAGAGTCCTCAAACGGTAAAGAGCTCACCTCAATAAATGTAAATGTGACATAAGATGACCAGCCAAAAAAAAAAAAAAAGCAACTAAAAATAAGCATGATCCTGTGTAATCACTGATCAGTTTGATCCATCTTCAGTGGTGAATTTGTAATCTTGGTCAAAGTTCTGAAACTAGACAATTTCTTACAACAATTAGTTAAAAGTATGAATGCATCTCTTTTATTTTTTTTCAGCAATAAAGTCTTCCCTGAGGTTGCATTATGTAAGATAATGGCTTTTGATAGGTAACACCCTATAGAGACACAAGGGTTATTATTTGGGGATTCATGTACAGCAAGAAATTCTGAACACAGCTCCTCATCACATTAGTTCTAAAAATAAATACTGTGCTTCTAAAAGGAAAAATACATTTGAGTGTTCTCATAGTCTAGTCTGACCTACAAGAATCAATTTGGGAAGACACCTGAAAACATAAATTTTTGCGAACAAAAAATAAATGGTGTAAAGTGTGTTAAAACGACTGGATACCAGTTGATCACAATGAAACTTAATCCATCTTAAAGTGAAAAGTGACCTTAAACTTAATTATATTTTTTTTCCTTTTCTCTGTGTTTAGAAATGTTGATGTGAAACACACTGACAATTTGGACACTTTTTCAAGTTGAGAAATTAATCAAAACCAACCTTTTCCTGCAGAGGTTTCATTTTCAACCAAGTAGGCCTCTTCTGATTAAAGAAGTTGCATAAAAATTCTTAATCATCTCTGCACAGGAGCACTGCCATAGCTGTTGGGTGATTCAAATCTGTTTTAGAGACAAGTTTCATAATAATCTATAGATGCTGTTGTTACAATCATTATATGAGTGTCTTTGTCTGTCCAGCAACAGCCGTGTGGCCCCAGGGCAGCGTCCTCCTCCTTAGAGAGGCCACCTGAGTAACTGGGTGCCAAACCAAGACACCCGTGAGCCCCTTTCAAGGAACGAGGGGAGACATGACCAGTTCACCATCCCATGCTGAAAAAATGAGCCCTGCAGCAGGTTCCCTGCAGCAGCTCAGTGTGGGGAGGCAAGAGGTGGCCCTCGTTGTCCAGTGCTGTCCCTTCCCTTTGCAGGGCACAGGGAGCCAGTGCGAAGGGTGGGAAGCCCAAAGGTCTCCTGCTCTGGAAACTCTGGTTGGGTAGGATCTTTGCAGAGGCAGGAAGCAGACAGGAGGATGGGAAGAACAGGAAAGCTTCGGAAGAGGGAAGAGGCAGGAACAGAGCAGAGGAAACAGGGTGGGGTATCTGTAACTCTTGTGGCTGTGACACCCAGTTGTGAATTTTTAGTAAAAGGTTTTCAGTAGCACTAGGTATAGAAAAAACTTGATGAAGCGAGTAGTATCTGTGAAATACTGATGTCAATATTTTAAAAAGCTTATGGCTTCTGGAAATTGTACTGGCTGTCAGCCTGTAAGAGGGGACATTCTTGGGCTAAGCTGCAGGGAACTTCCTTCCTCCGTTTGTAAAGGAAATAGGGATGTGAAGATATGTATCTGTGCTGTTGTGCTTTCCCCCCAGCACACATGCTTCTTAGTACTGGTGACTTTATCAGCTTTGCCTCAGGCATCATCTCCTCTTGAATTCGAGTTATCAGATGGAGATGAACTAGGGAAAAAAACCTAGGTTTTTGACTCAAATGCTTAAAATATAAATGATGTAACCCAGAATCCAGCATTACTCTTACAGAGATCTTTATGGAAGATTAGGAGTCAAGTACCAAAACTGTAGGTCAACGTTTTACCTATGAATCACCAGATTTAAAAAAAGGATGTTTCTTTCAGTGAAACCTGCTCAACAGCACATCTTACAGTTGCATATTGACAGAGACTTCAAGGCAGCTAAGTACAGGTTTGCAGCTATGCTTTAAAATTTTAACTTTATTTTAATGCTATGGCAAATTTTGGACTGCAGAGATGCACACTGCAAAGTGTGAAGGGTGCTTGACAGTTTAATTAGGAAACCAGTTAGCTGGTCTCACATACGTTTTAGGCATGGAAATGACCCCTTCTACTGCTTCTATATGCCATTCCTTGCAGGACAGTACGATGAGGCCTTTTAGGTCCTGCTAAACTGAACTGTAAGTATTTGTCAGATTAGCAGTAGAGCACTGTGGACATCTCTTCTCATGTTAGCCCTTGAAGTGAGAGGAGGGATGGCTTACAGGTAGGCACTAGGGCTGAAAGAGCTGTGGGTCCTGCGATAGCTTGTCCATCGAGACCTGGACAAATCACTTCACTGCCCTGTGCATTCTGTAGTGCAGGTATTTGCTGCAGCAAACTGGTAGCTGTGGGCCTGCCTGCTCAGGGTGGGAGCTTTGCTGGGCTCCTGTCCAGCTCTGCTGTGCTCTCATCCAGCAACACATGGGGGCTCTGATGCAAAGAGGCTCGGTGGCACACAGAAACACATGGAACACCCGTGCTGCTTTTTGGCAAACAAGGAGACCCATCTCGGTGCCATTGCAATGTCTCAGTTTACCTCAAAGACAGATGAAACTCATTGTAACCTGAAAATATAAAGCATCGTTCAAATGTATCTCTCCCTTCTGAAAGCCGCCTCTGCTTACACAGTAAGTGAGCATCATAAAAACTAGAAGTATCGAATGGCATTTGCATTCTTAAGAAACAATGCCTGCACCGAATTGAAAACATTTCAGATTCATTCTTTGGAAACAATTTGTGTGATTTCTTCTGTTTTTCTTCAAGCGTGATTCTGTTTTTCTTCAGCACTGCTTGCTGCTTGGGGTGTGTGGTTTGACACTCAGCTTGTCAGTTTAGTATTTTGAGATTGTGAGTTTTTTGAAGAGGGCACATCTGTGGTTATAGAAGAAAAACAAGAAGCATCAGATGTTCAGTGTACAAAAAAGCAGAGCTTGGGAGGATCTTAGAAGTGAATACTTAGCAGAGATGACATGTATTTGACCCAGAGCTGTTGAGGGCTAATGCAGTATCTGTAAAATAATTTATCTTCCAAGTTTTCAAATGCCCTCTGGAGAAATTATCTAAATAAGAAAGAAACACATTAACTACATCTCTAGTTCTGAAATTTTATAAGCAGCCAAGGATCTCAAGCAGCAAAAAGATCTACTTTACTTTTTTTTTTTAAGCTCACAGTTCAGAAAAAAGAATGTATTCAAAAATCTTTTTAAGTGAAAAGATTCTCTTAAAAATAATTTGATATCGTGGTTCCTAAGCAAGGTATGTAATTACCAAGACAACAGTTTGCTCTCATTTGCATCAATAGGAGCTTTGTCATCAGAGCTATAAGAAATAAAACGACTGCCCTTTTGAGAAGGGAAGGGAGCGCGACTTCACCCCCCGTGTTATCTCTTTAGACCGCCGGGATACTGCAGCAAGGGCCTAGGAACAGTTAAGGCTGACGGACATTGAACTAGCCTTTGTGCAAGAAGGACTAAAGGCAGATTGCAGAGGGGTGTAGGCTTAGGCACAGCTCTGTGTAAAAGTCAACTGGATGTAATCTAAATTATTTTATATTATTTATATATTTTATTTTATATGGCTCAAAAATCAATAGCCAATGGGCTTCTGCAGCAGTGTCTGCCTTTGTTAAAATAAAACAATTAGACTAGCTTAACCAACTCTACTGTTAACCAAAAGACCTTAACATTCTCTAATTTAATCCTTCATCTTTCTCTCCGGTACTCATATGAACTCACCCTCTCTTTTCTAGCGATGCAGGTAAAATATACCAATACAACTTTGCTGCTGCTGTCTCACTGAAGTATTTTCAATGTACGGCACGTGCATTCCCGCTTTGAGACCACGTCTTCCATTTGAAACAGCGGGGGGTTTTTTGCCCAAAGCCTGCAGGTATTCTTAAGTTACTTTCTAACACAGAATTCCTAAGTGCTTTTTTTTTTAAACACCTCAACTGCCACAGTAACATAGCCATACTTCGAACTACAGCCAGCCTTGCTGAATCAGTACTAGCCACAGATTTGTAGCCATTTATTCGGTTTGTTAAATTAACAAATCAGAAGTGTCTGCAAAAGGCTTTCTCCTGACTGGATAGGGCTTGCAATACTGAGATGTTTACGGAAAATCCTGCTCAGTGGCAAATCCTGATTAGGAAACGTTATCATTTTTTTGCATAATAGGTGAGATAGACATGCCTAACATATGGTTGCTATAAAATACCTTAGATGAGTCAGATCTTAGCTGGCAGCTGTAAGCAGGGTTGTTCTGGCTTCTTAGATAATGTTACCAGTTATGATCTTTTTTGTTACTTAACTACTGTACTGTTAAATTTTATTAACCTCTTTTGTAGACACTCCTATTTGAGTAGAACAAAAAGCAAAGATTTATGATGTAAATCCTGATCTAAGTGTTCGCAGCTTATTAAAGCTGTATCCAAAGTCCTTCAAACTCCCTGTAGCGATGACTAATTCTAACCAAAGTTTAGGACTGTCTAGGAAGCTGCTGCTGTCCCACTATATGTTCAATTCAGTTATGTACCCCATATTATTTAAGAGGCTAAAGAGTGTCAGAAATGGCATTGATTTGATGTGGCTCGCAATGATGCAGGATGTACCACAGTCAGTAGCCCCGCTGGCTTTCTTCTCTGATTTTTGCATGCAGCTCCTGCAGGTAATCACAGCGGGCAAAAGTGTACTGAGAAGACTTTGCCTGTACAGTGTAGGCTACCAAAAGCATCCTGCAGAATGACTTTTAAAGGGGTGTGTGTGTCTGTGTGTTCATAGTGGCAAGATGCAACTGCCTTACAATCACCGATTTGTCAGCTCTAGTTTGTTCTTGGAGCAGGTACTCATTAGGGAGCTGTTGCCTTGGGGTAACAGCAGGATGGCACAGTAACACCAACAAACAGGAGGACACCTGAAGTGTTACAGGGGCCACACTGGCTGCAATGTTCTGATGGACAGGCCTTCCTAAGTCTAGAACTTAAGTCTGCACATTCAACTATGGTGGCAAAGTCAGTGGGAAGATAAACCTGGCTCACACATCTCAGAAACACTGGTCAGAAAAGTGGTGGCCTTTGTTCCTCGCCTCTCCAGCCCTGCCACTATTGTTAATGCCACCCCAAATGTGATGCTGTACTGAGAAGACTATTTTGAGTAGGATGACCAAAAGGCATCTCACAATATCGCCCAGTTTTAAGAAGGTTGTGCTTACTTCTCACCTTTCTCTTGCTAATTATTACTGGGTTTGCTAGTCTTGTCTATTTTTTCAGAATTCAAGGTTGCCTTGATCCTTGCCCTATAGCTGCAAGCAACCAAGAGTGAATGACTAATCACACATGTCCAGATCAGCCACTGAGGCAACATATGCTTTCACTTGCTTTTTGAAACCACAGTGCTTAAATGAGAGCTACTTGAAGACACAGGTTTCCAGCTCTCTCCCCCAGCCTCACCAAATCCTGTTTAGCACCACAAATGCCACAGTTCACGTTCTACAGGGCTTTTCAGGCAGCCTTTCTCCCAAAGCACTACCTGCAGCCTGTGCAGAGACGTGGTTGTAAGATGAAGAGTCACAAAAAGAAAGCTCAGAAAAGTCTGTAGCAGTATTACTTTCTGTCTCTGTTCATGGAAGGCACACCCACTTCCTCTGACTCTAATCAGAGGACCACTGGCTGTCAGGTAGTTGAGATATGCAGTTGCGAAGCAGAGGTCTTTATAGGTCCCTAGCCCTGCCTTGTATACCATCTGCTGCTTATGGAAACTTAAGACTTGCCAAAGAGAGGCTGATTCTGTGTTTTCAATATTTAATGCTCATTGGAAATGACAGTTCAGCATTACCTGCTATTCCAGTGAGATCAAGCTAAAACCCACTCACAGCACTGGATGTTCATAAGCAACTGCAGAAATAAACAGTAAGTATGGAAAGTTCAGAGGCAAACTATAGAATTAGACTGTAAACTCCTGGAAGTACTTCCAACATACTGGCATTATTTTTTTTTCCTAGAGACTGACACTCACTTTAATTCTTTTGCTTTAACTCTTACAGGTTAAGAAAAAAATTCTGTGTGAAGTAGTAGCCATTAAAATAACCAACCAATAAGATCAGATTGCTTAGAAACTTCCCACTCTGCAGGGGCAGGAACCCATTCAGTTTTGTGTCACACTTTATTACTAAATAAATTGCTCCAGGGAGAGCCAGTCTACTATGGTCAATGTTCTCAGCTGACTTACCTGCTTTCTTTCTGCCACCAGGGAACAGAGGCATTAACACCACCCACTTCATACACTGCACTAAGGTATGAATCAGAAAACCTAAATTTAAGAGCATCAGTTCTCTCTGAAGTAAAGGGAGACAGGCAAATACCTAAGGTTGGATGCCTAAATTTAGAAGGTGTGAATACCGCTTTCCCCTTCTCTCTTCCTTTTATTTCTCACTGATGTGTTAGTCCTTCTCTCTCCAGCAGTTAAAAATCAATTGAGAATTAACGTCCAGCTGAGCTGCTCATCCCCTCCTGCATTTTGTCCAGTCCAGTTTCTCTCACACTAGGGAGAGAAGGGTAGGACGTGCAGGTTCAACACCAAGATTCACAGGACCGGTATTTCCTCCCCAAAACCACAACAGATGCCTCACTTAAACTACTTGCTGAGACTGAAGAGTGAAAATAAAGGTGAATCTTCTGTGTGTTTTGTGGACACAGCCTTTGAGGCCCCAGATGTATCTCATGTATGTACTATGCCCTTTGTTGCTCCGTACATCACCCATTTAAGACAGGGTAGATGTCTTTCTAGTCTTGGGTTTAGCCAGCAGCACAGCCACATCAGTTATGCTGCTCTAGACTTACTAAGGCACTCTTTTCTTTCCATAGACCTCAATAAAATAAATCAAGCTCTCTTCTGCTTGTTTTAATGTAGGATTTTGCATTACCATCTACAGGCACAACATGATTTGCAACCTTTACAAAGATGCAGGGTAATCTCTTTGAGTACCTGATAATTTACAGGTTACGCTATGACTTACCCACTTGCTTGAAATAGTAACTACCAAGAGAACCCCCTCTGAATCCCCTTCTTCCATCCAAAATCCAAGAAAAATCAGCAAGCTTGCCCAATGGGCACAAAGAATCCAACAGCAGCTGCGAAGGTCTCTGCGCTAGGAAATTCAGTATTACGGAGTGCAGAACTTACACTCACAGTATTTACAAGGACTGTGAACTGAAGTCTGGTGTGAAAATACACACAAGAGCTTTTCCTCCATCCTCTTTGGCCAGCACAAAGACTGCTTTGAATAACTTTGAACAATCTGACTTTCTCTATATATGTGGTTTTATTAACACTGTTCTCTTCCTGAGATTACCTCATTACATCTATAGAAAACTTGGTAAGAAATCTGTACCTGCAATATGCAGGTATTTACTATATCCATTACTTACATCAGAAATAAAGAATATCACCAGAGAAGTCTGGTTTCTTCCCTGCCCCCCTCCTATTAAAAGAAACACATCATACCATATTTGCCCTGCTACAGGTCCACTGCTAGGCAGACTTGGGCACTTTACACAGTCAAAGAAGTGGACTTCTATGACTTCTATCTGCTTAACTTACATAGGAAGGAAAAGCAGTAAGAACAGCAGCAAGGGCACAAGGAAACAGTCTGCTGCAAACACAATCAAAATGAGAAGAGGGAAGAAAAAAAGAAAGTGAGGGGTTTTTTCCTCTCTTAAAGGACATAAAATTGTAGCATAAATTAGCTTTAAACTCATAAATGAAGTCTAGATTTGAACATTTCTAAGCAGTTAAGCTGTTGCAAAACATGCTCATATGAAAACTACACAAATGAACTTAATTTTTAGTGCTTGAGTTCTGCTCTTTGTACAACCAGTTAAGGCTGGTAGCATGAAAGATTCTTTTGAGATGAGTCTACAGCCTTCACTCTACTCAAAAGTAATAGGTATATGTATACTTTCTGCACTTATTTACATGTGTTTTACTCACATCTGAGGGAGATTAAATCATTAACAATAAACAAAGAATATCCCTTCATGGCATTTCCAGCCTGTTCTAGAAGTCTCTTCTGTACTGGTGAAGGTGGTCGTGGAAGGACCTTGTTCTCTTAGGGCAAGGCAAAGAATGAGTGAGCTCACTAAACAGCAGCCAAGGATGAGGTGCAAAAATCCTCAAAACTTACTTTTTTGAGCTGCTAAGGCAGGCAGTAAAAACAGCTACAGTGAACCCTGATAAAGAGGTCTTTGGGCCTGTGACCTATTCACTCTTTCTGGGCTTGTGACCTATTCACTCTTTCTACAAATTCGTACATCTCCTACACAGTAAGTGCTGAAGACCAAGCCTAAAAATAACTAGCAAAATCACACCACTAAACTGACAGGAAGTGTAAAAACTTTCCAAATGAGAGCCATCGAACCTGATGAAACACAGTCATATTCCCGGTATGATGTACATTGGTACTGCCTTCTAAGTGTGCTCAGTGTAGCAGCATGGTCATGGGGTAGTTGTAACCTTTATGCTTCAATGTAAACGTACGTGGAACTGAACAATGGCTTGCTCAAAACCTACAATGAAGTACTAGCTAAAAATTAAAATATATTTATCCTCCACAGTCAGAATCAGATTGATATAAATTTAAGGTTTAAGTTTTTCTCAGTGTCCTATGTATCACTGAGTCTTTTATAGCTTTTATCTTTTGGTGAGGTCTTGTCCCTTCTTTACATATTTATCAAGTAAGAAGTTTTCCACAATGCCGAAAACCCAATGTAACTTCTATCCAGATTACATCATGCATCCTTATGAATTTGATATCAGACACTGTCTGATCACAATTGGTATTTTTTTTCCTATTGCATACTTAGAAAAATGCATAGCTTGAACTCTGTATTTAAAGATACTCCTCATTCTAAATTGTTGCTTTTACAAGTTATATTGAACATAACTTCCCACTACAAGGCAAGGCAGGAAAAATCATCACCTATATAAACTCCAGGGAAAAGCTGCAGGGGCTTCTGTGTGTCGAGGGCAATCAGCATATTTATCCTGATTATCACAAAGGAACTACATAGCAATAAACTAATTAAGTGCAAAGTTCCCTTTTGGTGTCCAATTACAGAATCAAGACAAAGGAATAAACTTTTTTTTTTTTTTTAAATGCAACTGTTCTGTAGCAGCCCTAGTGTGGCTTGCTTCAGCCTTAAGCAGTGCTGACAGCATCCTATGAACTGAGAACCACGCAATAAATCATATTATGGAATCATTAACAATTACTACTGAATTAGTTTTCAATTGCAATTTATAACCAGTTAGTGACAGAAGCAAATCTAAACACATTCAGTTTAAACAACACAACTCTTTTAAGTGAAATGACTACTGAAAGCCAGAAGTTAAGTATTTAATTATTGAAATACATTTTAAAGTCCAATTCAGTAACAATTAGAGGCTGTTTAAAAATAACTTTGACATAAGTACAAAGACCACCCCTTTTCTTAGATGTAGCACGATAAACAGGCTATAGGATTGGACACCTTTCTGTACTGTCACCACCATTCTTAGGAGTCCTGCTCCAGGTAGTGTTCTTAACACTCTAGGCTAATACACTTTTTTTGTTACCCCTTTCTTTCCTCAATTCCTGTAGACAAATTTTGGCTGAAAATTTCCAAAGCAAGAAAAACCAAAACCAATCCAAATTCCTTTCTACTGCTTTGGAATAGACAGGTTTCAGATAATCCACATTTTACCTAGTTTTCACACATACCTTGAACAACTGCTATTATAGTCACTTCTCCAGAGGACTTCAAAATTCTTATTCATAGGATGGAAATGAAAAAGCAGAAGTGCAAGAAATACAATTAATACTAAATTTCATTTTAAAAAAGCTCCAGCAATTGAAGGTGTTCTTTTGTTCTCTGTGTCACTATTTCAGATAGCAGGAGATGTTAAGATGATCATCTTTATTCTGTGGGGAACAAAGGAGCATGGTCAGTAATGTCAATACACTAATTAATTAAATACTCTAATGCTATATTCATCAAATCGTTTGAATATGATCAGCGTAAGTAAAGCCTTTGTTCATAAATTTTTCAGTCTACCCAGAATGCAAAATACAATCTCAGTGTCATGCAAAAAAATACATGGCTTTTAACTCAATTTTATATCACAAGATAAAAAGACTGAACATAACCATTTCATTTTAATGATAAAAAAACCTATCGAGACTTAGCCAAGCAGATTTTTTTTTATAAATTGTAGTGGAACTTGAATAAAAATTCCTCCCAAAATTGCAGTAAACCAACTATGTATTCTCAAAAGATTAAAGTGATAAATAAGCAGCTGGCATTTACTGTAAGTGAAAAAACAATGACACTCATTTCCATACCATATATATTTCTTTACTTTAAAATGTACTTTACATTTTCTACTCTGGCTGATATAATCTGTAGTTACTGTACGTATTTACAAAAGGCTGAAAATTAAAACTTTTGTTAACTGGCTTAGTTTTATGACATACAAAATAGCTTAAAATTGACTGACCATCCAAGCAGACAGTCTTTTCCAAATATTCTTGTTAAACTTTCCAGATCTTCATTTTGGAAATGCAGTTCTTCCAGTAATTTAGTCAGGAACTGTGTATACACGGGGCTTGTCTGAGTGTTCTTGAAAAACGGAGCAGTTTGTGACAATCTGGGAAAAAAAACCCCAAACTCAACATATTTGATACAGAAAAGCAACTTTTCAATGTTAGATGTAAAAAAGCAAAGCTTGTAAATCCTGTCAACTGTATTGAAGAAAGTCGGTTTACAATGTCACACCTGATTCATTACAGTATATAAGATTGTATGCATCATACCTAATATGACCTGTACCGATACATTAATTTTTATTATGATGTAGTGAAACAAAAAATCTAATTAGAAAACAAGGGCTAGTAGTTTGTATGCCTCTAAACAGTTGTATTTTGACGTTAGATAAAGCACACCAAATTCAGAACAAAGGGCAAAATGTTATATAATTATACATAAAAAAGGAAAGATATCAGTCATTAGTTTCCTTTGTCAAAAAGCTCCTACACGTTCATACATACACCATTCACGTAAAAGTTGTACAGTTCTTTGTATGAGTAGAATGTAAGAGCTATATAAATCTATCTTAATGTAACCAAGAAGAATATTTTAACTACAAATTATTAACAGGGTTTCTTGACAGAAGTTGTACTTAATTGGTAATTCACACACCATCAAACCTTCGTTAAGACACGCCAAGAGGGTCACTTGGACGGCTCTCCCCCTGTTCTATATGCCATAAAACACACAGTATGGCATAACAGCAAGTGCATTTTGCTTTAAGCTGAGACATAGAAGCCTCTCATAGAGGCATTTTGGATTAGTAATAATTTTACTTGACGCATACGGGCACGTGAGACCAATTAAATTCTCAAACTGAGGAACAATCTGAGTAATCACAGCAATGTGGTTCCGTAGTTTTAACAGTGTACATTAAAGCAGTTTAAATTATACTTCCTACATACTGAACTATTAAAAAAACAGGCTTTAAGAAAGCCAGACAAAACACGAACAAAGCTAATTTAATCTTGAGAAGTTTTTTATATGGGATACTAAACTTCAGTTTTAAAGCTGATACTATAGCAAAGATTTGCTATAGTGAAACTATTTTCTGTTTTGCTAACAAAATTAAGTGCTCAAGTCTCAAAGTGCCTGCAGTCTTCGAGTGCTTCAGAAAAACAAGAGAATGAAAGGGGGAAAGGAAATTATATTTCAGAATTCAGCTTATGAAATTTAGCTTTAAAATTTAAACAATACCCAGCCTTTCAAGAATTGCTCTTTAGTGTCAATATTTTACAGATTAGGGAAAATGTTGAGCTGTTGATTTTCATTTGTGCTTTAATTTTATCTGAATCTATTTTTATCCTAAAGTCCATTTGCTTACTCATAATTCCATTGCAGAATATTGCAAAGGTAGTAGTAATAGCTGAATCTACTTCCCAAGCACAAATTTTTTTTAAAAAAAAATCTTTAATGAACAAAAATCAAGCATTAAGGCTTATGCTGAATGTTAAATACTTCAACAGCAAGCATTACTTACATCACTTAGCAAGAGTTCATACCCCAGCAACAGTTACTTCATCTCAAATACTGTATTTAGATAAATAGTACCATTGATACCATATAGGAAAGAGTTACTTTAGAATATGTTTGGGAAATGATAGACTTCTAATAAGAAACTCAGGGTAGTCTATAGATTCCTAAAACCTTCACAGCTCTGAGAGCCTTTAAATGAGTAACAGGCGAAAGTGATCATCCTGCAGTCGCTGGTTTTAAGACAATCTCCACTTGAAGAAAGCTGCATATCAAAGAAAGTCTTTTAAATGAAGCAAAACAGCAATACAACACAAGCAAAGGATCTTCCAAGACGTAGTAAATAGAGTCCCTTAATACAAAAAGAAGTTTACCAAAATTTTTTATTAATATATAGACTTTTAATGTGTTAAATTACTTTCCATTTCTTTTTAGATTCCACTTCATTATGTACATTTAGGTAAATATTTCAACTATGCACTGACACTTGGGGAGAAGAACTTTAAGAGATGCTCAAAATAAGGCCACAGTGTGGAAAGAAACAGACTTACGCACAAACTCTGCTAAATAAACCCTCCCACCAGAGAGAGGTATTCACAGTTGGATTTGTGATTTTTGGACTGAGCCCACTAGATTTATTAATGTACTTCATGACAGACAGGACTGAGTTGGTCCTTTCCTGGTGAGAAGTATAGGGGTTACTATTTAATCTGGTAAAACAGAGTGCCTTTGCCTGGGGCTGATGATCTGGAGGGTAATTTTTCCGTTATGATGCTTTATCAGCAGGGGAGCAGAGGAAGTGCTGATAGAAGATCAGAGTGACCATTTCAGAGAGTTAGTCTGGAGACAAGGATAGTGGGCCAGAGCCCAGGAGATGCATTATTACTAGCCTGCGATCCACCCTTCTCAGGATTAAGCAGATTATATATGAAAAGAGACTGGTAGCATGAGCAGTCATGACTTCCTGAGTGCTGGTGCCAGGCGGCTGTAACATTGCAAAACACTCTTCACAATGTTGTAGAATTACATGTATTCTTAGCTGCATGCCTTGGGCTTAAGAGGACATTAATAAGGACATTATTTTTCAAAAAGAGCATAAAACTTGTGCAGTTTTGAGTAACATTCCAAAACTAAAATCTACACCACGAAGCTCACAGGCTAAGCAGTCTGTTTTATATATATAAATTTTTATATATATATATATATATTTTTTTTTTTCTGGAATGGCAGTCTGTGATATTACATAGCTTCATGAATTACAGTAATTATGTTTTAGTTGTGGATCAATATTTTTTCCTCACCTGAACTTTGTTTAAAAATTAGGCTACTAATTAACTGATAAGCAGGAGACTAAATAAAAAAGTAATTTCAGAGCAGCACGTGTAAGTTTCTAGCAATTAGTTAAAAATTGCAGTTAGATGGGACAATGTGTTGAACATTTACGAATATATACACAAACACTTTAATAGTGGAAAACTGTCATTTTGGCATTTAAATGATGCTTTAACATGTCATTTGAAAAACAATTATCATCAAGTACTTTTCTACTTTTAAGTGGCCGTTTAAACAGAAGCAGCAGCTTTTGGCTGCAAAAGGAGTAACCACAAGTTGCTTGTTTGCACTCAGTGATACGTTCCATGCTCCAAGTAACACTGGTTCAATGTGTATTCGAGGTTCTGCACAACAGACCATTAAGGGCATGAAATGCTAATGTAATTAAACCATAACTGTATGCAAATATGCCAGAACAGTCTTTTGAATCCATTATCTTCAAGTCATCGAATGCTGCAATGACCCTATCTCTGAAGAAAATATCATGACTAATTCAATTTAATGATACACGGGGTTTCAGTTTAGGGATCAAGGAATTGCCTCAAAACTCTGCAGCATCTTCAAAAGACATAGGCTATCAACAGGAAATAGGATACTTGGGACCACTATAGTAACAATTGGCTACTGAAACAATGAAAAGAAAAATATAAATTCTGCTTTTCTGTTACTTCTTTCACATGTTGCAACACTAACGTGGAACAAACTTTTGTGAAAAAGGTCAAATAAAAATAAGACAAGCTAAAGGATGAACTGATTTTAAAACTATCACCTACAGAAGCACCCAAACATAAATGTTAGTGTCCAAAATTATACAGCCGTGCTTCAAAGGCTTGCCTTCAGCACACCCGTTAAAAGGAAACATTCATGCTCAGTTCATGGAAAAGTAGTGCAGTATATACCAGACTTCATGAAACAGTGTCGTTTCCTGCACACCCACTTACACCATATGGTAAACAGGTCTTCATTAAGTTTAAAAAGTGTTAAAAATGTCAAACTATATCTGATTGATAAAATTCGTATTTGCTGGCTATCCCACATATGTTACACATCCAAGAAAAAAATAAAAGTTAAATTCATGTTAAGACTAAGCTGTTATTATCAAGCTATGAAATGACATCTGGCTACCACAAAATGCTTATGTAGTTTCAGCCCTTCAACTCAAGACCCAAGCTTTCTATTAATTAGTTGCCTTACAAAAACATTTGACATAGTGTATTTAGGAGTTTAACCTAAATTAAAATACTTTTAGAGGTCAGTCACATTACACGGAGTAAATTTCATTCCTTGCTATGGCAGTGTGTGCAGTTTGTTCTTAGATCTATGCATACCTTAACCAAGACAGCTGAATACATTCAGAAAAAGATGATGGTGAAGTAGTATTTTTATGTAGTTAAAAGCTCTAATAAGCACTTCCTATTGAAAGGCATGAATATCCTTTCTAAAAAAAAAGACAACAAAGGTAATTGTACGGTGACATCCTCCCCTCAGATACCGGACCTCAGGGAAAGCTTTCTGGACTTTTTGTTTAAGATGAATTCTGTGATCCCCTTTCAAAAAAGTTACAATTTTCAATGCCAGCACAGTGGTATCAGCCAGTTACAGCTCTCCAAAACAGCCACCTAAGAGCTGGGCTCCTTTCCATTCCCCCAAATTGTTCACTTAAAATGACACTAAGTGTTGAGAATTTGCACACAGATCTACCCAGTATCATGCAAAGCACTTGTATAGTCACGAAGAAAAGCCATATTCTTATGCTCAAAAGAATATTAAGCTCCTCCTAGAAAAGGAACAGTATTGCCAGTCTTCCTAGCTTTTTCTGATGGCAGATGCTTAAAAAAATTTTAAAAATCCACTGATGGTGGCAGAATGCACGGATCTGAATACAATAATTTCATTTCACCTTGTTTGGGATGCTTGGAACTCAAAGAAGACCAGAGTTATAAATCAGAATGACAGAACAGGCGAGCACCACCTGTCCTTCCATAGAAAGCTTTGAAAAACAGCATACAAACATTTTTGGCAGTTATAGGCATTTGAACACCACGAATAAGACTGTTAACATAATCATCACCACACCGAAGTTTTTTTTTTTTTAGTTTCTCAGTTTCTTTCTACCTTTTGTTTTAGGCACTTAAAACTTAACTTTTTTAAGATCATCGTAACCAGGATGACTGATAACTATTCTTCTATGAGAATGACAGAGTTGCAGTAATGATCACAAAAGTTTCTCGAACACTCATTTCAGAACATGGAAACACA